>CM067485.1:6878843-6942275 GCA_034552555.1 Semaprochilodus insignis
TGTAAGTAGCGTGTTGGTGTACAGTAACTCAGTAAGGGTAATGCGTTAGTGTACTGTAAGTAGCGTGTTGGTGTACAGTAACTCAGTAAGTGTAATGTGTTAGTGTACTGTAAGTAGTGTGTTGGTGTACAGTAACTCAGTAAGTGTAATGTTTTAGTGTAGTGTGTTGCTGTTTCTGTCCTGGAGTGTTTCCATTCTGGGGAGACTTTTTACTTCAACTCCACTATATTTCAAAGTTTACTATCTTACTGTTTTCTCCACTAAATAATGACCAAATCTGTCCTTCCTTTTGGCTCACGTGTGCATAAAAATGAAACATGTCCAAATGAAAGAAGCGTGAAGCGAACCCACCAATCAGGGCACGCACTTTTTTGACCTGTTGGACAGAGCTTGGTTCTAGCTAATGGAAACTGTTCTCCTTCAGTGTTTTGTGCTTATGATCATTTGAATAGACATCAGTGTCAGACTAATTAATGACCTTCTATTGGTGGACCAAAAGTGATACTCTTTACCTAAACTGAGTTGATTAAGTGTCTTGTTCCAGAAATGATAATAGGACTTTCGAGCCATAATAAACCATGCTACTTTCCATGTGTAAGTACATTTGAAGGTAAATTTAAAAATAACGTCTATATACCGCCAGGTATTTGGGCTGGAGCATGTTGAGAAATGGGGTCCTGCTCCTGCCCCATCTCCATAATACCCCCTTTCATTTGAATGGAACCCTGTAAAAAGGGCACTTTTCCCCCTGATGGACAGTGAAAGGCTGTGTGTCAATACCCTGGTGAGCAGAGGAGATGGGAAGCAAATCAAAGAGAGCCTGTTCCAGCTCCAACTCCACACCATACAGGAGCTGAGCGATGACTGCAGGGTTGGGGGTTAAGAGAGAGAGAGAGAGAGAGAGAGAGAGAGAGAGAGATAGCTGCCTACTATAACTGACTACCTGCAAAAGGTCACTGAGGACAGTCTTCATTTACAGTTCACCACTGGGGGTGTAAAAATGCATTGATGCATTGTAACGCACAAATCTGAAGATGCTGATTCAACTCTGGAACATTAGTGGAATTCCACTGGCTTCCAAGTCTTATTATACAGTATATAATAAACGACACATACATTTTTGGTCAAAATACATTTTACTGGCTGATTTCAAATGTAAAATTGCAAAAAAACAATTTATTGTTTATACTATTGTCTATGAGTAATTAATGACTGGGTTACACGCAACACTACTGTTATCCAATTTATCTTCTTCTTCTTCTTCTTCTTCTTCTTTCTTCTTCTTCTTCTCCTTTCCCTTTTCCTTCTTCATCTTCTTCTTCTTAGCCGAGAGATTTTTGTCCACTAACTAGTCCCGCAGTTTTCGAGATATCGACAGCGTTCCAACTCTGTAATGTTCAGTCTGGAATCAGGAATGGTGTGCTTGTATGCAGCTTTTTGATCCGACTTACAGTTTTTGGAAAAACTTCTGCAATTTTGTCCCATTAAGAATAAATGGGTTGGAAAAGTACAAGCCTATTTACTGTACTTCTGTTTGTCTATCAGACACCAAACTGCATGTACTCACTCAGGGCAGATCCCCAAACTCTAAACCACAAACATACTGACCCACACTCCTCTATGTGTCTTTTATTCATCCCTCATTCCTCCCTCAGTCCTATTCAATGTTAGCAACCCCTTAGCAACCAGGCAGCAACAAGCATCACCCACACAATCACTCTGCACTTTCTTCAGGAAATGCACTTTTCTAGTATGTTCTTCCAGTTCTATTAGTATATTCAGTGTTTTTTTTTTTATTATAATTAATACAAATGAAATATCAGGGATTAAATAATCATTAAATATTGAAATTCTAGGTATAACTGATCGTTCAAATAATAAACCAAAGGAGATATATTAATGAAAATGATTAATATATTATTTTTATGAAAACAATAATCATTCTGAATTGTCACAAAATAATCAAAATGAATTGAAGTGTGTTGAAATTTGAGATTCTGTGAGGCACAGAGTTCCTAAAGAATTATAGCCGAAATGAATTGTAGTGGGGTCTGAGAGGAACACCCCAATCACCAGGAATACAACACAAAATAGCATGTTTTGAATGTAATATCTGTTTATTTACCCGTTCGGCCTATAGCACATTAGCTCCACCCATTCATTCTGAAGTTATAATGAGTGTTTCAGCCTGTCCGGCTGTTTGAATGAGGTGCAATACAGGGCAGGGAATCAACATAGGGATGTCAGTCTTGCAGGCACCAGCAGCCTGTTTATTTTAAGGGATAAAAACATAAGTGCATAAACCTGAAAATATGACATAAGAGGACTTGCAAGAGCAATGCTCATTTCATGTTATTTAAATAGCTGCGTTATTTAATTGAATGAAGTCGTATAAAAAACTACCAACATCTTTATAGAGCAGTACTTACCACAGACCTGTGGTCTGGAGAGCTAATTAAACTGTTAACGTTAAATGGATTTGAGGATAGCAAACACTGAGTTGAGTCTCATATTGTATAAAGTGGGAAGTGTAATCAAACTGTTCTCACCGGGACCTATAAATGATAATGAAGTATTTTCAGTCTGCTCATAGCTTGTTGGCCACTTAGTGGTTCAGATAACACGTAATTGAGTTTCTTATCAAGCACATTAACTGCTTGATTGGCCAGATTGAAAGTCAGCGTTTTACTGATACAATCTTGATTGTGCTCATTATAAGTTTCACACAGGACTCTAATGCTGTGGGATCCAAACGTGCAAGAACGATGTTACTTCCCAGAGTCTGTTCTGTATTCTACTACAAATAGATTTCCATTTTTCAGTGGCTGATCTAAAATAAAAACTGGTTTCAGATTTTATGTATGGAGAGTCTCTGAGTCTTATGTTTGCCAGTGCTTGGTCACAGACAGCCTGGCATACTGTACCCCATATGCAACCTTTCTTCAGGTTGGGAAAAAAGCCAGATCAGCACTTTTCCACAGGCTTGAAATTTGTCACCTGAAAGAAACTGGCTCCTGTGAACAGCCTCCTCTCACTCTCTCCTGCTGGTGCAAAAGGGTTTTTCCAAAAATCTCACACTCATGAATATGAATTTTCATTGACGGCAGACAGGATTTTCTTTTAGGACAGACTCCTCAGCAAACAGACTGCTGGAGTGGACGTGAAGGTCTGCATAACACCACTTCTGACTGTAAATGTGCGTTTATACCGTAAGTGCAGTGAAGCCATGTACAGAGAGCCACAATACAGTGTGGCACAGTGCAGACTTTGTGAAAGAAGCACCCCACCCCCCCACCCCCTTAATGGACTCAACCTGCCTGGCTACCAGGCTGACAGTTACTAAGCTACTGCCGGTGTCACTGTGGTAACCACACTTGGACTGAATGTGCTTCACTGTTGGCTCACTGGTGCTACATATCGAGTGAGAAACGATTACTGTAATACGTTTAAAGACTGTGACTTGGTTTTCTGATTGCTTGCAGTTCTTTCAAACAAGAACAGCTATCCAGATTCTGATATTTCACTCAATATCCCCTTTGGGTTCTTAGGTTGGAGATATTTTATGACTTTATTTCCCATATTATTGTCTACTTAATGCAATCATCAAAGAAAAAATAATTGCACTCAGAAGGAATCAACCGACAGGAATGAAACTTGGTGGGTAGGTTTGACATTGTAAGACATGCAAATGATTCAAGTTTCACACTCGGCCGCTCATGTGATGTAAGCAAGGACTGGCCTTATCGCTGTACCTGACTGACTATATGAGGTCGTCCTGTTGCGCATGCTTTCTGCTGTTGTGTTAGTGGCATTCTTCGCATGTGAAGTATGCATCAGAGAAGATTTTGAAAGCAATTCGAACAGTTGGGAGAGTTTGAGAGGGGTCACATCGCAGGACTCCAGGAAGCATGATGGTCTTATCGGCATATTGCATACCATACCAGTCGTATACATACTACCGTAGCATGCTCTTGGCGGCAGCATATAGAAGAAGCACCAGTGACTTGAAGGATCTGGGAGACCTTCACGAACCATGGAGCGAGAGAACCAACGGATTGTCCGACATGCACAGAGCCACAATTGGGGACGTTCAGCGAGCAGTGATGTCCTTCATGAGTCATCCTGTTAGTGTCAGCACTATTGGCAGATGGCTGCATGACGCAGGACTACATGCACACAGACCGTTACAACGACTGCCCTTAATACCACCTCAATGTCACCAAAGACTGCAATAGTGTGTTGACAGAGTGTCATGGAGTGACTCAGAATGGCAGCGGGTCATCACCACAAAATCTATGCAAGAATATTCAATCAGCATTGGATGGATTGTCGCAGGACACCAACAGGAAACTCTACTAATCCATGCCATGACACCTGGCATGTTGCATTAACATGTAGCTCAATAAATATTACCCATATCAGTCTAAATTTATCATCATTTGTTGTTCCTTGTAACCTTTATCTTCCTTCCCAATAGCATTGCAATCCTACACTTCCTTCAGGGTGTAACGTCTAAAATGATATTATTCATTATTCCATTAGTTATATATAGTTACACATTACTTGACTTTGAAACTAATGGGAAAAAAAGATGGAAATATGGATAAAAAGATGGAAATATGAACATAGGCAAAATACGAACCAAATATTTACATTCATTAAAAACCTGGAAATCTTTTTGCCATTGGGCATTAAAGCAGAAGCTACTCCTTCAGATGAGTTACCACAACAGTTAACATTAACAGTAAAGCTAACAACTAGGCAAGCCGGTGCAATATTGAGAAGGACTTGTCATCTTGTACACAGACACAAAATGAATGTTAGCATATACAGTAACCTTGTGTTTACATACTACTGAAGAGCTAAGCGACTTTAAATGAGCACTGTCTTTGGATGGCACCAAAGACACGGTTTGATGAGTTTGGTGTGGGGGAACACCAGTGGTGTGCACAGAGCCCAGACCTTAACCCCACTGGATGTCTTTGGGATGAACTAAAACGCTGATTGCAAGGTAGGCCTTCTCACCCAACTTCAGTGCCTGACCTGACAAATGCTATTTTAACTGAAAGGGTACAGTTTCTCACAGACATGCTCCAAAAGCCTTTCCAGAAGTGGACGATGTTACAGCCACAAAGAAGGGACTCCATATTAATGTCCTTAGTTTTAGAATGGGATATCCTCATGATGCTCCATGTACTTTTGGCCATATACTGTACCTTAAAGCAGATGTTGGTATGCTTGTTAATAGTTTTGTTTGTTTAATTGATAGATGTGGAGAGACGTATATACCTATATACCCGAAACTGAAAGCTACATTAACGTTTCAACAAAGTATTTGAAATAACAGGTAAATATTTTTATTTGTTTCAGTCTGCTCTGGCTACCATATAGCTCCACAGTGAGAGAGGGCCTTTCCTGCTTTGTGGCTTTACCAACCAGCCGATTGGCTCTTTTTATTAAAGTGTGGGAGCTTCTCTGTCAATAGATGCCATGTTGAGAGTTAGAGCCAACATTAAATCAACATCACCAACAGTTAATAATAATTCATAATAACAGTTCAAAATTAATTTGATGGTACTCGGTTTGACTGGTGTCTCTGTCATTGCCACTCCAGAATGCCTGCCATAGAGTTATGTAACTTTGGAAGTGTGGGCACCAGACCTCTTGCAAAAACTGCATAAAGCTTTATGGCACAACATCACACGCCAACAACAATGGGCTTTCACCTGTAAGATGAAGCTAGCTCGGTATTCCCAATATGGCCATTATGGCAGAAGCTGAGAAGAGATGGAAGAAGACATTGTTGGAGGAAGCGAAAAAGAGGAAAGAGGAAAACAGAAAGTGATCATGCAGGAGACTGGACAAGAGTAAATCTTGCACTGGCTTTTACTTGTTGGCGAGAGCTAAAAGAGATAAAAGAATGCAAGACATGCTCACAGCTAATGGGAAAACGACAAAAATGCGACTGCAGAGTACAACTACATCCCTGCCAATGACACAGACTGTAACCTTACCCCTGTCATCCCTACCTACTACTACTTTTGCTTTTGTTGTAAAAGAGCATTATAAGTAACCAACAACAGGGTTTTTTAAAAACATTGTGTTTGTGTCTGTGCATGAAAGAACATTTGTGATGATTTTGAATTGTCATAGTACAATGACAGCACCTACTAGTGGCTACTCCAGTCTTAGAGTAGACAGTGACTGTCTGAGAGGTGTGTCGATAAGTAGTTTAATAATAATAATAATAATAACAATTTATAGAGCATTTTAAAGTGCTTTAAAATTAAAGAATAATTATCATCATTACATTAAGATATAAAAGCAAAAACAAAAAAGCAGAAAAGGAACTGAAGTGATCAAAGAATAAAATGACAAGTGAACATATTAAACAAATGAAATATTATTTTAATGCATAACTAGGTTTAAAAGTGTCTTGTTACAAATGTGGGCTGAGCTTAAACAAAAAAGAGCATCATGTTAAAAACAACAATGATTAAAAAGTAAAATATGATGAAAAGATATGGTTTTATATGTTTCATCAAACCATTCCACAGTTTAGAAGCGTAAGAGCAGGAGAAAGCCTCTCCACTGTTTCTGTAGTTTACAGTGAGTATTTGAAAGACCAGAATCTGCTGTGTTGGAACATAAACAGACAGACATTCAGTGATGTACACAGGTGCCAGGCCGTTTACGGCTTTAAAAACCAATAAACTGATTTCAAAATCTGTCCTAGAAGATGCAGACAGTCAGTGCATCTCTTTTAAAACAGGAGTGATGTTATCTTTCTTTTATTGCTTTTGTTGGGATCGATGCTGCTGCACTTTGTACGAGGTATGTATTGTTTTCTTGGGAACCCCAGTGAACAGAGCATTACAGTGATCAATTCTACTTGTAACAAATGTACAGACAAGTTCCTCTGCATCTTCCTGGGACAGAGAAGGTCTGACTTTAGCGATTTTCTTCAGAAAAAAGAAACATTATTTAAATGAGGGATAAAACGAAGATGAGAAAATAAAATGACACGTAGGTTCCACATGATGCTAAAGGAGCTACTGTCTCATGAATAAGGTTTCTCTGACACTCCATTTCCATTCCATTTTGTCCTGACAGAGACAAAGAAATTTTGTGTGAATTTTGAGATGTCTGGCACACAGTTTGTTAGAAGGTCAGAGTCTTGACTTTCAGAGGGAAGGGAGATGTATAATTGAGATATATAACACTTTCTAGTATGTACAGTCAGAAAAGTAGCAGCCCTAAACTTGAGCCTTGTGGAACTCCAGAGGAAATATTGAATCTTGAAGAAGAATATTTTTTCAGGGCAATAAAACACTTGCTGTTCATCATGAAAGATGTAAAACACTATAAGAAATATCAAATACTTATATCAAATACATACAATTATTTAATTATACTTAATTAAAAAATGACAGTAATAATTATTGTCAAAAGTTAAGTATAGCAACGTATATGTGGTGCCATTGCATTTGGGTGACACACACACACACACACACTTTACCCAGCACAAAATTTAAACATAGATAGCATTCATGAACAGTCTTGGCTGATGTTAAGGCAATCCTTGTTTGTAACTGTTCAAGACTCTCCAGGGCTCTATACCTGCTCCCCATGAACTCTTTCACCTCGAACACACAAACACAGAGCAATGTGCTACACACAGGTAATGCTCTTTTTGTTTCAGACTGTGTAAAATATTTTATGTATTTTCAAGGCCTGTACAGTACCATTAATAATGCTACACAGTTATCCACAAGAGGCCTCATGGACTGTTAACCTGTCAGTCAGACCTCCTTACTTTTGCCCAGCCGAACAATGTGCCAGTATGATGTCAGATACAGCTTAGCTTGTGCCACTGAAAAAAATTTACATCTTTTACTGATTATTATGTTTTTATTTAACTCATGTGGGTCACGGCACATAGACCAAAGTCCACACAGTAGCTAGCAGACAAAGATATTAGACTTAGGTCATATGTTTATTGAGGAAAACGATCCAATATTAGGTATCTGTAAGTGGAAACACTTGAAGGTGGAATTAGTCAGGTGTTTTCTATCAGTGGAATGATTATCAGGTGTGAGTGAGTACCCTGTTTTATTTAAAGAACTTGGATCTATCAAAGTCTGATCTTCACGACACGTTTATTGAAGTGCATCATGGCACAAACAAAGGAAATTTCCGAGGACCTCGGAAAACAAGTTGTTTATGCTAATCAGGCTTAAAAGGATTACAAAGCCATCTCTGAAGAGTTTGAACTCCACCAATCCACAATCAGAGTGTGTACAAATGGAGGATATTCAAGAATATTGTTACCCTCCTAAGGAGTGCTCGACCAACAAAGATCACTCCAAGAGCAAGGCATGTAATAGTCTGCGAGGTCACTACAGAACCCAAGATAACTTCTAAACTACTAAAGTCCTCTCTCACACTGGCTAATGTTAATGTTCATGAGCCCCACTATCAGAGAAACACTGAACAACACTGGTGTGGATGGTCATGGTTGCAGGGTGAAAGCCACTGCTCTCCAAAAAGAACACTGCGACCCGTCTGCAGTTTGCTAAAGATCACATGGACAAGCCAGAAGGATACAGGAACAATGTTTTGTACTCCAAAATGAGACCAAACTAGACTATTGTTGATTTAAATGAGAAGCGGTATGTTTTGAGAAGGGGAAAAACACATTCCAGCATAAACAAGGTGGTGGTAGAGTTATTGTTTGGGCCTGTTTTGCTGCATCTGGGCCAAGACGGTTTGACATCATTGATGGATCTAAATTATTAATTATGAATTAATTCTGAATTATACCAGCAAATTCTAAAGGAATATGATAGGACATCTACTACTACTACTACTACTACTACTAATAATAATAATAATAATAATAATGACTTATAGAACACTTTTCATACTGGTGGCAGCTAAAAGTGCTTTATAAATTATTGTCATCAGTAATAAAATAAACTAGTTTAATAAGTGAATGAACTAAATGTCAAGAGAGCATGAATCATTCAGTAAAACATTGAGCCTAAACATGCTAGTCGTTCTACCATAGAATAGTTAAAGAAGAATAAAGTTATGCCTTGGAATGGCCAAGTCAAAGTCCTGACCTTAATTCCAACAGAAACGTTGTGGAAGGACCTGACACTAGCAGTTCATTTAAGGAAACCCATCAACATCCCAGAGATGAAGCAGTTCTGTACAGGGAAATGGGTTAAAATTCCTCCAAGATGATGTGGAGGACCTAAGACCAGTTACCGGAAATGTTTACTCTCAAGTACATAATATTAGATCATTTTCCTCAATAATTAATTGAACAAGTATAATATGATAATTCTCTTTATGTACTTTTAATCTGATTATGTTTTATGTCAAATTCATGCAGAAATAAAGACAGTTCTACAGAGTTTACAAACTTTTAAGCTCCACCGTATATGCACGTTTCATTTTTTCAGGCAAAAATGTCAGAATGACTTTATTTGGACATAACCTTCCAATTACCCCATAAAGTCAGACAAAACCATCAGGACAGACACCTAATAGGGATAAACTGTTTGGACAGTTGAGCATTTCCTACATGAAGTTAGAGAGAGTGAAGCAAAATGAGTCTGGAGCACAAAGCAGGCATTCCCTGCCTCTTGACCGTCCTGGGCAAGAGTCAGTATATGTGTATATACATACACATATATACAGTCAGGAAATATTGAAATATATATATATAAGCTACAAACATCTTACTACATTTATTTTACATTATCCTAATAAAATGGACTAAATGGTGCCGTAATGTTTCTAATAGAATGTGAAACACGCAGCAGTTATTGTTAGGAATCTGGGCTCTGTTTGAGTCGTCTGCAACTGATATTCTGTTTCCAGCAGGAGCTGAGTCTAAAACAACATTGTGACACATTCTTTTACCATATATGACCTCTACGTTTTCACTTTCAGTACTGTACAACCACAGACTGGTTGGCATGTTACTTCAAGAGTTGTTTTTAACAGGCAAGTTCCTGAACTGGGGAATGTGTTGCTACCTGTTAGATGGTGGATATTTGAACATACTAATTTGAACATGATTTCTAAAGACTAAGACAAAAACTGGCTTTATGCAGTTATACCTTCATGCAGCTGTAGTTGCATAAATCTCAGCGGCACTTGACTTAGATACTATAAACTCAGTCGATACTTATCTGCTATGGTTGTAGTGCTTGCGTCTCATTTTCATGAAAGAAATCTTATGAACCAGCCAATCAAAACAGCAATAATGCATCACATGAACATGCCAAACAACACACATTTATTATAATCGGTGGAGATGGATCAAGGATTTAATTAAAAAAACTGAAGCCACAGTGTTTACAGTCTTCCAGTCGTCAACCTACTGCTCTAGTGGTTTCCCAGTTACTTTTCACACAGTTCTCTTTGCCGGCTAATTTACAAGATGGCCATTAGGTGAAAACATGAAGTTGTGCAATAATGTAGTTCTCAGCTGTTGATAGCCTGAGTTGACTAGATTTGGAGTGTATTTGATACTAGAGGACGGGGCATTGGTGGAGGGTGGGGGGAGTTTGTATGTGTTAGTCATAGTTGTACGTTTAGAGTGAGAAATTCCTACCCCATAAGAAATGGACTAGCATTTAGTTGTGAAGTTTGCAAGTCTGCCTTCATGTGTCCAGCCGCTTCTTCCTTACATAATAAATAGCCCCATATGTCTGGCCAGATTAATGCAGTTTAAAGAGTTTAAACTTGTGACAATGGATTCAGTGATTTTATATGAATGCTCTTTTTAACTTTACATGAATCTCATTCTTTATTGTGATGTCCTTGTTTACATTATACTGAATTACATTACATGGTAATACTCACTTTGCAGTATCTCCATGGGTTTCATTATGGCAGAGTAAGGGCCTCACTCAGCTGTAGCATATAACACATGGATGTTAGTAGGTCAGAGGAAATACATACGACATGTGTGTATGTATGTATCCCTGTGTGGCTGTCTGCACTGTAAATGTGAGAAGACAGTGTAAACTTAACCTCTCACCCCTCTATCACCTCTGACTTCTCCCGTCTGCCTCTGGAAGACTTGAGCACAGGGCTCATTTGTCAAACACGTGGTAAAGATGATATAGGCTCAGAGAAATAAGACGTCCATAACATTATACCAGAAATACATTTTTCGGGAGATATTTCTGAGGAGATCAGATATAAGATGATCCTCTTGCATCTACTAGAAAGTCAAAGTAAAAATAAAACATATTAAAAAACAATCTTAAAATATACAGAGAAAATGGAACTTCTAACAACCATGCGAGACCTGGCAGACCACCAAAACAGATCCCATCAGATCAACATCACTTACAGCTTTCACCGAGAGGAAGAAGTTCCACGCTTACTTCAGATGTGAAACAATCCACAGGTGTTTCTGTCCATTCTTCTACTGTCAGAAGACCACTCAACACTATGGGTCTGAAAGGATGTATAGCTGTTAAAAAGCCCTCGTTAAAAATGTAAATAGACAAAAACTAAAAACTTATGCAAATTAAAAAGAAGCTGCTTGTGGTCAATCACTGAATGTGCTTGGGAATACTTGGGTACAGGAAATGCAACCAACTTTGCAACAACTGACTAAACTTTGGAGCCGTGAATATATATCCCTGCAGACTGGACACCTTAAAGTCTCAGGGAACACAGGGAGTAATGATTATAAATGTTTGTATGATACTAAATCTTATTGTTATTTGAAACATCCAGCAAAGTTTTAATGAAAAATCTAATATATAAATATTATAAAACACAGCTTAAAAACCACTGATCAGATCTGTATGTGTGTGTGTGTGTGTATGACTATAGCTATATAGCAATATTTAGAATGGTATTGTAATATTTAGAATGGTATATATATATATATATATATATATATATATATATATATATATGTGTGTGTGTGTCTGTGTGTGTGTGTGTGTGTGTTTATGCCAAAAGCTATGGTATTGTTGGTGTAATGATTCGATAATTTTTTGTATATCCAGAATCCAGAATGGTCAGATTCAAATCTAAACTCCAGGTCTGCTATGAAAATCTGAAACCGTTACAGCTAACGTCACTCAGGAGTCAACACTGGTTCTTTTTTCTCCCCCCACCACCCTCTCTCTCTCCCTCTCTCTCTCTCCCTCTCTCTCTCTCTCTTCTTCTCTTCGTCACTTTGCTAAACTTGTGCCCAAATTTGAATAAGACCTCTTTCTGCTCCCAGCGCACACCGGGGAGGCCAGCAGTCAAAAACAGCAGAAACCAGGACTTTCAATTCACTGGTGCGGACCAAACTGCTCCTAACCCTGGGTCATTGTAGGGAGCTAAGACACAGCAACAAGAGCAGAAGTCAAGGCAAAAGGATAACAGTAATAATTTGGTGAGTTTCATGATCTTAAAATTTCTCTTGCTTTTTTGCATACAAATCTCACCTATACCAGAGCTGTGTTACTTATATCTCATCACACCTGTTTACAGCTGGTTTAGTCAGATTTTGCTATATACTATTTGACTATTGTCCATTCTGACTGTGGCTTTTTATTAATTCATTTATCTTTTCTTCATTGGATTTCACTCAAATCAGTAAGTGTGTGCTACTTTTGTGACTGTAGGTGCTGTAGGTTAGTGCTTAAGACAAGCTGTATTTCACTCTACAGTTTGTTCACAAAGCTCAGTTTGATCAGTGTTCTCTGCATCAATAGATCACCTCGTCCATAAACGCCTCTCCACTCTTCAACTTCACTTTTTTAATGGAATTAGATTTTTCTTATTTATTTATTCTGGGTGGAAATTAAAGTTTGTCATATGATGGGAAATTAAATTTTCTGGCATCCTTAGTACTTTACAAAATAAAAGTATTTCCCAGTTTCCTGTAAAATTATTATTACCATATACATTAATTGTATATAAAATGACCGTATACAATAATTATATAAATATATATAAAGTATGTATAGAAGCATCCTTATATATGATATAAAATGATTGTTAAATGATAAATGATTGTTATTTTTCCCATAAATATGCATCATGCTTATATGCCTCAACATGGTATATTTACCCAATGCCTCACTATGGTCCTGAAGCTGATGACCTACCTGCATCTGTGTGTGCATGAGTGTGTGTGTTTGGGTGTGTGAATGTGGACTCTGTTCTGCCCGTGTGACTCTCCAGGGGCTCTTGGTGGGCGAGGGCCTCCAGTGGAACACAGCACAGTGTTTACATTGGCCATAGCGCAGGCCCCGGCCCATGCACACAGCCCAGGGCTCGAACAAACCACTGCTTATTGGCCTCTACCTGATGGGAAAGGAACACACCGCAGTGTGTGAATGGACACTCTGTGGAAGCATCCACCCCTCCCACCTCCCTGGCGTGATGAGCTCAGAATACAAGCACAGACATGCAGTTGCATTTTTTTATACCCTGCATTGCTCTATGCTTCATTATGAGTGTGATTTGCCACAGTCAGCAAATCAGGCAGCTGGCCATAGGGGCTACCTGGCTGGCTGGCTCACTTAAGGACAACTTGTAGCCTGACAGGACACAATCATAGCACACTAAAGGTTCTTAAATGGATCTCGGCCTGCATGAAAAACTATAGGAATGTTACATGATGTGACTCATATAACATTACAAAAAGAGGTTCTTCTAGGATATTCCTCTAAGGAGCCAGTTTTAAAAAGAGAGTGAATTCAAATTCTCATCTCAAAATTTAAAAATATGAAAAAAGTAGTTCTCTTGTTAAAAATGCAACTGTGCTTTGCTAAGGGGAAGCCATCAAAATCTCTACTTTCAATTAAAACATCTGAATGGTTTAAATTATCAGAGTGAGTTATGCAATAATTAAATGAATGGTGTATTTCTTCTTTCCGAACTCTAAATCTAGCAGATAACAACCATACACAGTACACATGACCATATGTAGCACATTAAAAATATGCTACAGTAAGTGGTATTATATGAACATTTTACAATATATTGCAATATATTACATCTTGCACATAACAGCTCAAATAATATAAATATAACCCATATTATTTAGAATTCCAAGTCTTTACAATGTTTATGCCGTTGAATGGGTTTTTTCATGTTCCTTCTTTGATGGTTGGTAAGATTAGGAACAGCTCAGGTAGTGGGGTGGGTGGGGTGTCTTAAGGTGACATAGCCTAAGCTGACTGTTCATGTCATCTCATTAACATATAAAATGTTCCCCCTAGAGATTTGCACACTGTCTTAATGATGTGCTGGCTAGTCCTGAAGCTCCATCATCTCCAGATGAGATTGTCACAGCATTGTGTATGTAAATGGATTTTTGGTTGTTGGCTTTTTTAATCATGTTTTCTGGACTTCTAGTAATGACACTCTAATAATCATAGACTGCTCTGAAATACTTCACTATACTGATTGTTTAGTGTATTGGAAGGTGTGGCATTCATTCAGCTTTTATTGCATTGTATCTTTATTCTGTCGTCTTTTAAAAGACCACTGAGAAGATCTACAAACATCGACTTGTTTTAACAGTTTGTAATGTCTATAAAATAGAACAGAAACTTCAAGCTTCTGTTACACCTTGAAGCTTCACCTGTAGGCTTGTCAGTGTGGAAGCCTATCAGACTGCTGGAGGCTGATCCATTCATCCTTCCTCTCCCACTGTTCATTCTCAGCTCCACACTGATCTGTGACAGCGGAGTAAACACAGTGCTGTGTCTCAAGACTGTGTGGAACTCAGAGAACGTATCTGCTTTAACAGCCACACCTGTTTGGATGTGCTACTGTGGGTGCTGAGACAGCTGCTCTTGTATTTGCTGGTGGTGACATTTTTACAGCTTGGTGTTTGTTCATGAGCAAGAAAGTGTGTGTGTGTGTGTGTGTGTGTGTGTGTGTGTGTGTGTGTGTGTGTGTGTGTGTGTGTGTGTGTGTGTGTGAGAGAGTACTATGTTTTACTCTTTTAATTGAAGACCAGATGTCACCAAAATGATGGGACAACATGAACATTCCTGGGACACTTCTGGGGACATTTTAGCAAAATATGGGAAAATTTTATTTAAAAAAACAGGGAGGATATAACACTGTGAGGACATATTAGAAAAACATAAAATTCCTGACTCTTTGGGGACATTTTAGGAAACTACGGGAACATTTAAGGACCACATGGAAATTCTGACAGGGTGGGCACATTTTAGGAAAGAATGGCAATTTGGGGAAAACATGAAAAATCTGACATAAGGGGACATTTTAGGAAAACATGGGGGACCTTTGACAGTTTTGACAATACAAGACATTTAAAAAAAAACATGAAAAGTCTGACACTTTGGGGCATTTTAGCAAAGTATTTAAAAATTTATGAAAACATGAAAAATGTAACATTCTGACACTATGGGGAGATTTTAGGAAACTCTGGGGATATTTTAGGAAACTATGGAAATTTTCAGGAAAACATGAAAAAGTTGACATTATAAGGACATTTTAAGAAAATATTGGGACCTTTTTGAGAAAACATCAACATTTTGACAAGCTCGACTTTGTGGGGACATTTTAACGAAACATGGGAACATTTTAGGAAAATATGAAAATCCTGACACCATCAGGACATTTCAGGAAAACATAGGAATTCTGGCATCATAGGAACATTTTAGGGAAATGTGGGAACATTGTAGGAAACCATGAAAATTCTGACATTGTGAGGACATTGAGGACACGATTAGGACATCATTTTCTTTGCAAACCTTAAAGATTGTCTTTGTTCACTAAGATTAAAGTAAAGTTTAGCTGTTTGTGTGTGCGTGTATATGTGAGTATATCTGTGTTTACTTGTCGTAGCCGGAGAGTGGACACTTTCATGAACCAAATACAATAAAAAATGAATGTTTATTAACAAAAAGGAACATTTGCAGGATAGATGATATATAAAAAGCAAGGGAGGTTAGACAAGGCTGAGGCAGGAGTGTGTGATACTCGCTTTAGATTCAGTTGAGCCTCTGCCACTAAACACAGAGATACGACAGCCTCTTCCTGTAGCATTAGAGGCTCTGATAGAAAGCTCTGTGAGGACACTGCCAAGATGAAAGTTGCTTAGTGCATTTAAAAGAGCTTTATTCAGGCACGACTGAGCCAGGGCCAGACAGGCAATTTTACACACAGAAGCCCATTATCACTGCATCAGCAGCACAATGAATGTGTTTTTAACTTAATGAGGATACAATTAATGAATTTTCCCCTCTGAATATACATAAGGTGTCACTGACATTCAAACTCTCATGATCACAGCGTTTGCTATAATTAGAACATTATCTACAGCGTGCTCTGCATCTGTACTGAATGAAATCATGCAAACTGACCTGTTACAAAAATGTCATCAAATGTTCAAGAAATTGAATTCTTCGTGCCTAATTATCTCCTTTCATATTGCTTTACAGGTGAAACATGACTGCTTTACTTCTGCTGTGTGTCTGCCTCAGTGTCGTCCCTGCATCCGTGTTGTTTGGAGACATGGATGGTGAGCTAAAAGGTTCTGAGTGAGCTTTCTGAAAGTTGTTTGGCGACCATGACTCAATGTCTCTGTTATTTCATGAACAGACAGGACATTATTCCTATTGCCCATATTCCAGGAAGTGTTTCTCAACCATGGTCTGGCACATTGTAATGGATTCCCTGCTTTAACAGACCCCATGCAACTCTGAAAGGGCTTGTTAATGAGCTGATCAGTTGAATCAGGAGTGTTGGGAGCAGGGAAAGCACTAAAATGCGCAGGGCAGACTGCCTCCAGGACCAGGGTTGAGAAACGCTGTTCTATAGTCCTATCATGGACATTGATACAGCAACATTATCTAGATTCATTCATCAACTATACATATCAATTAATTAAATCTTTGTCGTCACTTTAGTTCTCTGAAGGCACTATGTAATGACAAAAAGCCTTTTTTTGTAGTTGTCAGTTCTCTTTTTATTAGCATAAGTATGCACTGGGACTCAGAAATCATAGTGAGTACAATCTAATATGTACCCTAATATTTTTACAACATTATTCAAAACAACATCAGTTGAATCATGATAGAACAGCATGCGACTTTTGAGATTGCAGGGGCATTTTGCCAGATATTGTGATTTTGTGGGGATATTTTAGAACATTTTGACATTGACATTACAGAAAACAATTTATGACAACAATTTGTCTTTAGGAAAAAATGAAACACGGTCTGACACTGTGAAGACACTGGTAGAAAAAATAGTGGGAACATTTTAATAATAAAAAGTCAGAAATTAGCATTAACGACATAACCCAAAATTGACCCTTTTCAATCTGATGATAATTACAGTCATCATCAATAGCTGCACAAATATTTGCACCCGGGGCAATCAGTTGACAGGAACGAAACTTGGCAGGTAGATTTGACATTGTGACGTTAGCAAGGACGGACCTTACTGCTGTGCCTGACTGACCCAACAGCCACGATTGAGGACATTCAACAAGCAGTGATGCCCTCCACAAGACATCCTGTTAGGGCCAGCACCATTGACAGATGGCTGGACTACATGCATGCAGGCCGTTACAACGACTTAACACCACGTCAACATCATCAAAGACTGCAATGGTGTCGTGCCAGACTGTCATGGAGTGACTCAGAATGCCAGTGGGTCATCTTCAGGGACGAGTCCCGCTTTTGTCTTGATGGAGACGACCAATGAATCAGTGTGTGGAGGCACCGTGGTCAGCACCAAGATAAACTAATTGTTGTCATGTGTCACATGTCCAGATGGCCTGGTGTCACTCCACCTCCACCCCTACCGCAATATCTGCAGGAACTGTGTGAGAATATTCAATCTGCATTGGATGGATTATCCCAGGACACCATTAGGAACCTCTACAACTCCATGCCGAGATGTCTGGCATGTTGCGTTAGCCATACTGAGAGACACTACTTCTGTATGTGTAACTCATTAAATATTGCCCATATCAGTCTAAATTTTTCATCATTTATTGTTTTTGGTAACCTTTATCTTCTTCCCAATAGCATTGCAATCCTTCAGGGTGCAACTATTCTTTTGATGATGAGTGTACATCTGAATTATTGTCACAGCTTAGAAACACGTTCTATATATTGTTCATTTGAATCTGGAAAGCTCTGGTAAGTAGACTGTAGAACAAGAAATTATAGGCCTAATTATTTGCAGAAAATACATATACGAATGAAACCAATATTAGTTTTAATGTTCAGAATGTCAGAAAGTGCATAGTCGTGAGCTTGCTATCCTAACCCCTTGTCTCCTAGCTTTATCATTCAGTACCCACTATGAATTTTGAAGTAACTGCTTATCTTGAGTATCTACCATGAATGGTACAGTACTTACTATGAAACTAACCATTTATTAGCTATTAGGGTGAGTAACTGTACTGTGGACAAACATACATGGTCATGCAGTTCAAGGATTTTAAGAAAGCATGAAAAAGTATAAGTGTCATTTATCTTTCCAGATCAGGACAGTACACTGAGCGTGAGCATCCCTGTGGAGCAGCCACTGCGCCCCCTGCTGGGAGGGAAGATGGTCATCCCCTGCTACTTCCAGGACAGCACAGTCCAAGACCCTGGTGCCCCCACCATTACCCCTCTGTCCCACCGCATCAAGTGGAGCTTTATTCATAAGGGCCAAATCAGCCTCATTCTGGTGGCCACTGAAGGAGAGGTGCACCCTGAGACAGACTACCTAGACCGAGTCACCATGGTGAATTACCCCGCCGTGCCCAGTGATGCCACCATAGAGATCACAGAGTTGCGTTCCAGTGACTCTGGCATATACCGCTGTGAGGTCATGCACGGCATTGAGGACAACTACGACTCAGTGGAGATGCAGGTTCAAGGTGCTGTATAAATTCAACAGTGGTAAAATGATTTCCATTCATTCACTTATCTAGTAACAGTAAGTTACGCTGACTGTACATGAGAAATAATCTTAAAGATGTTTCGTCGAGGTGCTTCATCAGTTTATCATCAAAAGTCCAGTTTCTCTGTATACTTATTTTTCAATGGTCTGGACCCCCACAGGACCACCACAGAGCAGGTATTATGTGGGTGGTGGATCATTCTCAACACTGCAGTGACACTGACGTGGTGGTGGTGTATTAGTGTGTAGTGCTGGTGTGAGTGGATCAGACACAGCAGTGCTGCTGGAGTGTTTAAACACTGTGTCCACTCACTGTCCACTCTATTAGACACTCCTACCCTGTAGATGTAAAGTCAGAGATGACAGCTCATCGGTGGCTGCACAGTATGTCCTTTATCAGTGGTCACAGGACACTGCCCACAGGACACTGGATATGTTTGGTTGGTGGACTATTCTCTGTCCAGCAGTGACACTGAGGTACTTACAAATTTCAGCAGCACTGCTGTGTCTGATCCACTCACACCATCACAACACACACTAACGTACCACTACCACCACGTCAGTTTCACTGCAGTGCTGAGAATGATCCACCACCCACATAACACCTCTGTGGTGGTCCTGTGGGGGTCCTGACCACTGAAGAACAAGGTAACAAAGTATACAGTGAATCAGATGGGCTACAGTCTGTAATTGTAGAACTACAAAGTGCTCCTATATGGTAGGTGGAGCTGATAAAATGGACAATAAGTATAACGGCAAGGAAGCGTTCCTAATAAAGTGTTCTGTGAGTGTATATAAATTGCATGGCATATAGACACTATATGTATAGATATTGCATATATTTTTTATATACTGTTCATACATTTGGATTTAACTTTTTCAAACCACTTTGCTGTAACATAACTCTAATATAATAAACATTTGAATGGTTATTTCTAGTTGTGTAACAATTCACATAAATCATAAATCAACAATATGGTGGTGTCTCAGCTCAATTCATTTTTAATACAACAAAAACAGGAGTACCAGAAATTCTCTATTATGTTGACATGTAAATTGTTATATTTTAGGTTTATCAGCACCGTCAACATTTATATATATATATATGTATATACACAAAAGTTTATCTGAATATATCCAAAATAAAAGCAGTGCTCTGCAGTGTCTCCGTCTAACACTCTAGCTACATACTAATATGCTAGGCAGGGTACATTAGCCCACCCTACACTGCTACAAGGCCAGTAACGTCTCTTGTTTTATTAAACTTGTTATTTGCCAGAGAGGCAGGAACATATGGGATTTTGAAGTGGAAGTCTTCCTTCTTTGCAGGCATTGTGTTCCACTATCGAGCAATCACCAGTCGCTACACACTGACCTTTGAGGAAGCCAAGGCGGCCTGCATCCAGAACAGTGCGGTCATAGCCACACCCGAACAGCTGCAGGCTGCTTATGATGATGGTTTCCATCAGTGTGATGCTGGCTGGCTTTCAGACCGAACTGTCAGGTACTGCGTGTCCACCCATATCCTCTTACAAAGACTGTGTTGACTGCAGTTAGCATTGCTCATGGTGCTTTCTGAAAGCGGTTACTGTCCCCAAAACTGATAAATAGCTCAGGCAGGTCTAATGTGAACAATGCAATAATTCATCACTCTGTAACTCTTTAAACACAATGTGTAACCCGAGTATCCAAAGTGCTTGTCCAAAGTTTTTCCAAAGTTCTTCCAAAATCCATCATTTTGGGGGTTTCCTAGTCTTTAAACTGGTCTAAATGTAGCAATTTAGCAAGTTTACGGTAGATATGGCAAAGGCTTTATATTTTAATTTCAAACAGGTTTTAATTTATCAGTTTAAATCCAAAAACCATGAGGTTTGGAGGTCATAATGTTTCTGTTTTTTAATAATAAATGAATAGCCCAGGCAGGTCTAATGTGAACAATGCAATAATTCATCACTCTGTAACTCTTTAAACACGATGTTTAACCTGAGATTCATTACTCAGTAACTGCCCTAATTGTGATATGTACAGGTATATAGTATATGAGTGAGAAATTAAATGTGGGATCACAAGTTTATAAATGAACCATTATTAATATGTCCCTTAGGTACCCTATTCATGAGCCAAGGGAGCCTTGCTATGGAGACAAAGAAAACTTCCCAGGTGTACGAACCTATGGAATCAGAGACGACAATGAGACTTATGACGTATACTGCTTTGCAGAGAAGATGTCAGGTAATAAAGGAATATTAAAGGCTTTGTTAAGAGGTAGTGCATTACTTGTAGTGTATTTACCCCTGTTACTGCTCCTCTGTGAACCCCAGGCAGAGTCTTCTACTCCATGTCTTTTGAGAAGTTTACCTTTGCCGAGGCGTCAGAGCAGTGCGCCAAACTCGGAGCTCACTTGGCCACCACAGGACAGTTGTACTTGGCCTGGAAGACTGGAATGGACGTGTGTAATGCCGGCTGGCTGGCTGACAGGAGTGTGAGGTACCCCATCAACATCGCCAGGCCGCAGTGCGGAGGGGGGCTCCTGGGGGTGCGGACTGTGTACCTTTTCCCAAACCAGACAGGCTACCCTCTACCGGAGTCTCGCTACGATGCCATCTGCTATGAAGGTGAGGACGGATTTAAATTGTACGGGTTGTCCTGGGTGAACTCATTACTGTGTCTATGATGTACAGTCTATAAACTCCGGCCTAGTTAGCATCTAGTCTGTTAATTGTCATGTGACGTAATACTCTGGAAAATATCGTTGTATCCCAGCCTTTTGTTTTTTTCATGATAGAACAAGACATGCACAGATGCACTCCTACTACACTTTAAAGCACAAATAAAGAGAGAAAGAAAAAAAAGGAAAAAAAGAAGGAAGGGTGGAGAAAAGCAAACAAACAAATAAATAGCACTACCTACAGCTTCAAATTTGGTTAAATATATATCTTTAACAAAACCAATGGCTTCAGACCACTGTTCAGTAGCGCCTGCCCTTGCAAGATGCAATCCTTTTTGTGTTTTCATCCATTAGTGTTTTGTCAACACAGTACCCAGAATGCATTATGTCAATGGGATCATGCAACTGGAAATATTGCACTGTGATAAATAAAGTAGCAGCTAATACAGATGTACTTATAATGTACATACTGTGCTGTACTTATAATACATATTGATCTTTGGCTTCCTAGCATTAGCATCAGTTGTCTAGTTTCCTTCTGCATTACCCAGCTGGCAGGGGAAACCATCAAACTGCCTGTCCTCATAGTATCCAAAGCGCTTGTCCAAAGTTTTTCCAAAGTTCTTCCCAACTTCAAAATATATCATCTGAGGGGGTTTCCTAGTCTTTAAACTGGAACAAATGTAGCAGTTTAGCAAGTTTACAGTAGATACGTCAAAGGCTTTATATTTTAATTTTAAAACCAGGTTAGTTTTAATCAGTTTGAATCCAAAAAACATGAGATTGGGAGGTCATAATGTTTCTGTTTTTAATATAAACGGACATATTTTCTTTAGCAGTTTGCAATAACGTTACATATTAAAGACTAATCAGGCAAACAATATCATGCTGCACCTTGTGACAATATTGACCACCTTAGGAATAAAGCCAAAGGCCATGTATTATATCCACTTGTTGTGATGACAGCTCTGCACTCGAATGTTTTACATGTTTAAACCATGTTTGTCCCAAAAGCATTTTAATGTGAAACCACTGACTGTGTCTCTATTAACTGTCAAATGATATTTAGGTACAACCTGCTCTCCATACCAAAGCAGACACTGTAATGAACATGAATCTAACTGTTTATTTACATAAATGTAAATGTTGTCTTAGTAAATAGCTGCCTAGTCACTCAAACCTCTGTAGGTGTTTTTCTTTCTTCATTAAAAAGGAAAAAAGGACAAGGTGTCCATCAATGTCTCCAGTCTCCAAACTGTACATGTTTAGCATGATGCCAGAAAACTGCAATTTCTGTATGTGTGTCAGGGGCGGACGAAGTACCCAGTCCACCGACCCCAGGGCCTGAAGTACCCAGTCCGCCGACCCCAGGGCCTGAAGTACCCAGTCCACCGACCCCAGGGCCTGAAGTACCCAGTCCACCGACCCCAGGGCCTGAAGTACCCAGTCCACCGACCCCAGGGCCTGAAGCTGACAGCACCGCAGAGGCAGAGTTCAGTGTGGCCACGATCACCTCCAGCCCCGCCGCCTTTCCTGAGAGTGTCACCACTGAGGGGGAGGCGCGAGGGGAGCTGGTCACTCATGAGCCCTGGAGTACCACCACCATAGAAGCTCCCCTGCCGCTCCCTCCCACCATTATAGGGAACATCACAAAGGAGGTGGATGATGTGATCATCATGGCTACAGCTCAGCCTGATCTGGGCGTCGAGCTGCCTAGAGATAATGTTAGCACTGGTGAGTGTAACTTAAACTTAAGTTTACTCTAATCATTTTTAAGCTCACTGAAATTATACACTGAGTTAAATACACTCAATACACACATCGTAAAGTTGCATACACACATCACCACTGAAGTAATTGTTGTCTCGTTACAACCAAACTGACCACTCAGCAGGGTCACTAAACACATTCACGGATAGGACACTCAAACCAAGTTGCATTTAGCCCAGACATCAAATGTGAGTAAGTTGTTTATTTGAAAGCAACATCCGAAGGAAAAGTAAGAGATAATAAACAGAAATAAACTGACTTGCTAGGAATTCTGGGTAACTCCTTCTTTTTAAGATTGTTCTACTCAGTGAAAGACCAAACTGTACAAACAACTTGCCTGGATTAAGTGATTGCAACTCGTTGCAAGCAAATCAGTAAATATTACTTGATCATTCAAGTACAAATAACGTCAGGGCTTCCTGCGTGAATGCATGTTGTTGGGATGCTACTGATGCTGTGATGACACTGTACATAATGGAAAAGACTTGTATTTTAGGATCTGAACTGAGGAAGATAATGGATTTTGTTAGTCTGAACTGTTATTTTGCTCTGCTGCATTTTAATCGGAAAATACACACTCATCATCGACAAAGTATGATGGAATCAACCGACAGGAATGAACCTTGGTGGGTAGGTTTGACATGATGAGACATGTGAATGATTCAAGTTTCATGCTCAGCCACAGACTCCATTAGGAACCTCTACAACTCCATGGCGAGACGCCTGGCATGTTACATTAGCAAACATGGTGGCCTGGCGCCATACTGAGAGACACTACTTCTGTATGTGTAGCTCAGTAAATATTGCCCATATCAGTCTAAATTTATCATCATTTATTGTTTCTGTAAACCTTTATCTTCCTTCCCAATAGCATTTCTTTCAACACTTCCTTCTGTTTGCAACTATCTTTTGATGATTTCTGTTAATCATGACTTTCTGAAAACTACAAGTGTTTTTTAATTTTCCTCATAGTTCACTAACTGCTAATTAACAGATTCTTTCTTTCCTAGTTTCAGAATCTAAAGGAGTGGTGTTCCACTACCGCTCAGGCTCCAAACACTATGCTTTCACCTTTGAGGAGGCCCAGAAGGCTTGTCAGAGGTTGGGGGCTGAAATAGCCACCCCTGAGCAGCTACAGGCAGCATACGAGGCTGGCCTCCACCAGTGCAGCGCCGGGTGGCTTAAGGATCAGTCTGTCAGGTTGCCATTTTACTTTGTGTTTTCATATAGCTCCAAATCTAAGAGTTTAACCAAGAGTAAACAGAATGCAAGTTAACAAGGAAAGGCCAAGTAAAATAAAGACCAGGAGGGGGAGCATGAACAGATATGGTTGGTTCAGGACTGATAATAATGGAACTGCTCCATATGTGGTGATAAGTTATGTATATACTGCCTTCTCTTCCGAGCAGGTACCCTGTTCTTCATCCTTGGCACAAGTGCTCCGGAGATCAGGGGGATGCTCCAGGGGTGCGCTCCTATGGGGTCCAGCCAGCATCTAATCTGTATGATGTATATTGCTACATGGACCAAATAAAAGGTAAGACTATCATATGGTTGATATTTTAACGATGCACATGCAAGTACCAAACTAGCCTTGTTTAAAGGTGCCATAGATTGCTTTATTCAGCATTTCAAAATGTTCTCTGATGTCTACATAGAGGGCATGTAACTTTGGTAGGGGTGAAAAATACCCACATGCGGTTTTACATACCGATTTACAACCCTACGCTTCGGCCCTAGAATGAAACGAGCTGTTCTCCCTTGTTTGGTGGTCCGTTAATAATTTGATGATCTCTGCTTTGAGCTGCTGGTTTAACGTGGTTTTAACTGGTTGCTAGCTTTTCATCTGTTTGTTAATTTCTCTTTTACCATGATTACAGAGATTATCTGTTTTATCTCCTGTATTAGAACAGATGTTTGGTCTTCTGAGTCAGTCTGAAGTTCGAACATAAAAGTTATTCTACACTTTTATTTAAAGGTTTAAATTACACATTTTTATTGGGGGGGGGGGGGGTGTTCCTTTTCTGGAGATCAGTTTGTGTCTAATGCTTAGTGGAAATGGTAATTAACTTTATCTTTTCATTGTTTCTTAGGAGAGGTCTTCCATGTTAGCTCCTTGGCAGGCTTCACCTACTACGAGGCATCGGCCTATTGCCATGAGCAGAATGCCATTCTGGCCTCCACAGGAGAGCTCTACGCCGCCTGGAGTCAAGGCTTTCATAAGTGTAGCCCAGGCTGGCTGTCTGATCGCAGTGTCCGCTACCCCGTTCAAACCCCGCAACTCGGCTGTGGCGTGAATACAACAGGAGTTCACACTATTTACACTACCCCGAACCAGACTGGCTTCCCTGACCCATATTCCAGACATGATGCCTACTGCTTTAGAGGTATAAAATACAAAAATACAAGACACATCAATGTTCAAACTGCAAGACATTGAAATGCATCAACATTGAAATCTCTTTTTTTCTTTCCTAGTAAATCTGTCTATGCTCATCAGCGAAGATATGCTGAATGCCACAGCAATGGACTTCAACCTGACATACATAACAGCTCTTATAAGGCCTGGTATTGGCTACATTTTATATCTACCATATTTATTTCACTGTAACTGACAGGTTGCGATTTTCTCAATTTCAATGTTATATTTTTCAGTTCGTCCTCTTGTCCCACCAAAATCTGATGAGGAGATTGGTTCTGGGTCTGTGTCTGGCAGTGGACTTCCCAGTGGAGATATGTCTGGCAGTGGACTCCCCAGTGGAGATGTGTCTGGCAGTGGACTCCCCAGTGGAGATGTGTCTGGCAGTGGACTCCCCAGTGGAGATGTGTCTGGTACTGGACTCCCCAGTGGAGATGTGTCTGGCAGTGGACTCCCCAGTGGAGATGTGTCTGGCAGTGGACTCCCCAGTGGAGATGTTTCTGGTACTGGACTCCCCAGTGCAGATGTGTCTGGCAGTGGTTTCCCCAGCAAAGATATATCTGGCAGTGGATTCCCCAGTGGAGATCTGTCTGGCAGTGGAATCTCTAGTGGTGATGTGTCTGGCGGTGGATTCCCCACTGGAGATATATCTGCCAGCGGAATTCCTAGTGGTGATGTGCTTGGAAGTGGAATCTTCAGTGGAGATGTATCTGGCAGCGGAATTCCCAGTGGAGACATATCTGGCAGTGGACTTCCCAGTGAAGATGAGCTTGGAAGTGGAATCTCCAGTGGAGATGTATCTGGTAGTGGAATCTCCAGTGGAGATGTGTTTAACATCATTGTGGGCTTTAAGGAGAGTGAAGACGTGCTTTCAGGAGAGGGATCTGTCTCAGGGGGCCCTCAGGAGTTTGGAGAAGGGAGCACAATAATTTTCCCTCTGGGTTCTGGAGACATCAGTGGTGACCATTCTGGATCAGGTGACTTCTCTGGATCTGGACAAGACAGAATTGGTTCTGGAGATCTTCCATCTGGTTTTGGCAGCGGAGATATGATCACCTTCATCGATCATCAACAGATTGACATAACCAGCTCACAGGCCAACACAAAGCAAGAGTTAGGCAGGGGACACCTTGAGATCAGTGGATTCAGTGGACTCCACAGTGGTGACATCATGAGTGGGTCTGGATTAAGTGGATTCCAAAGCGGTGAAATTGTGAGTGGGTCTGGAATCAGTGGATTCCAAAGTAGCGACATCAGCGGGTCTGGAGCCAGCGGATTCCGGAGTGGTGACATAAGCGGCTCTGGTTTCTTTGGCATATCATTTGTGGAGTCTGATATGACTGACCTGACTAGAAGACCTTTAGAAGAGCAGGAGACATCGGGAATTTCTGGTGTTATGTCTGGCGATGTTAGCGGCTTTTCCTCTGGAGGTGCTTCTGGAACATCTGGTTTACCTAGCCGTGCATCAGGGGAGGACCTCAGACCTACTTCAGGGAGCGGGGAGGTCATCTTGCTGACAGAGGATGAGGTTATTGAAGTGACCTCCAAGCCTACTGAGAGTATACAACAGGGACGTGGCTCTGTGGAGCTCAGTGGGGAAGGTAGTTCTCCAGAGGTTCACACAGAAGAGGTTTTCACCGTTCTGCCTTCTGGTTCTGTATTTGAAGAGGATATGAGTACCAGAGACTTGGAGGAGGCTAATGGCACTCAGTCACTTATAAACACCATCAGCACAACACAGACCACAATAACCTACACCACCTCTCCCTCCATATCACTCCAGACACCAGCCGCAGTGGAGCAGCCTACTGTCACTGAGGGTAAATATGTACAACTGACCATTTTTAATTCAGTTGCAAGAAATACATACGCATAAGCACATATATACTTCACATATATACTATATATATCTATATATATCTATATATATCATATTCTGTCTGTACCTACTTAGCAGCAGCTCCTGACCCCTGTGATCCAAACCCCTGTGGTGCCGGATCATGTTTTGCCCAAGATGGAACTGCGGTCTGCCATTGTCCAGTAGGATTTACGGGTGAAAACTGTGCAACAAGTAAGTGAATATTTACTGTTGCATTTCAGTTTCCATTATTAATGTACCACTGTATTTCCAGATTTATTATTTTATTAATAATACTACAATATGCTATTCATTTTTGTACTCCTAGTTGCTTGTTAAAGGACCAATATTGTGGACCAAATTTCCTTGTTTTTATTTTTTATTTTTATATTTTCCTTTTTTATTTAAACAGGTTTATATACATTCACATCTTAGCAATGATGGACAAAGTACAGAAACTATCTAGTTGAGTTAAAGTTAAAGATACCCAAGGTAAAATATTCCTCCAGTGTCAGTAGAAGTTCCCCCCTTTAGAGCTCCACTTGAGTAAAAGTACTAAAGTATTTACCTTCAAATGTCCTGAGTAAAAGTAGCATGATTTATTATGGCTCTAATGTCCTATTATCGTTTCTGCATTAGGACTCTTAATCAGCTCAGTTTAGGTGAAGAGACTCTAGTGTCTCTCAGTTCACCAGCACTAAACACTGAAGGAGAACAGTTTCCATTAGCTAGAACCAAGCTCTGTCCAACAGGTCAAAACAAGCTCAAAAAAAGTGACCGCTGTTCCCTAAGTGGTCTTGCTTCATGCCCGCTTCATGCTTCTTTCGTTTGGACATGTTTAATGTTGCAGAGATATCTACTGTAGTTACTGTGCTACAGTGCTAACCAGCTAGCCCCCACCTGTCCTGGCTTGTAATACCGCTTTGTACCAGTACACCAATAGAGTTACTCTAGCATCTAATCTAGAGCCAAGAGTAAAGAGTTGGTGTTGTTTCCCACCACTGGAGATGCTCTTGGCAAGTGATGAAGTTTGATGCTGATCTTGCAACATTTCTTCTAGACTGTTAAGGAGTGAAGACAGAGGAAGAGGGACTGTGCATTCCCTTGTTTCATACGATAGGGGTGATATAATTCAACAGGTTGTGCCACCATACACATTGCTACTTTAAAGGCACAATAACAAAAAAAAAAAAAAACCACAAACAGTCTGTTTAATTCTAAGGGCTAAGATTGTAAAAGGTAGTGTACAAGGTAGAGACCAAGACCAAGAGTCCAAATGAGGTTGAGACTGAGATGAGAGTTTACAGTGGAATACTACAATACTAGTAAATGGTCATGTAAAAATGAAATATTGCTGTTTTGATTACATAAGTGGGAAAAATAAAATGTAAGAACAATTTAAGATATGGACCCTTCAACTACTATACAATTAATGTACATGCTATGCAGTTATAGGATTGTGGAAATGAATGTGGATTCACATACTTTTGCAGATAAGGATGTTCATTTTCAGGGATTTAAGGGGTTGAATTCCTGGAAAAGCTTTGTGTGTTGACTTTGCAGCTGTACAGGGATGTGAAGAGGGCTGGGTGGAATTCATGGGCAGCTGCTATATCCACTTCAGTGAACGGGAGATGTGGACCAGTGCTGAGCAACACTGTCGAGAGCTAAACGCTCATTTGGTTAGCATCACTTCCCAGCAGGAGCAAGACTTTGTCAGCAGTGAGTGGAAAATGCAACTGCCAAAGAGATGTATGCACTTTATTAGGTAGATTATTGCATTGCTTACTGTCTCTCTAAACCACTCCAGGTCAGGCTCAAGACTACCAGTGGATTGGACTCAATGACAGAGACAAGCAAAATGAGTTCCGCTGGACAGATGGAAGCTCTTTGGTGAAGTTCTATTATAATTCATTTATAAGTAGCTGACTGGCTTTATATTGGCAAAACATTGCAACGTAACTGTCCAAAGAAATTCCATGTCTTATTGTGATTATAATTCTCTACAGCAATATGAAAACTGGAGACCAAACCAGCCCGATAATTACTTTGACTCAAGAGAAGATTGTGTGGTAATGATCTGGCATGAGCATGGCCAGTGGAATGATGTGCCTTGCAACTATCATCTTCCCTTCACATGCAAACGCGGACCTGGTATGTGAGTCTGGAGAGAGGTCTCCAGTACATTATACTTAATAGTGTCCGGGATAATAAATCTGCAGCTCCAAAACAATATGCTTTATACTTGCTTGATGAAACCAAAACCCTGTTTATGAAGTGCTACAACAGCCTCATAGCCAGCTGAGCATTAACTCCACCTGTACTAACAAAGAGGTTGATAGTCATCCAGCTTTTAGGTTTCAGAAGCAAAGCTAATCATGTTTTACAAGCTAGTCTTAAACGCCTACTGGTGGTTCATTATAGACACCCGCGGCAATTCTTGAATGGGCCTTAAATCCATTTTTACTCCTTCCTCAGTCAACTGCCACACTCCTCCTGAGGTGGAGAACGCAAGGATATTAGGAATCAAAAGGGAGCACTACCCAGTCAACTCTATCATCCGCTACCAGTGTTATACTGGCTTTACACAGCGCCACCTGTCTGTGATACGCTGTATGCCAGATGGCCAGTGGGAGGAGCCTAAAGTGGAGTGTGTAGGAAGTAAGTATACAGAGTTCTATGTTTTATACTTCTGTGATCAGAAGGCTGTTCTGGTTAAGGGAGCATTTGAAAGTCTGGCCTATAAATTAATTTTACTAACTAGTAACTCCTGATGGTGTGAGCTTGATGTATTTTTGCTAAAATATTAAATATGCATGATTTTCCATTTACCTCAAATATAGTTGGTCAGCTAAGGCATGTCTGGTGTCCAGATTTGACTTTCTTCTTCAGTGCTTTAGCTATAAGGTTAATGAAGCTAACAAACAGTAGAAATCAATAGTCACCCAATTCTTGTCAATAAAATTCATCCCTAAAATGGCTTTTAACCTGCTCAAACCAAATCAAGCTCTCGATTAAGATCCCACAGATTTATCAGTGTGGTTCAGGACTGGAGCTTCTCAACCTGTTCCACCCCAAGGCCCACCTGATAATAACCACAAATGCATAGGGGCCCAACAGAGAAGTAAAATCAACCTTAAAAAAAATAATAAAATAAAAAAATTCCCCACAAAATTTGGTCTAAATTCAAACAAGCGAAAAGAAATTTGTCTTAAACTGAAGATGTCTGATTAGCCTGCTACTGCGTTATTTTTATTTGTACAAGTATACATTAATATATTTATATTTATATACTTAATATAACACTAACATGGTTGCCACTGCCAACTACTGCCTCCATCTGAGTACAGGCCCATAGGGAACACTAGAGGGTAGTCTGTGGTTTAGGACACACCCTGACTTGGTGTGAGCTATAAAAATGAACAAAACTTCACTGTATAGCTGAATGTTGGGAGCAGCTATTTGTAATGCTGTATTCTGACACTTTGCTGAATGCACGCCTCACATGCTAGCATATGGACCCTACAGATTTTGTTAGCAAATTTTCTGTTGTCACTGTACATAATGTAATGTATATAACTGCTATACTGGGCACTGTGCTTGTGTCTGTTGTTGTCATCTGAGAGGAGGCTGACGTCCTCCTCTCACTCTCGACTTTCACTAGCATGCAAGGTTTGGGCATTGCCTACCCACTCTCTGTTACGGCTGATATCCGTGCCTTACGGTCAGGCACCTGACACATATGTGTTTATTAAACAGAAACAACTTAACTTATTGTCTAAAATCTCTGGTTGCAATGCCCTGCATAGCAAAGGGATTGTTTAAGTCATCCTGTGTCCTAAACCACATAAACAAGTCTTTAAATGTATAGAAAATATTTGGGTGACTTCTGACTTCTAGTGTTCAGTGCAAACTAAAGAAGCACAAGACTCCAGCCATGTCTTGCTTTATGTACTACATCTGAGGTAAGTGGACAATTGTGTAAATTAGATTTTTTATTAAACCATTCCAAGATTTTGTCCAAAGAACATGGGAAGCTTCAAAGACTATAAGCTGGGATCTTATACAGACCAGACAAAACATTTGACTGCATGTACTCTTTTGTCCTCCCTTCAACAGGCAATTCAAACAACAGACTACGGAAAAGATCACTTAAGAGGCATTCCAAAGCAGTCAGCAGTCGAACATGGAGGAAGGTCCTCTAAACAAGACTGGAGGCCTGAACTTCAGATCATCTAGAGGACTGTTGTTAGTAAAGAGCATCTCTACACAAGTCTTAATTGCCCAGAAGAGAACCCATAGCCCATAGAAGAGGGTAAACCTTATACAATGACGCACATTAGATTCTGTTCTGTAGTCCGCCTGGCTTATTGGTTTCCGAGTGTTACTCAGTGCCTTGCTGTTGGGGAGAAAGAAAAGTCTTGGTTGAGTGTTTGGTGAAAGACTGTTCTGAGACGATCCAATGTCCAAACAAGATTTGAAGAACACTCTGAACTACATAAATCCATGAGCGGATCATTTTGATTGACAGATCTTCCAGAAATGAAAACCAGTCAAAGCTCTGGCATCCCCAGTGCAGCGCACTTGTATGTGAAAGTATTCTTCCACGCCACCAGGTGACAATGTTGGTCACATTTAGGGTAATGTACACATTTGCTAATGTTCACATCCCTGTAATTAAGTCACTTTACTGTTTGGCAACAATTTGTTCCCCTTTTCTGTAGGTTTGAGTGTGAGAGAAGATGAGCGAAAGAGTGGGTCAGGGTTGGGGTGGTCCTAGGCCTTAGAGTGACATTTGAATGTCGTAACAAGACAAAAGGCTTCAGTGACTACGGCTGAATACAATGAAGTCATGCACATTAGTATTTCAAATTATATTCATGCAAATACATTTTATTAGTAGTTTTCTCTTCTGTTTTATTTTGTAATATGTGCAGCGTGACCACAGATGGCAAGTTATCTCTGTGAAACTGTGAAAGAGAAAAACCCAGTTTCATTTCCAGTGCAGTTTTGTCCAACTTGACCTCGTTAGGCCTGTCCCAAAAGGTGCCATAAACCATGTGGGTTCAACCTCTGCAGGGGTTGCAGGGCCAGACGTAATCTTGTAACAAAAATATGTGTGTGAGGACGCCGTGTTAAATGCTTGCTGGATTGTGGTGAAATCTCACACAAACCCACAACCAAATTCTACTGGTCCTTGTTTTTTAATGTCTGGGGTACAACGGCACAAGTAAATTAAGTTAGCTTGCAAAACGGTATTGTTTGCTAATGGAACAAACAGTTTTTCGTTTGCAAAAGTTTCACACAACACATCCACATGCTGAGTTTTGTGGGGAACTTTTCAGCCAAAGTAACCTATGATACATCCACAGGCAAACAACTGGCTTGTTGTCCGTCATACAGTGTTGATGAATGGCCCCTGATTTTAGTGATACCCTCACATGGTGTTGGACTGCATCCTAATAAGTCTGTGTTCCCATCTACATTTATTCAACAAAGTGGGGATGCATACGGCAGAATGCTGAAGGTGTTAGATAGACTTGCGATAGGCTTGTGTGACATACTGGCTGTGTATGTGCATATGTACTTAATTATCATCCTCTCTGCCTTGTTGATCGGGCAGCTGTAAGCAAACATATCCACTCTGATTGGTCCTAGCATGTATCTCACGAGCATTTTGAGTAAGCGATCGCTGCACTGATGTGGAACTCACTGAAGGGTGGACTGTGAATGTCCCTATGAATGGGAAAACGAGAAATGGGACACCCAAAGGTTTTGCAGTCTACTTGGCATGCGTAAATGAGAACTGCAGTACTGCCCGGGTGCCAATTGGGACAGGCCCGTTGTCACTGGAACTCATGATATATGATAGAATTTAGTCACACTTATTTGCAGTGCAATAGAAATCTAAAAAAAGAAAAGACAAAAATACTATTTATTGAGTACTACAAACTGGAAACATTTGACTACTGTCTTTTCCTAAAGATTTTCCATATATAATGCATTGGCTACATTGCTAAGTACTCATATCAAGTCATGTAATGATGTAATGATAAAATGATGTGTTGATGATCAGCACCCACATTAATCTTCCCTCTGAAAAACAAAAGGTAGTATCGACTGCTTGAGTAACTGAATGTTCTATGTAAGTGGCGAATATTGCACTGTTTTGTATTCTAATCGTACAGAGTAATATCCAACATTTTTACAAGGCACTGTCTTGCTGTCAGCTATGCTAAACTCATACCAGTCAAAGTGCCATACCTGTGTCCATCAAATAAACAGACTACATGTTTGTGAGTCTGCACTGTTCACTTGTTTATTTATGTGGCGTGCGAGTGTGTTGAGAATATTCTCCCTGTTTTAAAAAAATTTGTCCTCAGTTCATGGGACAAATTAATTTTTGCGTACTAGCCATCTGTTAGCAAATTATTCATCTGTTCTCTTTCTTTCTTTTTTCTGAATTTCTTCATGAATTTCTTTCTCTTTCTTTCATTGCGTTCTTCTTTTTCATTCCTTCCTTTCTTTTTCCCTTGATTTTTTCTTTTCTACTTTATTCTTTTTCTACTATCCTTGCTTTTTTTCTTCCTTCTGAGCCTACAAATATTAGAGTAACACTTTACATTATGTGTTGACTAACAAACATAAAGTAATACACTAGTTAACATAAAGTAATACATTAACAATGCTTAACTAATGTCTACTTAGCCTTAGTAAACCATTGTTCATGTATTATTTCATGTTAGTCAACACTTAATGTAAAGTGTTCCCAATATTAGAATATTTTCTTGCCTTGCAAGCACTGTATTTCCTTTGCTAAACTAGTTAAATGTGTAAATAACACATTTATAATGACTGGCTAGTAAAGATAATGAACTATTGTGGATCATCGACATACATGTATTATGATATTCCAAAGCAAAAATGTGACAGAGATGTGACAATGCAGGAGATAGACATTCCATTAATTCAACAAACAACCAGCCCCAATTAACACCCCACCTCATACTTCACACCAATATAGATTATAGAATATCGAATTGTAAAGCCAGTATCAAGAAGCAAACTGTGGGCTGAGCGTATCATGACACCCCTGTTTACACATCATTTCACTGCACTGCTCAAACTTGGAAAGAAAGAGTCACTTAAGTGTGACATAAGTTGCGCCTCTCTGACTCGTCCTTTCCTGTACAGTTTCTGCACAAGCAGCTCATTCAGATCAGTTTCATCTCCAGAAATCTCAGAACGGAAAAAAGAGACACGCTTGTGAATATGCCTTTTTATGGCGAACAGTGTGCACCTTCATCATGGCATGCTGGGGGAAAAAGCCCAGCTTAGCAACACTGCTGTCTTTTCATTCTAAAATGCCCCCCTTCCATGTTTGGGAAGCAGGTGTAAATGGGACATCTTTATAAAATTACCGGCAGTTCTATTTGCCTGGAGGAATTGGGAGGTGAGTAAATGCATTAGTGTGCCTCCCTCTTCTGTGCCAGGCAACTCAGACAGGGTGGCGCTAGGGAATGGCTGGAGTCCCAGATTCAGTTGAGTCTCTGTATAAACAGCTTAGTCGCCTGAGCACAAGGGTATTCTCACTGCACCTAGTATGCCCTCTGCTGAGCAGCCCATGAAATCACCTGTGCTCCTAGTTTAATATGCTCACTGGCCATGTTATCTGAAATAACTACCTTATAGGTGGATGTTTGCATTTACTAACCATAGCCCATCTGTTGCTGCCCAGTTTATCAGACCACCTCCACCCCATCTCTCAGTGGAGTGGAACCACTGCTCACCACCAGCTGAAAAAGCTTCTTAGAAATTAAATTAATTTAAACGTAAACAGTTTCAGTGACTGACAAAACACTATAAGTTCTTTGGAAAGAAATGTATTGTCTAAAATGGTTTTCGCATGAGGTCTTTTCATACAAAGTAAACATCATGCACATAGTATCGGATAAATACAATAGGTTAAATCAAACTGACAACATCTGAATGATGTCACGTGCACCTTTTGGCACTTGAGAAAAAATAAAAATCTTGTGCCTTGCTTTGTCATTTCCATATTTATGTGGAATATATTGTAAATAGTGTATACATATACGCACACACATGCCTATAATGTCATGGCTGAACGCATATCTAAAATTGTTTTTTTATGATGATGGTCCAGTTTTAGAAAGATAATTCGCCAAGTCAAGTTCTATACAGACCTGCTCCCTGAGTGACATTTTTGTTTTGACACGTCCAAGCTCACCAAACAAAAATGAGTCATGCCATTATTCCAGTCCCCTGTCTATTTTAACCAAATCATCCTCTAACTGGGTGCACATTTCAGCTAGTAGGTATGCCAAGGTTGGGGTTTCACCTGTTGTTCCAAATTGGGATTGATGTGTGGTGACTTGGTGGTTAGTCAAGATGTTCCAATTTTCCATCAAAATCAACCACATACATAAATCACATACAGACACCCTAAAATTCTCAACCTTCGCTAAGACATGAAGCACAAAAGAAGGGAAAGAGTGGACTACAATGGAAAACAAATGTAAAGGCTTTCAAAGTAAAATGCTCTGTTCTGAAGAAACTTACCTAATAGCCCAATTTGCACAGTGGTGCTGATACAAACCAGACACATAAAGCAAAGCTATGTAAAAAATACTTTCTGTTCTGTTTTCATGTATAACTTACATATCACTGCTGCTGGAGCAAATCCTCATATCTTCAAAACATTAACTTTACATAAGTATGATTGACTTTTAAGTCAATATAACCATAATTTCTTCCAGGTTATTTTGTGTATTTCTTTTGGTCCACTCTTTATGAAATTGACACACAATGTACAGGGTAAGAGGCATTTTCAAATTATGTCAAAAACAAAAATTCTGAAATATGTGCATATGTTAATGTGGAAGGGGACACCTCTGACATGGCTAAGGACTTATGTAATGGCGGAGTGGTACATGCTAGACATTGTAGGGCAATCCAGTATTCAAAGAAAACCTATATGTCAGATTTACCAGTACTGTACCTTATCGGCATTACATGTAAAACTCATGTGACATGCAGGTTAACTGGTGGTTTTGGATAGTAAATACAATGACTGTATTTATGTAGCAAATACTATGACTCCTGGATTCTATCATTGTCAATGTAAGAAAAACTGAGTCAAATAAAACTACTGCTCTGAATGACTTTCCTTTTAACCACTGAATTATGCAGACATTTTGAAAAACTGGGGACATGTAACAGAGCACTGGAAAAGAAATGATGAATGTGATTCATTATTTGTACATGGGAGCTCACATACCGTACAAACATGGTTAACGTCATGGGTGAAGAAAGCTTTGCTAGTATCTATTGCTCTAAAATCTTCTAAAATGCTTTACTAAGAGTCACTAATATGTCAGCGCAGGAACAGCTCAGACTCCCTTCATATTATTACAGAAGAATGGAAGGTGAATCATCACAGCATGCAATGCCTCGTCTTCATCATCTTCAGGAATTCCAGGGCTTGCATTCACATTTGCAACTGATGACAAGTGGTCGCTTGCATGAAACAGCTTAGGTGATTTTTTGCCTCAAGGTTTCATTTACACCTTCATTTACCCTTGCCTAAATCCCAAAGTTAGATCCTAAGTAAGTAAAAGTAAGCTTTAGCTGCATGGGTCTACACAAAGCTATGCCGACGTTATGGGTTTATCTCAGATGCTATGGTAACCTAAAGTATCATGTCCTTGCAAATCTTTTTTTTTTGCTGCAAGGATAACCCATAAGAGTTAAAAGCAGTTAAAACATATGTAGGTAATGCCCTTACCTTATGTAAATATAATCCCTAGGTCTATTTAACTTCAGATAAATATTTAAGACGTTCTATGCAAGCGGCCTGCATCAGAATCTCACCATCTGACTTTGTGACAGTAGACCCCATATTTTAAGTGGTGAGGAAGAAAGCCATAGCTCCGCACTCCGGGTTCCAGCGGGCCACAGTTGGGTCTGGGTCTAGTAATGGGATACCGCACACTTCCGTCAGCCAACCACCCGGCGTCACACTGGTCAAGCCCCACAAACCTCCAGGCTGCATACAGCTCACCCACTTTAGCGATGTGGGCGCCGTCTTGGATGCAGGCCTCCACTGCCTCAGTGAAGTTCAGCTTGAGTGGGTGCTGCAGGAAGTAGACCTCACCTGAAGAACAAGAAAAGACAAGGCTTTAATCAACAGAGTGCGTTGTAGCCTTTGCACTTTATTTAAGACATCAGAAAAATTCAAGTTCAGATTCTGAGTGAAGAAGTTTCACTGCAGGAACTCTTCATTTATTTAGTCATTTTCTTTGTGAGGTTACTTTTATTTCTACTTGAAACATTATTTGATTATTTTACTTGAGTTTTAGGCATCTTGATTCACCTTCATTTTTATCAAATTTTCTCTCCAATTTTAGTCCTTGCCAATTCCATCCACTAACTAGGTCTCCTCACACAATGCTACCAAATTGGGAGGGTGAGGGCTAACTCGAAGTGATATAAAGCATCACCTCATCTTTTTAAATTGTTGCTAAAGCACTACCTGCCCAATTCTAGAAGCCTGTGCTGGGCCGCACTGAGGGCAGCAGGAGTGATGGACAGACAAGGAGGGCTAGCCAACCCACCCAGAAAAGAAGCCAATTATGCTCTTTTGGACTCCCATGGAAGGCTGTGGCATCCACAGGCACAGAAATCGATACTATCAATGATAGGGCCATGGTTTATACTCTAGCTCAATTTGGGAGCTCGATTTAAGAAACTCTACCACCCTAAAGGGTACCAAACTCATAATTACAAGTTCAGAAAATTAAGTTGTCATACAACCACTGAAACAGCTTTAAGATTTTTTGACGTCAGTTTTAAGACGATGAGGACATGTTTTTACTGAGCTTTCTACTGAGCCTGTTGAAAAACTAAAGACGTGCAAAGGCTAAAAAGCCTTATAATTTTTTTTCACTCAACACTAGCTGTCTAAAACCATATGGAAGGCTAATTAGTTCCGGAAAAACAGAAAGCCAGAGAACAGATTCCTTACAGCTGTCTCATAGGACATGCAATCAGGGAAATTAAAGCACACTGTTGCCCTTTGAAGGCTGTGGTTTGACTCAGAGTGTGAGAATCTTGCTGGAGATCAAAGCTAAGGCCAGTTCTACTTTGCGCTGTTGAAGGCCAGAATGCTTCAGATATGTCTCGTAAATGCTGCCTGTTGGTTATATTACAGCTTGTCAAATACAACCATTTCAGAAGGGTGGAGATGTGTAAGGAAGAGTATCATTTGTGAAATTGAAAAGACACGCATCCATGTGTTCTGCGCTGGCTTTAACTGTAATGAATCATGGTTTGGAACACATGTTGGGTTTTACAGTTTGTGGAACATTGCCTGATTTTTCCCAAACATCTGTCAGAAAGACTCTGCCAAAAAAAAAAAAATTAGTGAGAGACACAAATGTAGTCCACCGTGTAGTCCACCAGCTCATAAATGTTTGTCGTCTGAATATTGCCTTTTTAATTTAGCTATGAGGCTAATGAAGCTAACTGAACTGCATGACTAAATCACCACACACTTGCATCAAACCATGTCTCACTGTTATGTACTCTCATATAGACTTGCTTATTTGGCTTTAAACAATGTATGACATGATGTCCTCTATTAAAATGAAACAGACAAGAACAAAAACAAAGGCAAAGAAAGAAAAAATGACCACTGACTGCCAGTGTCTAACTGCTGTGAGTGGGCAGTCTCTTGCACTCTGCAGATGTGTTGTGCACTCAGCCTGAGATTTCACAGAGAAATAGAACACTATAACAACAATAACACATAATTCCAGAAACGTTTAACCAAGAAACGTGTTGATATTTCAGAACCATTCAATTTAAAAGACAACATGTTGTAAACAAATCGGTGGTGACACATGTCTTACAAGACTTTGTTGTATGTGGCAAACTGGCACTTGTGGTTTTATGTGGTTTAAAGCCTGAAATGTAAAATATGCAGTTGTTTACTCCACGATGTATGACAACTAGGGGTGGATGATATGAGCCAAGGATTATGTAGACATTTTCTATGGCTTCTGCAATAAAGATATTATAAATATTAAAAAACACCTCAAACAACAACAAAACTAATGTTAATCATCATTAAAAAGACCATTATTATTATTATTTTTAATGCTCATTTTGGTATTTATTATTATTACTGTTGTTACTATTATTATTTTCATTATAAAAATATACAAGGTTATAGTAATGCTACTTTATTTTAAATGCTGACAATACAGTATGATTAATTTGAACATAAAATTTGTTTATTTATGTTATAAAATGTTACCCTTTTATATTAAGTGGCATGGAAATCAGCAGCAGCACCTTTTTGCCACCTGCTGCTTTAGAGGCATATTCAAAAAGTAGATATTTAATTTGGCATAAAGAGTGGGCTATTGCTCTAGTAAATGAGCCCCCTCGATGTAAAGCCTAAATGACTGAAAGTGGCACATAACTAGGGGTGCAACAAACGACTATACTGATAGTCAAATAAACGATTATCCAAACAAATAATCGGTTATTTGGATTATGAATCACTCAATTACCAAATAACTCTTACGTAGCTATCAGCTTAAAATGTAGCTAGAAGTTGTTTTATGTATTTGCTGACTAACAATAAAGACAATAGAGATAAATACCTTTCACTGTTTTAATGTACTTTCCTGCTAATAGAAAAGATAAAATAAAATTCAAATATATTTTTCCTGTCAAAATTTAAAACCAAGGATGTGGAAAGTAGCAGCAATAAAACAGAACAAAACCAGCTAAATCAGTTTTCCCTTTAAAGAGTAAATCTAAATTTTAATTTTAAAAGTAAACAGCACAATTTGTGCTTTGTGCATTCTGCTGGTTCTACACTCTGCCCGCTACACAGAAGACGTGTTCTGAGAGAACGGATTTTGCAGAAAAGCTCAAAAAGATCAGCTTTTAACATTAGTTAACTAGTAGCTAGCACAACTAACCAACCAAGATTTTCATCTTTCATCTAGTGAGCCAATGTGTTTCCTCTTCAGATGCTCCAACATGCCAGCACACCCATGCCAGCACAGGACGCACACCCATGCCAGCTAAGGTCAGCTTCACAAATAGTACAACTGACAACCTTTTCTTCAGATTTAAGCACAAAATGCTCCCACACCTTTGAGGATATTGTTCTTGAGGTTGCCATCACACTTTTGTTAACTTATTCATTCATTTATTCATCTTCTAAGCTGCTTATCCTTCTGGGTCGCAGGGGGTGCTGCAGCCTGTCCCAGCGCTCAATGGGCAGAAGGCAAGAAACACCCCAGCAACTCCATTTCAGGGCAAACACACAGACATACCCATTCATTCACAGCATGACAGCATGTCTTTGGACTGTGGGAGGAAACTGGAGCACCAGGGAGCTCAGATACGGGGAGAACACGCAAACAACACTACCTAATGCACCATCGTGCCACCCCAAAGTATGGCCTCCTCTCCAGCCTTGCTTAGCTACATAAACCAGTCAAGTCTATAAATCCACACACCCACAGAGCCATTGGCTAACTCTCCAGTAAGCGGTAATGTCAAAACGTTCCTAGTTATGATGCCACCAGCTAAAATTATTAAATTATTTGCCAACTAATTTGGTCATTGATTTAAGTCAACTAAGTTGATTTATTATTGGACCTATATACTTAATAGTACAATTACCTACTTCTAAATAATACTTTTTTCGAGCTTAGAAGCAATATTCAAGATGTTCACTGTCCCATTTGCCACAGGGGAGGAATGTTTATGGTTCAGTTTTAAGGTATGCTACATGTCTTCAGTATGAACGAAAATCTATATTGTAAGATTACATAATGCTGGTATACAATTTATTACTAATTATACCTCTTAGTTCTAACAACAGACATTAAGGCATGCGCAAAGTTGCTAATGTAAAGCAGTCTTCACCTTTGATGGAAGATGTGAAGCAAAATACGTCAAAACGATCAAGGGTTTTGTGGCGTAAGCCATAGCTCCGAACACCTGGTGCCAGGTCTGTGCCACCACAGGCCTCTCGAGGTATGGAGACAGGGTACTGCGCTGTCCCATCAGCCAGCCAGCCTGCGTTACACCAGTCCAAACCCTCTTCGTAGGCTGCAAACAGCTGCTCGAAGGTGGCCAGACAGGCACCCTGCTGTTCACACGCCTCCTTGGCCTCTTGGAAGGTCAGCTGGTAGCGTCCCCTGGGGGAGTAATAAGGGAACACCACACCTGTGGATGAGGCAAAAAGGCATCTTACAGCTGAATATAGCTGAAGGAGTGGTATTTTAGCAAAGTGCATGACTCCATCAAACAAAAAAATGCATCAGTGCTGTACGAGGGATTACTCTGGTGGTGATTAAACTACAAGGAATGTAAAAGGTTAGAATTTGAGACTTTATAGAGCTGTGATCAAATTGTCATGATAGAAGAGATTTTCAACTCTATTGATTATTATTTCATATTGCATATTCATACCATAAATGGTGTTCCTCTTAAAGAGGAATTCCATTGCTTTTTCCATGTTTTTGTCATGATTTAATAGTTAACATGTAAACAAAGTCATTCAGAGTGGTTCAAAGGACTTGAGCCTGAGTTGTTCATATGTATCTATGTTCCCATGATACATTCAGAAGTGTTACATGCCTCTAAAAGCCACCTCGTTGAAAGTTATTATATGAAATGGTTACAAGTACATTAGCCAGCACCTAAAAGATTGTTTTACTATATATGATACTTCATGATAAGGTATTGGTCCAAAACATACTCTTTAAAAGTGGTGCAAACATAATGCCACTATTTTACTTATCAGCAATACATATACCACTACTGTCAAAAACAAAATCCTGTATCTAAATTTTTGGTGTTTTTCAGTCTTTAACATAATTTGTCAGTTTTTAACATACATTGTCTATTGTCCTTTAGATTGCATGTACATTTTGTGATGAATAGTACCTAACACTAAAGCTAAAGTATGTTTTTTCCTTCTCCTGTAAAGTTCCTCTCCAATGAACCATTTGACATTCTCTCATAACTTCAGAATTTGTTCACAGGAAGTATTACTAGCTTCTTCCGAAATAAGACAAAGGACAGATTACCTCGGAACTCGAGCTCCACGATGACGCTCTCGTCTTCCAGGCCGTCAATGATCTCGCAGCGGTAGCGTCCAGTGTCATCTATCAGCAGCGGGTTGATGACCAGGGACGCGTCACCCGGGACGCTCCGACGGAGGCGCACGCGCCCTCTGAAATCCCCGTAACTTTTGTGGCGCGAACCCAACGCCACCATCACGTCCTTCTCCTGCCCTCCGCCGGTAGCCGGTTGCCAAAACCACTTGACTCTCGTCCTGCGGGGCGCGCTGAGCTCCGGTACATACCGGTAATGACAAGGAAGGGTCACGTTGCTTCCCTGAATGGCGGACACCGACGTTTGCGGAGATTCCACGTGAAGACGGATCCCATTGAAGTATACTGAAACACGAGAGGTGGGAGAGAGACACCAACAATGAGCAGCATTCATCAAACCTCTCCAAGTAATGAGAGCTGACCTGGGATCAGGTTTTCACCTTTTCTACCCAAAAGAATGCAGGGACATGGAAAAGAGGCCAACCTGACTCCAAATCAGATGATAATATCTGTAGAAAGCCCTATTTTCAGCCAGGTAGAGGAGAAAAGTGAAAAGAAAATGCTCTCACAGGGAAGAATATATACGTACATACATTTGCTCATATTAAAATATAAATGAGCATTATATATTTAAATATATGCCAATATATGCACACATATATGCCAATATATTAAAATTTATGAATCAAATCTATCAAATGTTTATCCAAATGTATTACACACGTGACCCGTATTCTGAAAAATACTTGAGCTAATTTGAACATACGGGTAACTACATTCTCCCTCAACAACACGGTAAAATGGTGACGCGGCATCTCGAAATAACGACTTATGTTCTCGAAATTTAGTATTAATATCTCAAAGTAATTACTTGTCTTTCAAGGAAATGTGATTTAGTAACTCGAAACAATGACTTGCTATGTCGATCTACTGCAATAACAGGTGAAAATGTTCAATACGTAATACAGAAAATAGAAAAAAATTAGAAAATCAGAAGAAAAGTAAAGGTTTTGACATACTGCTGTCATAAACAGAAGAAATAATAACAGTTAGCATCTGACTCGCTAGCTTCTTGTTGGAATTGTCCCGTTCTTATCTTAAACGGTACAGCACTTGAGGCGCCGGAACGTATCTGCTGCACCATTTAAGGTGGAACGGGGAAACTCGAATAAGGAGCGTAAGAATTTAAGCGCTTTTTTCTTCTCTGTCTGGCCGAAATGGGCTTCCCTAAAAAGACATTTATCTTCTGTTAACATAAACCGACTGAACTGCTGTGAAATAACAGTGAAAGGTCTTACTCTCTCCGTCGCCGTTGCTGTTCTCTATGGTCTGATAATAATAGCCGTTGGAGTATCGCAGCGCGCGGACCTCAAGCACCACGTGCAGCAGCACCAGCAGAGGGCGCGCGATCTTCATGCTCACGAGGCGTCTGTTCTCTGGCTCTCTCACAACTTTCCAAACAAGGGCAGTTTGGGTTAGAGTCTAACTTTATAATTGGGTAAAAAACGTAATTTTAAAGGCGATTATCAAATGAAACAATTGGTTACATATAGATGTGACATACTCATTTATCTAAACAGAGTCAAATAATTTGTTTTTTGCTTATTTTTCTTGCCGTTTTTCCTCAGTAAACTTGGTAAAGAACAGTAGCCGTGCTACTATAGCGTACAGCTCACCTTTAGAAACACAGGCTTAGGTACTCCGCCAAGTGGATTCGTTAAGTGTCAAAATTTATAAAACACGACCTTAAACTGTACAAGTATTAAAGATATATGTAATTAATTTAGCAGTACCATGACATGTCGCACTTTACTAAATGCAACGTCAGACTCAGTATGAAGTAAAATCAGATTCGCTGCTTACCGATTTGAAGTGTTCCCTAGCCCCGGTTCCTCCGCTCTGCATCCTCCCCTCTCCGGCTCTCCGCTGATGTTTTGGAAATCAGAGGTGACGTCACCGAGGCTTCCCCTCTGAAGAGCGCTTCTGCAGGGCGAACAAAAGCTCGGACTGCAGCCTGAGCACTGCCCTCTAACAAAGGCTCACTGCTGCAGACCCTCATCCAAATGAGGGGGGCTGGGGAGATCTGGATCTGGGAGATCACCAGTAAGCCAGAAGGGACCTCTCCTGGGGGATGAATTTTAAAGCAATAGTCGGGGGTTTTTCATATAAAACATGTTTTTTATGAAATGTTGGGCTTATAAAGTAAACTGTCATGCACAAATGACCTTCCTTTGGCTTTCAAGGGGCATAAAACTGCATGAGCTCAATGACATCACGTCCCTGGGTTAAGACTATTTTGACATATTAACCAAATATTTTCAGCATAAAATAAACTTGTTACTTACATATTGGCTTAAAAGTGAATCCACCATTTGTTCAGAAATGCTCAGCATGATTGTTTGATTTTTACAGTAGTGGTGATAGGAACCAGGAGTCAAGACACAACACAACTCAGATACAGACATTCTATCGTCATCCAAACTCACCAGTGAATCTAAACATGCCGTCTGAGTCTTTAAATGTAGTGTTGATGATGGCAAAATTAGTCATAAATCTGAAAATAAAAATGTTTTTAGGGGACATATTCTTAAAGGAACAATTTGTAAGATTTAGGGGAATCTAATTACAGAATATGGCTGCTGAAATGTCTTGCTGTAGCACATTTATTGGGAGCTCTGTATGTAAAACTCCAGTTAGGATGTTTTGATAGCTCAAAAAACCCTAAAATACTACCAGCATTAAAACTACGTGGAGGAAGTCAGTTTCTTCTTTGAATCATCTTCTTGCAAGAGCTTCTTCCTGTTCCACCTTAAATGGTGCCGTGCATATAATAGTAGAATGTAATGGCAGCAGTATTTAAGGTGGTGTGGGAAAATTCTGACAAAAAAGCTGGCGAATGTCCTTATCAGAAAATGTTTCCAGCATTTAAAGAATAATTAGGATGCTTTGACTGCTGAAATCAACTAATTGAGGAATGTAGTGATATTGTCTGAACTGAATTAACATTAAAACACCCACAAAAAATGGGATCAGTATGTTGAGACCCTGTATTACCCTGCATTCACACCGGCAGCGACTTTTCGCCTCTTCTTGCCACTGTCCGACTATGAGCGGACCGTTGTTTGCCATGGTTTCACTGATGCCAAGCACAAATCAGATGTATTTCATTGCTGTATATTTGTGGGCGGAAACACAGCTGCCATCACTCTGTCACTGATAGCAACAGTGATCTAGGAACCAAAAAACTTTAAACTTTACTGAACTCTGTTGCATTGCTGACTCCACCCTTGCCATGTTGGCAACGTTCACGATACCTCCTGATGCTGGATGTCGCCAGATCTCAGTGAAAATGAATGAATTCCAGCCGCTTTGGCGTGTCGCATTGCTGCTGCTGTAAACACAGGGTTACTGCTGGAGGTTACATGCTGCTCCTTTAACCATTTCATGGAATAACTTTCTATGAGGACACTTTTTAAAACTCTTTGGATTCCAGATTCTTGTTTGGTTCCTGTCACCACCACCGTGAACAGTTAATTCGGTCACTGACTCGTTAAGTTTCTCTAGAACAAAGGATGCTACATCAATCCACTCTGAATGACTTTGTGTACATCTTAACCATTTCGTTATGGAGACTTTTCCCCTTTAGTAGATTGCATTCTGTTGGTGCTTGTTCAATTACCTTTCTTCCAGCATCTGAGAGGGAGTAAAGTGGAATCTGACCCCCTAGAGAAAATCAGAAATAGACATTAGTCTATAAACAGGATGAAATGGAGAGAGATATTGTACTCCCTTTCACAGTTACTGTAACAACAAATAACACAACAGTTTTGGTATTTCATTCACACAGTATCTGAAAGTCATGGACCTGATTCAGTGGACACTTGAACTGTCGGGTGGTGAGCCGCAGCATCAGCAGCACAAATCAGTTATGCTAACATTGTGTAAAAATGTAACAGTCAGATTAAAATGAGGAAAAGGTGATTTATTCTACTCCTCACACTGTTAAACAGATCTCAGGGTTTAGGTTTGAGTCATGGTGCACGGTTTTTTGGAATGGATATTGGAGAAGAGTATTTTGATGAGAATTAAGAGAACCGTGAGTCATTCTTTTGTCTGCCGGTTAATGGGAAGGCTAAAGACAGGTCATGTAGTCAACCCACGTTGATTCATTCTCCTTGTCTTGCTTGTCTTGATGAATCAGATGTTCACAGGGCATAAAATAGTTTCTGTGTGTATATATGAAACTTTAGACTCACAAACAGTTTCATCCAACTCACTTAAAAGCATAATTAAAAAAGATTGATGATTTGGGATTTGCCCTTTACTGTCTGGTTCTCTTTGCATTTTTTTCTGACTGTTATATATTTACAGATATTTGGAGAATGTTGGTGAGCTAGAGTTGGCTAACCACTGAATAGCTTTGTAATGCCATGCTGAATAGCTGGGTTAGCTAACCTATATCAAATGGAGCTGCTCAGTCGGTTATAATCAGATTAAAACCCTTTTAGGGTATGATAACAATATCACATGTATTATTAATGTTGAGACATTACTAATGGATACTAGTTAGGACAGAATTCTTCCAACCTTTCAAAATGTTATGTATAATTCAGCACTTGAGATGTGAGTCATTCTGAGAGGCCTCATGAGGAATAGTTAATAGTAGAGAAACTTACAGATGGCCATAACTACCCCTGTAGTACAGACAGCTATAACTACCCCGGTAATACAGACAGCTATAACTACCCCTGTAGTACAGACAGCTATAACTACCCCGGTAATACAGACAGCTATAACTACCCCTGTAGTACAGACAGCTATAACTACCTCAGTGGTACAGACAGCTATAACTACCCCTGTAGTACAGACAGCTATAACTACCTCAGTAGTACAGACAGCTATAACTACCCCTGTAATACAGACAGCTATAACTACCCCTGTAGTACAGACAGCTATAACTACCACTGTAGTACAGACAGCTATAACTACCCCTGTAGTACAGACAGCTATAACTACCTCAGTAGTACAGAGAGCTAAAACTACCTCAGTAGTACAGACAGCTATAACTACCCCGGTAATACAGACAGCTATAACTACCCCTGTAGTACAGACAGCTATAACTACCCCAGTAGTACAGACAGCTATAACTACCCCTGTAGTACAGACAGCTATAACTACCTCAGTAGTACAGACAGCTATAACTACCCCGGTAATACAGACAGCTATAACTACCCCTGTAGTACAGACAGCTATAACTACCCCGGTAATACAGACAGCTATAACTACCCCTGTAGTACAGACAACTATAACTACCCCTGTAGTACAGACAGCTATAACTACCTCAGTAGTACAGACAGCTATAACTACCCTGGTAATACAGACAGCTATAACTACCCCTGTAGTACAGACAGCTATAACTACCTCAGTAGTACAGACAGCTATAACTACCCTTGTAGTACAGACAGCTATAACTACCCCTGTAGTACAGACAGCTATAACTACCCCTCTATTCCAGAATTGGCGATAAGTTGTTTTGATCAGAACACAAACAAGATCTTCAAGAAATTTCAACAAAGATTTTTAATGGAAACTCAGCAAGTTTCAGGTGTGCTCAAAGCTCATGACCTAGCAAGTCTTTTATTGAGATAGTTTTGACATTTGTATTTTTTACTGCATTGATTTACTGTTTCCTCATCCATACGCTCTCTTCGTCTGGTGGAATTTTTGTTGTTTATTGTTGTTTTTGTTGTAGTTCTGTGTTGGTATTTTAGTGTGTTGTTTTATGGTAGGTAGTGGTTATTGATGTATGATAGTAACTGCTTGCAAATCACATTTCTCCTTGAGAGATAATAATAAAGACTGAACTGACCTGACTCTGAATTCTTTACAGTGGTAATGATGGGAATTAGCTTCCAGGACAAGATGGGAGTCGCTATGTCTACAACACAAATATAAGCATTTTATTTACTATCCAAAACCACCAATCAACCTACACTTCCAGGTGTTTTTATATATAATATTGATAATGGTGAAACTGTAGTACATCCGAGTTTCTAGTAAACATTTTGGACGCCTGGTTCCCATCACCACCACTGTGAACAATTCTGACTGTACATGTCTCAGGAATTGAGCACTTTAAATATGATCTATTATTTATCTATTTTATTTCTATTATTATAGTATATCACACTATAACAGGTGCCACACTCGTTCTGATCAATTTCCTGGATGTGAGCATGCTGTTTATGTTGATATTGCTGCTGTCAGGAAAAAGAAACCTTATGTCCATTTTTATGATTTTTCAGTTTATGACATAACGTGAAAGTACATGTTGCCCTTTACATTGTGTTTAAATTTCATGATCAACTGTCAAAAATAAATAGCCCAAAATGAAAAGGAAGAAAGTTTGGTTACATTGACTCACATTAAAAGTAAAGTAGGTTATTTCCTTCTCCTGTAAAGTTATCATTGTGGAGATACATGCATAGATTGAAGCTTGAGGTTTAATAAAGGTTGATGTCAGTAACAGATTTTCAGTTAGAAACTTTGCATTACACAAAATTGTGCTTGGGTCTGTTTGATTATGGACATTACACTATTATAGACCTATTTGAACCGTATTTTCATTCAATGTGACAAACAGAATCATACAAAATCACTACTGTCACATTGCAAAGAAAGGTTTTTATGGCTAATTTGAACTCTGTGTGATAAAACTTGTGTGTTTTATAAGATCACATTTTGGAAGACTAGAAAAGCTATAGGCCTACCGCACAACACATTGAACTCCGACTGACAGTAGTGTCAGAGACACAGCTGGTGCTGGAAAAAGCTGAAACCAAAATTCCACTTCCCCCGAGAGGCCCATAAGTCAGGTTAATTTTCCAAAGTCAATAGCTGAGGATGGCATAGGTATCCTCATGATGATGGGATCTTCCCGCTCTCTCAGGCACCGGGGATTTGTGAGAACGGTCTTCCGTGACACTCCATCTCGGTCCAGCAGACACCAGGAGCAGGACGTCCACTAACCTTCAGCAGCTCGTCTTCCGAAATGTCGCCCTCCCTGCCTGATGAAGGTGTTATTTTAGTATCAGTGACAGTTGCTTCAGCTCACCAGTGGCTGGGGAAAGGGAAGGGCTGCTCAGCGGCCTTTGCTGGGAGCAGGATGTTGAGCTAACATCATCACTCAGTATCATGACCTCCACTATAACCTCTACCCGGCTTTGTACCACCATGCTTGTCACCCGTACGGAGGGAGAGATTTACCTTGCTGCTTTCCCAGATATGGAGACCCATTATTGACGCGTTTGAAGATCACAGCCAGTTTTGTTCCCAAAGCAAAGATTAAAGCCCTCGCCTCGAGCAAGGAATGCCAACAGCCTGTGAATAGCAGGGGCTGAGGAGGAACATAATTTTGGCTACTAACATCAGGCTAGGAGAGCATTGTGCCCTAATTGTTTGGTCAAAATGAAAAGGTCCAGAATGCCTGTATGTAAACACTTGAGGTTCTTCTTAAGCCCTTGTCAGTTTTAGTTATTGCAACCCGAGAGACACGGAGAAGTAAAGCCAGCCTTCTCAGTCAGTCTAACAGTAGCTGCGGAATGAACTCATATGAACATGCATGAGGCAGGTTTTCTGAAGCAGCAGGTTCACAAACAGCACGGCATTTGGTATCCTCATTAGTAGTGAAATTTAGTTAACAAGGGGGTTTAAAGGGGTGATAGGAACCAGACATAAACACTGAAGGGTTTAATGCCCTTGAAAGCTCCCTCATGGAAAGTTATTACACACAATAGATATAAACATACTGCTTGATGCCTGAGACACTGTTTTGCAGTTATTGCATTGGTTGTTTGGTGAATAAAATGCATTTGCATTGAACACATTTAGCCCTCTTCAACCAAAAGAACCCTAGTTCTTGAACTGCTTCCATTCAGGCTTCCTAGAACTTTGGTGCTATTCAGGGAACCAGTCTGCACCAACTTTTACTTGAACCAAGGAATGTGAAAGGACACGACATCAACTTTAAATAAGGGTAGTGAACAGTAGAAACAAGATGGCGGGGCATATAGATCACCTGTGAGTGTTTGTGCTGTTATTCCAGATGTTTGTTTATATCCCGAAAGCAAGCACGGATCAACCACGGGTGAAAAGAAGACATAGAAGAGGTTCTTCAGCAGACCACTTAGTGTCACCATTGTTGCCTTCTTTTTCCTCAACAGCTGACACGCCCATGGATGTAGTCATGATTCCTGCTGAACATCCTACTATTCCTTGGTTCCAGCTGGGAACTAAACTTTTCGGGTTCCAAACATATTTATTTTTGGTGGAATTAGGTGAGTGAGCTTGAATGTCCCTATTCAATGTTGGTGAAACCGTTTTTGACCAAAAGAACCCTGGTTCTTGAACTGACTCCGCTGAGGCTTCGTAGAACCTTGGTGCTATTCAGGGAACCAATCTGCATTTGCAAAAGTTTTTATTTTTATTTATATTTATATAGTTCTATTTATTTATGAATCAAGGAACATCAAAGGATACGTCATCAGCGTCAACAGAGGGCACTTCACAGCGGTAGGAAACAGTACAAACAAGATGGTGGAGCGTATAGACTACCTGCTAGCACTTGTGCTGTTATTACAGATGTTTGTATTTATCCAGAAAACAAGAATGGATCAACTACTGGTGATAAGAAGATGCAGAAGAGGCCATTGTTGCCTTCTTGTTCCTCAACAACTGACGCCCACATGCGTTGTCACAGGTTGTGCTGAAGAACCTACTGTTCTTTGCTTCCAGGTGGGAACATTTATTTTTGGTGGAAATGTGCCAAAGGTTCAAAATTTGGTGTGTGAACTGGAATGAGCCTCGTTTCAGGTTGGTGTAAAAGGGCTAATTTAGCCCTATGCTCTGAACCTATTTATTTTCGGTGGAAATGTGCTGAAGGGTTCAAAATTCAGCATTGAGCACTGTTCCCATCACCGTCACTGTAAAGAGTTCTCTACAGTGAACAACTTAAATTCTAAACACTCTGAAAGACTCTGAAAGACTTATCAAGCACTTACCGCCCCCCCTTAAAACCTGTATACATTACACACTTTTCCTAAAAGCAATCTTCAGCTTCCTAGATCCTCCCAATTCCAGTAGCTAAACGTGTGACAAAATGTGATCTTGTTCTAAATACAAAACCTACAAGGACATTTAAACTAAACACAACTGAGCTGAATTACACAGCCCAGAGATTCACTGCAGATTTCACATTGGAAAGAGGCTGCAACTGTGGTACGTAGTTGTAGGAGTATAGTTTTAGAGCCTGATGGTAGACAGACAGATTAGAAGCAGTATGAAGACAGAGGTCATTCATTCACACAGTAATTACACCTCTGTAAAGGGGAGTTCATGAGTGAACACTGGAGGTAACTATAGCCTTCTCTGGCTTAAGCAGTGGCCTTTGATATTAAAGTCACCTTTGATTCCTCTATTACAAATCTGTCATTACATTTTATTATACTTCATTATGGGACGGACACGCCAGCAAGCTCCTGGAGATATTTACAGGAGAAATGGCTTTTAATGTTTTGACTGATCAAATTGTGTTGTTTCTATTCCGCAAACGAGGCAAAAATAAGAGTGAAATGTTTATAGAATATTGGAGTTAAGCCATTTTGAAACATTCTGCAGTAAACAGGTGAATTGGTAACAGGAGAGGCGAACATGGCTGGGTATAAAAGCAGCTCATCCAAAGGTTCAGTCTTTGCAAGGGATGTAACTCAACACCTCATGATAAACTTCATCAAACAGTTCACAGAAGGGTCTGTCACATTTACTGTACATAATATTGAGAAAGGATTCTGGGATCCAGAGAAATCGCAGTCTGTGTAGGGCAAGGCCGGAAACCACTGTTAAATGTACATGACAATGACGTCCCCCAGACAACATTTCATAAACCATCATGCTACTGGGGTAAATATAGCTACATAGGCTCTATCCATTTCTTATTGATGTATGGTCAGCATGAGCAATGGCCACATACTGCTGAGCAGCTAAAGTCTTGTATCAATCCAGAATGGCCAAATATTCTCTTTGCAAAACTGGGAAAATCAGTTGCTAAACTATTTAAAAAAAATAATTAGGAGAAAAAAATATTATGTAACAAAGTGGTAAGTTTTTAGTGTGTTACAGCCATCGAAATCTATTTTTTTATATTTACAAAGGTAAAAAAAAAAATTCAGATTCATCTTTTAATTCCAATTTACAAAATGTCCCAACTTTTCCAGAAAAGTGATTTGTAATTATTACAAACTACAGAGAAAATGACAACCTCTAGAGACAGAGAGACACACAGAGAGAGAGAGACACAGAGGGAGAGAGAGAGAGAGAGAAGAGAAAGAAGAGAAAAAAGAAAATCAAACTCCACTCGATTCAGATCTGAAAACCTCACAGCTGTTTCTGTCTGTCCTTCCACTGTGAGAAGACAACTGAATGAACTGGAATATTGTGCATATGGTATATGAGGTGCTTTTGCATTGTCCATTATGTCTGCGCCAGTTATTGTTCCTTATGGAAGTCAACCCTTAAAACCTGCAGCACAGCCTGAAAAGTTTGTCTGATCTGCATAAATAAACAATGTCCAGTACAAGTTATTTATGGCCTTAAACCGCCGAGCCAACTGTGGGTTAAGTTTCAAAATGCCGAATGGAGTAACTGGCCACACAAACAACGAGCGGCCTTTGATAGATGTGTTTGTACAGAGGTTGAATTACTCTACAGCCAGAACATTTGCCCCAAACCTTGTCCTAAATAACTTTGTTATTCCAGGAACGAATCCTTCCTGGACATGCCACACTGGTACTGAAGTTTTCCTGCCATTCTTTGGAATAACACCAAGACACCCCTACAGCTTTCCTGCTTCAGCCATTGCATACGACTTCTATATACTGCGCCTAGTTAATCAACAGAGGACAGCGTTAATGGAACAGTGAATCTTTTGGCAATTGCACCGTGCACACAAAGAGATCTTTATATCCTGTTTGGTTTGTGATTCTCCACAACAAGCTAAGACAATGAGAGCGATGACACAGGCTTGGAAAAAAGAATGACACCAAAGACATGGGGCCCTTTTTAGCCCACTCAACTATGTGCCGTGCTAATGGAACATGAAGGTCAATGCACGGTAATTGAGGACTCAAAGGCTACCACGATCCATTTTAGTATTTTATTTACGTCTTCCTTTATTAGGAACATGAAGAAATAATCCGAGAGAGATATACACTTAGGAAATTAATCAAATCTAAGCATGTTATCCAGGTCTGGAAATCTGCCCTACTGAAAAAAAACACATTAATTAAGTGTCAGAGAAAACAAGACAGGACAAAGAAGATACTGAATAGGAATAACAAAGTCGCTGTGAAGTAAAAATAGCTCTCATAAGAATCAAAGGTGACGAAAGACGAGAAATTTCTTTTGATGCATGTGGCCTCCTAAAACACATGTCCGTCTAGAATTGTCCTAACATATTGTTCAGTGTTTCTTACCATCAATCAGTACTTCCAAATCTTCATCTTCATCTTAAAGCAATAGAGAAAATACTGCCCATTTTTTTCCATTAATAAATTCCATTAATATTAATGCTCACATCATATTGCACATGCCCAAAATTCATAATTCATAGGCAGGTCACTAGGGAGGGAGTGGGGGGTCACAACACAGCACCGTGAGAGCATTATGTAGATTGGGGTGGGTTATGTCAGAGCTTCAGTGCAACCGTACAAATCATCCTAAATTAGATTTTCACCCCCTTACCGAGGGAACTGCATATGCTTTTTAATAAGCAGCTCTAAGAAGCTCTAAAAAATTCAAAGGTTGTTGACCCAGCTTATCACTGAATATATTTGGCTGAACCCCCGAAGCCGGGGTACCCGATTAACATGGAAGAAACAGATCACTTTGGCTTTCGAAATGAGAATATTCAAAAGGTTATGGTTTATTTCGGAATCGCGTGTTATAAAATCAGTAGCACATTGCAATTGATTCAACTCTACCTGAGAAGGATCCGTGGCAGTGTTGGGCCAAAGCGTTAAGGTTCAATAATATTCAGTATACCTGCTGTTTCTTTGTTACACTTCAAGGTTTGGTTGAACATTGATTCAAAAAGGTATCAAACTGAATTTCAACATGAAAAAAAAAAAAAAAAATTTACAACCTTTTAAAAAGTCATGCTCACAACCAGTTAGTTATCTTGCTATGAACTACTCACAAACTTCACCAACTTAAGATCCTACAACTGGACAATGCATTTACAACCAATTAACTAACACAAACATGAACATAATGACCCATTTGTTATGTACACTTTTTTTTCCTTTTAACAAAATAATTTTTTATCCATATAATTCTTCACTGCAAAAAATGGGCCATTTTTTTGTACATCGTTCTAGCTTAACGAGCATATTGCAACAGTATCATCTCTTTAGAGCACTGCAGTCTCATAGGAACAGACCACTCTACTGCTAATCACGTAAAACACAAAGCGATTCTGGATTTCAGCTTGCACCATCAGTTCTATTTATTGTGGCTGGCTGTGTTGTATAGAGCTTGCGCTGCAGCGTTGATTTTTTTATGTTTTGATTTTTTTTTTTCCATGGGATATCCCTGAAGCTCCCTGTAAGCTCAAGATCCCTGCTGTCTGGGGTTGTGTGGTGTTAGTGCCCTCTGGTGCTGGGAGCGAGGCAGTGCATATGTGGCTCAGGAAGGAGGGACAGAGGGAGGTATAGGAGGAGAGAGAGAGAGAGGGGGAGTTGGGGCTTTATTCATCACAGCCCAGCAGCTCCATTCGCATGGTGATGCGCTCGTGCCACGCCCATGGGAGAACACGGACGAATCGGGCGTAGAAGGGTGGCTCGAACACGTTCTTTTTGTGCACGTTGTTATCGCTGTTGCCAGGGAAGATCTGCAGGTAGAAGTAAGGAGGGAAAAAAAAACAGTAAAGTTAGTGAACACTGATCTGTAGCTTCAAACATCACAAAGCACAGCAGGAAACAAAGGCTTGACTGCGTGCGTGCGACAGCAAGTCCATCTGTCTGGATTATGGCTATGTTAGTTTCCATAGTACGGTTTTCTAGACTTAGAAAGAAATTAGGAGCTACTCCAAAGAGTTGGACACACATCAAATATTCCTCTCCGTTTTTTCCTCCCTTCTTTCTTTCAGTCCACGGAAAAACCATGCCCAGCATTTTGGCCCATCTTTTAGACATTATACACTGTGTTTATTGAAGATAGATTTGCGCTGGGTAAACTATTCCACAGACACAAATAAACACAAAGGCATTACAGCTTGGGACGGAAGCAGGCAGGGGTGAAATACAGACGAGGCACTGACCTTATCTTTCTTTTTGTCATCTTTCACCACGGTCCAGTGCTGGCCGTCATCACTGTAAGACACTTTGTAGGCTGAAACGAACTGCACGTTCCCGAAGTCCTTTGCCCCCTGCGTGATGATTCCTGTAATCCGCTTAGGTGACAGCAAGTCCACCTTAAGAAATGGGGTCAGGGTTTAGGGGTTAGAAAAATCACCAGCCATCATTTCACCTACAACTAACTGATAAACATTGTTAATATTTGAAGGACAAATTGATTTTTTTAGTTAAAACTCTATCTATTCTGATTAGGCCAAGTCTTGCTTTTAACTCATTAAACCATTGTGTCCCAGCGCTGGTCCTGGAGGAACCCCTGCCCTGCACATTTCAGAGTTTGCCCCACACCTGACCCAACTAATCAGCCAATTAACAGGCACTTTCAGAGATGAAGTGGGTGTGTTTCAACAGGCAAACACAGAAATGTGCATCTGGGACCAGAGCTGTGAACCATTTGTGCATTTAACTACAAGGGCCTGTATGCAGGATCACACAATTCCTCACTCTAATAACCAAATACACACTTCTAACTAGTGAATTCGGCTTCTTTCAGGGGCACTCAACGCGGCATTTAATTACATATGCATAGCCTGGAGCACTCTGGAGGAGCCACCCATGAACTGAAGGTCTCCATGCCCGATGCCAAGCATCAGCTAGAGGGGTATAGAGCAGTAGAACTGTTCTCTGGAGTGATTAGTTCACATCCCAAAAATACTGGATGGAGCTCCAACATTAGTACCTGATTGCACTAATGCTCTTATGGCTCAATGCAATCAAATCATCATAGCAAATGTTGCAGTACCTAGTGAACCTTCTTAGAAGAGTAGAGGTTGTTAATGCAGCAAAGGCTGTTATTGCAGCCAACTAACGAAAAGGCAAATTTCCTATTAATACCATTCATTTCAAAACAAGCAATATATGAACGGGTGTCTTTTCGAATGCTGCTTAAAAACGTTACTGGACAGTTTAAGGTCGAATAAATGCTGTGTTGTCTAATGTTGCATAGAGTGATGGAGAGATCTTACCTAGTCAGAGAGAACAAAGCCAATTATGTGGCATTACTTTAATATAACTAGTAAGTCTTTTAATTAATAACTGAATAAGCCTCGGGACCAGGACGCTAAGCTTGATTTAAATTGCACTTCTAGTAGGGTCTTCCTTTGACTCTGCCTTGTAGCTCTTTAATAAAATCCTTCATTTGTGTTATCTCTAGCATTTTCTCTCTTCTGAGGTACAATGTTTCAAAGTAATGACATTTTTGAAGAGAGATTTCTTTACACATAGTTTCTTTTGCTTGTGTAAAGAGTGACAGTCACCTGTAGCCATTCCAATCTGCTGTTGCTGGCAGCAGTCCAGGCGTTGGTCTTGCCCTGCTTGTCCAGACGAGCGTAATGCGGGTGCCAGGTGAAGGCCTCGATGCCCCATGTGCGGAAGGAGCTGGAGCTTGTCAGCTGACTGTCGGCAATCAGTCGTGACTTGAAACCCAGAGGCTCTGAGCAACCTGTCGTGTTCAAATACACTGTGGAGTGAGACACGGGGAGAGAGAGAGAGAGAAACAGAGGGAGCCAGAGAGACACACAAAGAGCCAGAGAGCAAGAAAGAGAGAGGGAGGGAAGGAGTGATAGAGAGATGGATGGGAAGCAAATCAGCACAAGCAACACAAACCGGTTGGGCACTGGCTCGGCCCAGAGTAGAGCGAGCGCTTGCTTCATGCAGGTTAGCAGTGTTGGCAGCGTGTGTGAGATGGAGTATGTCAGAAGCACAGGAACACAAGTGCTACCAGTGTGTGAAGTATGCATGCGGGTGAGATGGAACGGCCTGAGAGAGACAGACATACACAGTGAGCCTTGGTAAAGCTCAGCCTGACATCATTAACACATAGACTCCTTTCAACAGGCCTGGGAACAATTAAACATATATTTCAATCATAGCTAACGACCATAATGATGATAACAACATCTCTGCTGCTAATAGTGCAGGCACAAGCAACAAACTAAAATATCTGAATTCTCTGACTAAAATGTTCTTCATGTTCATTGACTTGATTTACTGTCAACACATGTTGGTTCTGGTCTAATGTTGTGTCACGTGTTCTAAATAGAGCCAGTGTTTGCAAAGGTTTGTGCGAACAGAACATTAGTTGGCTCGAGCCCCGGGCTGGACAGAGTCTCAGCCTTTGGCTTGGCTCCCCGAGCACTACAACTTCTTGACTTAAACCACACAGTCACTACAGCATACATGGAAGTCTGTCATTCTGTTAACTACAATTGTGTTGTGTATCTCCAAGAGCAGATGCTGCCTCTAGATAATTCATGATTCGTATAATTTCCTTACAACTACTTCTTGGAAACCTGAGTATCTTGGGTAATTACATCTTCACCACTGTGCAGTTAAACTGGATAGTGTTTCAGTGTTTACCGTTAAGTTCGCATCCCACTAGCTCCATTCTCAGGGTGCAGGCTTTGCGGCACACCACAGGCAAAATGCGGATATACTGAGCTATTATGGGTGGATCAAACAGGTTGGTCTTTGTGCCATCATTATCCACATTTCCCAAAAAAACCTGGTAGAGAGAACGGAATTCTTGATAAACACACATGTTGACCATATCATCATCAGTTCTGGTCCTGAAGGGTCAGACAGTCCGGCCCTTCAGAAGCAAAACTGATGACCTGATCTGAAATATTACTGATTGGGCAACTGTGTCAGAACATTTAGCTCACCGTGTCCCTCTTCGGGTCCTCAGCTCTGTAGATGGTGTATGTACGTCCATCCAAACTGGAGGCCACCTTGAAGGACTTGATATACTCTGCAGTGCCCATACGGCTAGCACCCTGGGTGATGATGCCAGTGAAACGCATCTTCCTTTGCATGTTGATCTACACATACAAACAAAATCATGTTGGACCCCATAAGTGTGTTTCTAAGGCTGCCTTGTCTGCACTGAGATGCCAGTTTATTAACTACACCCAAGTAATGTCTGGTCAGTGTTGGTCCTAAAGTGTAGAGGGTGACTGACAAACTGTGCAGCAAGTATAGTCAATAACTATACACCTACAATGTGCAGCTATATTGTATGTGTACCTGATAGAATAGTCAATGAGTTTGGTACACGGTAGGTGTAATTAATAAACTGGCAACTCAGTGTCCATAACCAAGTCTCATTTTAAAAGCCAGACCAGCACACCTCGATCCAGGGGTTCTTGTCGTGTGAGGCTGAGGTCCAGGCATTCACTAGGCCTTTATTATTGAGACGAGCCAGCTCAGGCCCCCAGCGCTGCAATCCCAAAATGCCATAGTAGACAGAAGAGGCAGTGATTTGAGACTCGGCTATTCCGCCACCCTGCATCCCCAGCAGAGAGATACAGCCTGTAGAACAAAATGACACAATATCAGCCTGTCCACACATGCAGGAGACAGACAGCAAGGCAGACAGATGGACTAACAGTGTGAAGACCATGCTCATGGGGTGACATACACACACAATCATAAAACAGACAGCTATGTCAGCAAGAAAAATGAAGCATCTAACTAAGAAATGGAGCTTAGTAACCCTGTCGCGTACTTTAGGAATTAGAAAGAATATTTAACTTGGGGGGAAAAAAAATAATGTGCAGCTCTTTACAACTCTTAGTCAAACCATTAAAACATTTAAAGTAAACGTGACCCAATATGACAGACACTAAAAATAAAACAATGGTACTCCACTCACGCAGTTGGCAGTGCTTTCCGACATAAGGTGATGGGCATTTGCAGGTGAAATCTCCATCAAGATCTCGGCACCGGCCCCCATTTTGGCATGGCTGACCCGCACAGTCATTCACATCTGTAAAGAGGAGATAAATTTTGTCTGTATATTATCTCTGTAATGTTAAGGTACAAAACAGATATTAAATAAACTCCTTTTCTTGCTGCAGTTTTCCAAATGACCTACAGGTGGCACTCTGGTCATCAGTAAGCCGTTACACCAATATTTTCCCCCTCAACACTGCAGGAAATCATTACAATTAGATTTTTTACTCAGATTATGCTTTCGGTCCTCTGCGATCCTTCTTAAGGTATTATGAAGGCCTACGAAGAATGTGGTTCAGAAGTTTAGACCTTGGCTGAGCAAAACAGCTCTCACCAGACCTTTCTTATTTCTTACCAGAAAACCCCTACAGAATTTCAGACCAACCGTCCCCTTCTTCAAAGCATCTTGAAGAGAGTCCACTTCATGAAAGAAAGTACACACAGGCAGGGTGCAGTATACACCTAGACTCTGACATGCTATCTGTGGGCATTTAACTGTGAATAAGAGGATAGAGCCATCTGAAGGGACAGCAGACAGCACTAGTGTGGCTCCTAATCCACTTATTGAGTAAGAGAGTAAAGACCTCAGGGCTGGACCTTCTGTTTACTAGATGTATTGAAATGACAGATTGAAACTGAAAGTGACTTTAAGAGAGGATTGTCAAGAGATTCTTGAGATCATATCGGACTGGACATGTTATTTAACCTAGGACTTTGAGTTGTGCTTTGTCCCAGAAACTACAAGCGGAGGTAAGGCCTGTCACAATCATGAACTTTCAATTGCCATACAACACAACTGGCTAAGAAATAATCTTGCTTCCTAGTGGTCAATAGCTCCCAAGTGTACACACGCAAAGCTTGAGCTCAAATAAACACTACTCACCGCCGTCCTCTAAAGGTGTAATAGCACCACTTAGAATTTAGAACGTTTGTCCCATTTCATGCCCAAATATGAACATTCCCTGCTTTATTTACAGACCTTCGTCTCAAACCAACAGATGACTTGCTTTACATTCTGTTTGTTACAATGTAAATTCTGGTTAGAACAAACAATTACAACCAGATAAATCAAATAAATGCAAAAGCAAATAACAAATTGACCATCACTAATCAAAACACTGTTCATGTTTTCCCAAGGGAGCAGACCCCATCCTCAAAAAGTAGGTTTTAGGTTAGACCCTAAAAGACATAAAATACCCCAGGCCTGGAAAGCAGGACACGGACCTAAAGATGGAGAGATTGCTTTTAAATCCAGAGACCCACAACACAAGACATTGTGGCAATCTGTACCCAGCACAGCAACAAGCCACTGTAATAAACCCGCACTGATAACAGCAGCACCCGTGACTCTGCTGTGAGGCCAAGTAAAGCTGGTAATGGAAACTCCCAGAAAAAAATGAAGGAAATCGAGGATTATGTGACTGTGTATGCAGATGGAGTGTGTGACTGGTCACGGCCTGTGTGAGCCAAGCCAGTAATGAGAAACAGAAACACACCCAAATACAGAGGTCAGGCAGAAACAGCTACTGCTGAGGACAGCTGAAGTGAAACAGGGAATAAACTGGGGTTAACCACATAACCATTTTCATTACAAACCACTGTGCAGGTGGCGGTACACAAGTCAGGCTGCTGGTCACTGGTTTCCAGACACCATTCTTACATTACCTTATTATGTAAAGCGGAACGCTACATTTCCGCCCACCCAAAAGTTCCACATAACTACACAGTTAAGATGTAAACAAAGTCGTTTCAGAGCAGTTTAGTTTGAAATGCTTCATTCTAGAGAGTCAGAATTGTTTACAGTGATTGTGATGGGAACCAGACGTCTGAAGAGTCTCTGAAAGCTCCCTCCCAGCTGTTACATGAAATGGTTATGAATGCGCTGCCTGATGTCTAACATATTGCTTTATGATAGTTTTGGGGTAAAGTTTTGGCTTGCTATGTATTTGAATGTATTTTAATTTAATGCCTTTAAAAGTTCCAGTAAAATCAAGTTTTGACCAAAAGTTTTGGTGCCTTGTTAATCCATTTATGATAGGGGCCTGTATGCAGGGTCTTGTAAGGCAAAATAGTCCCCAAAGAAAACTTTCCAGATTATCCACTACTTTATCATCTTCAACTCAGAAGGGATGTGTAGGCTCACTGGTGGTTTTGAAACCTAAATAAAATGGCTTTATTTGTGTTGTAGACATGGTGTCCCCTGGTTCCTGTGAGCACCACTATAAAGAAACCAGAGTCTGTTTCTCTACGATAAACCACTTCAAATCAAGCCATTTTGACTTTAACATCACAACAATGGAATTATGCCTGTAAATAAGTAAATAAATAAATACAAAAATAATATAATAATTGAAATTCCCCTTTAAAGAAACACCAACACAGTATGATAATTACAGGCACTTTATACTTCAATACTTCTAGTATAGTTCTTGTATAGTTTACATATCACTTTTTTAAAGTGATCACTCTGAGAAAAGAAGGAAGAAATACCCCTAGATTAGGAAATGAGACCCATATCTATGCTCCACCCACAGATGTGTTCTTTCGTAGCTATTGTACGGGGAAAAAATATGTACTCAACCTGAATTGTAGTAATCCATGATTAAAATCACTGAACTTCCTATAGATGTTTGGAAATATTCAATGAGAAATACAGTGCAATATCTAATACACTGAATACTATTATTGTGGTCACTTTAAAATAACACACACACACATTTTAAAATATTATACATACATACATACATAAATATTAAAGGATGCACCACAGAAATTTTTAGATATGTAAGGTAGCTTGATGACACTATTCCCTGCGGTGGGACTGGTGGCCTCTACCGGGTGTTAGGTAAGTCAGGTTCACCTTCATGAACATACCAAATAAATTTTACAAATGAATTTGGAACCAAGGCCTGACCATTTTGAGCCTGTGCCTATTACTTTAATACATAAAGAAAAAAATAAAAATAAAAAATGTAAAACATAAAAACATAAAAAAATAATAAAAAACCCCACACACAAAATCTCCACATTTCTGACTAAATGACTACTTCAGGGTTTACAGGGCATGTCGCAGCAGCACATGTACACCATATTTCAGCCTGTTTTTTCCGGAGTCACTACAGCTACTTCCTTCAATTTTCACCTAACCATCTCACACAGAGCAGATAACAGTTTAAATAGCCCTCTAGGAACAGGATCAGTTGTGGCCAGGCAGTGGTGCAATCCCATAGAAATATAAACTGGGTTATAATGTTCTTAGTTCTCTTGGGGTTTGTTCCTAATGTATGACCATTCTTAAAAACAGGGGATTAAAAGGGGGTCTGCAAAACCAGACTGTAGACTAGTGCTTGGTCATCCAGTGAGATGTAAACACAGTGATTGTGATAGGACATGTGTACCATCTTTAAGACACATCGCATAAGTTG
>CM067485.1:6942645-7005568 GCA_034552555.1 Semaprochilodus insignis
AGAGAGAGAGAGAGAGAGAGAGAGAGAGAGAGAGACAGAGACAGAGACAGAGAGAGAGAGACAGAGAGAGAGAGAGAGAGAGAGAGAGAGACAGAGAGAGAGAGAGATCCAGTAAAACAGGGAATGTAACACACGGGAGCGTGGCAGAATATGAGTGAATATCAATAGGAAGGAATAGGAATGGTGGCCGAAAGCTGATACGGATCTCATGTCAGTTGCACTGTGACCCTGATCGATACGAAGCAAGGTCAGCAGGCTTCTGCATGTGACCGAGACAGGGGAACGTTGGAGCGAATAACGCTGCTGAGCAGGCTGCTACTTATAACTGAGCGAGTGGAGCATCTGAGGGAACGGAACAGCAGAAAGGGGTTCAACAGAGGGGAGCTTTTAAATCCCTCCAGAGTTTGCAGCCACCATAACGTCTTGTGACTACTGGTCATGCATAAACACACACAGACCCCTGGCAGCAGTATCTGTAACAAGATTAAACAGAGTCTGGCTGACTGTAGCGAAGGTGCCCCACAGGGACGTGCTTTAAGATGTGACCGCTGAGTTAAACAGGGAGATGCATCTGTAATAAAGCTCTGGATGCTGCACTACTCAGTTTTTAAAGCAAGCTAATGAACAGACGCTAATGGAAACTGTCCAAATCATTGTCAAGAGGCTGCTTCTGCTCCTTTGAGACTGAGTACGAGGGCTGCACAATAAATTGCCCATTAATCACCATCATGATCCTGTCATTTGCAATACTGATGTTCCACAAAGCAACAGTACACAAAAGAACCACCAAGTTGCAGCCCTACATATTATTTATGGTGTACAAAAAGAAACTGCTGACCTTCTAAAACTCCCTTTCACATTCTACATTGACAATTAACCATTAGTCAAGGGGTAGGATATACAAAAATATTTTTCGTGATTGTGAAAAACGACATCACATTGCACTTTTCTGACCTTATCGCTGATACTGGAAGTACTTAAAGAGCAGTGACCTACTGCCCATTTTGTTTAGTTTCATTTCCAATAAACAACAGTTCCCAGTAGTTCTTGGGAGAGTGGGTTTTGGGATGTTTTTGAATTGTACGTATGAGAAGGCCTGAGGTAAGTGGTTATACTAGAAAGGCCTTCTAAAAATGTAAACATGTACCTGTAAATAGTGGTGTGGAGAACAATTCTTGAGAGTAAGGAAACATAACTACCATGATGAGCTACACTGAACGCAAACAACTTAGAACTTCAAAACACATAACTGTCATTTTCTGACATTTCAGTTTTTGGTCATATAGTCGTGAACTTGCTGTAGTTGTGAGCCCCTCAGTATAAACAAAACCCAGTTCTTACGCAGGTATGTAATGAGGTTTCAGGCTGTTTTCTTAATATATACACTTATGCCTGACTCAACCTATCAGTGCCAAGTTCCATGATCTACACACTGATCACTTTTTAATAGCACAGTGCATTAATACACAGTTCAGTTTATTTGTGTGGTCACATGTGCATATATCAGTATTTTAGCATACCTCTGAACATGGCTCAGCCAATCAGATTTCAGACCCTAAATTTACAATTCACATTCTTAGTTTTAGGCTCATCTGTTATTGAGTTATTACAGACTAGCAATGGCTGGTTACTGGTCCACTTTCATATCTCTGTTACAAAGAGAGTTAGGTCTGTTTAGTTGGAATTGAAAAATCACTTTATTTTTTCCACCAGCCACACCAGGGGTTCCTTTACTCAACTAAATCCATACAAGAAAAAAAAAGCTCATCCACCCTTATTCAAATAAATAGATTTTTATTCACTTTTGGGTGTTCACATTTCACAATATCTATCACAAAGAAGAGAGAGAGACAGACGGAGAGAAGGAGAGACAGACAGATATACTGAGAGAGACAGACAGAAAAACAGACAAAGGAGAGGCAGACATAGAGAGACAGAGACAGACAGACAGACAGACACACAGAGAGAGAGAGAGAGAGAGAGAGAGAGAGAGAGAGACAGAGAGAGAGAGAGACAGAGAGAGACAGAGAGTAAATATTATAAGAGAATCTGAGAAAGAAATTGAACCATAGACAGTGAAACTGAACAAAACATCAGCTCGAAGCCCTAATGAAAAAAGTATGATTTAGTCAAAGTACCACATAACAGATCTATTAAAAAACTATAGTGTTCTTTTTCCACTCAACCATATACCAACCATATTCTGACTTATTCACACATACACAAACACTCCCTGCTCCTTCGGCACACTTCCCCACTTCCAAAAAAGGAGGTTTTAGTGCTTTGGAGAACCTCTGCAGCGGGCTCAACACTATTTCAGTCAGCTGAGCTAATGTGGCTAATACTTCAGCGCGTAAAAGCTTTTGACACAGATTTCATGGTCTCTCGCAGAGCTTTCAGAGAAATTTCACACTGGCAGTGTAACACTCCCATTAGCCAAGAGGAAAGACTGTGACAGTGTCAGAGTTGACTTAATTCACTCTTCCGCCTCCAACTCCATTTTACCCCAGCAACAAGGCGAGTGCGTGCTGGCGTGGGTGTGTGTAGACCTCTCCCTGTTGGCTGGACAACCATGAGACGTCGGTGTGCGTGTGTGTTTCTCCAGCGTGGATGTGTGTGCGTTTATTTAAATTTGCGCTGCCACCAAGTTAGTCTCCAAAGTATGCTGTGTGTTTCTGTGCGAGTCTGCTCACACACATTGTCCTCATTCCTGCCTGATCCTGAAGGCGAGTGTGATTCAGGCGCTTCTCTTCTCCGCCTCCAAGGCTTCTAAACAGTCGCCTCAGAGTTCCACAGCCTGCGTGATCTTTAACCACCGTCTCCAACCATAATCTAAGGACGAGGCTAACTGTTCACACCCACACGCAATTAACGAAGCCCAATCAAAACATCATAATTCTGACACCACGAGCTGGAAATAGACAGTGAATTGTCACTGCAGGCCAGAGCTCTCTCATCAGAACTGAGTAATGAGGAAGCTATCGCCGTTAACTAAATAACGCCTAGAGTAAAACAAAAACCGAGTTTAATTATGGGGGATTTCTGGCCTCATTCTTTTCTCCCCTTGCAGATCAGATTGGCTCACATCTGAGATTAGCCAATGTATGAACCTTAAACTGTTTGAAAAGTGGAATGTATTTGTGTATGGGGCTGAATGATCAATCATTTTTCTATATATCAAAATCTTATTACAAAATCTTAATCCAACATTATTCAAGTTTTAATTTGGACAATTTAACCCAACCCAAAGTAGAGTTTGGGTACTGGCAGTCTGGCCCACTTTTTTTTCCCCCACTATATTTCCATATTTATAGCATCCAAGAAAAAAAAAAAATCATTAAACGGGCATTCCAGCCTTTTAATGCTATACAGTCTACTGTACATCCACTGCATCAGTTATCAAAATTCACAGATTTTGTATTTTTGTGTTTTCGTCTATACCCAGCATGCACAATCATGTGGACGCTCAACAAGTCCAACAAGGCATGCGAGTACATTTACAGCAGATGTATGGACATATCAGTTAAAGCTTTCACTCTCCAGATATATATACACACATTGTCAAAAGAAAAGTTGCAATAATAGTTGCACCCAGAAGGAATCAACTGACAGGAATGAAACTGGGTGGGTAGGTTTGACATTGTGAGACATGCAAATGATTCAGGTTTGGTGTCGCTCCACCTCCACCCTTATCGCAAAATCTGCAGGAACTGCATGATGGGATGGATTATCGCAGGACACCATTAGGAACCTCTACAACTCCATGCCGAGATGTCTGGCATGGTGCGTAAGCAAATATGCTGTTTATCTGGACACTAAATGTTTACTTGCTCAGAAAAACACACATCACAAGTAATGATTTAACTTCGTTGAACAACTGTGTTGGTGATGTAATTGAATTGATCTATGTGATTGCTGGTGCCATCAGAGAGATATCTAGAACAAAACTTTTAAACTAACTCAAAAATTCTTTTGATATTTTTTTAAAAATGTATTTACAACTATTTGGATTTATTCTAATGATAAATGGTGTTTTTAGCCAGTCAAAACACACTTTTGCCAAGATGAATTATTTTTAATTATGTGCTTTTGCACAGTGCTGTATATATGGATATGACAATACAGGAAAGTTAATCTACACATATATATTGTCCCTGTTCAAAGAAAAACAGGTATCTCTAAAATGGCAACTTTACAGGAGAGGGCAAAAACCGTTAAGTCAAGTCCATGGAACCAGACTTTTCTCCCTCCCCCAAGCGATTTCAGCCTTTTCTGTTGGTCCATACACACACATATTAACATAAATCTTTGTACTTTTAAGATGAAATATTCTGGTCTTCAAACAAGAATATTTATGGATTGTCTTTATGATTTTTCTGATGATGTGTTTTCAGCTAATATCAGTAGTTTTATTCCACAGTGTGGAATATAGTGTGTTTGAGGCTGCAGGGCTGTGTGCAAGCACATGACTGTGCAGTTCGGGAACTGTGATGATTCCTGCTGACGGCAGCAGCTCAGTTTGCCCCTGCGTTGCCCCAAAGCCAGCAATAATAACAAACACTGAGTCAGAGCACAGAGAAGGAAGCGTCACTGCACTGCTGCTGTTGAGAATTTGCCATCTGCCCCTGGAACATCCTGAGAACTTCTGAGGGTAAAGCAGGACTCAGTATTTCACGGAGCCAATCAAACACTCCATTCAACGACAGCTGCATCTGATCCTGTGTCCCAGTTACTGAGCAAATACTCTTTTGCACTGATAAGAAGCCTCTGCTTGTTACATCATAGCCATAACTGCACGTTTATCATTATCAGATGGTGTTGGTATGTTAAGGTTTTCTGGGGGAAATTCTATGATATGGTCTGTTAAGAGATTTCAAGCATTTCTTACTGTTCTGGCAGTGATTGCCCTCGAAGCCTTTCTGGCACCTGCACACATAACTGCTAAAGACGTCCCCTCTAGGCGAGTTGGCAATGACCTCACAGATGCCATCATTTTTGCAGGGGTTTGGATGACAGGGCCCTGTGATGAAAAGTCAAAACAAGGCTTAGAACAGACATCACGCACCAAGTAACACCACCTCAAGTTTGTTGAGCTAGCTTGAAAAACTGCCTCCTTTGCACAGCAGGAGATTGTTAAATGCATTACCAGTCTCAGTCTCATTGCAGATGTCTCCTGTGAAGCCATCCACGCAGATACAGATAAAGGGATCCTTCCCTGCTCCTGTGACACATGTTCCTCCATTCTTACAAACGTTTACTTCACAGTAATCACCTGAGAAAAAGAAAAGAAAATATATATATCTATATACACATATATACACATATACACACTTACCAACAGAATGAAGAACGTCTTGTTTCACTGCTACATGCGATTGTCGAGTGTTCTAAAAGTACTGATGTCCATTTTCACATAGGGGTGGGCTATACGCTCCTTTCGGGTATGCTTTTAGAACACTACTATTATATAGAGTAAACAACAACAAAAACAACAACAACCAGTGTATAGTGATCACATTACCTATATAGTAATAAGAAGCCGACTGGATGTCAGCCCACTGCAATATAAACATACTTTATTAATTTATTTTTACCCTTGAAAATTTAATAAACGTGAAACATGTTGTGTCATAAAAATGTCTTTTTAAAAAATCACCCACTAAGGAATATCAGAATATTAGAATCATATCAATATCTGCATATATCTGTTTTTATTAAAAATCTTTTTACTGATTTGACTGATATTTCAAACCAATATTTGATGCTGCATTTATTGTACAGTGGAAGAGCAGAATGTTCAGGTTACAAAGGGCTAAGGCAGTAAAATGTCAGCATTTTGTTCCTTTAACAGCATTTGTAACCTTATTGAAGTTAAATGTTATATTTCTCTGTATCACTAATTCAGATGAAGTTAGTTCCAGTTCCAGTGTTTAAGTTCCAGCATGTGTACTGGCATTTGACATCAGAATATCGAATAACACATAATCAGCCCTAAATTCTCAGGCTGGTGCATCCCTATCACCAGACCCCTAAATTTTTCCCCCGGATGTGGTAATAAACATCATTTCTAGTTTCTATGGTTATTAACTTTGAATTACTGTTTAAGCACTTTCTGTTTGCACTGAAAGGAGAAGTGGAATCAACACAGGACACCACAATGCAGCCCAGTGTTTGCTCGGACTGGACCGAGACTGCTGTGTGTGTCTGTGCTGGTCCAGAGTGCTGACAGGGCTCATGCATGACACAAGTGGTAGAAGCTTCTATGAAGGCCACAGTATTGTGTCCACTGGTCAGCTGGTTACTCAATGCCTAGGCATGTTTATCTGGGGCTATAAAATGTTATAAAAAGAGCTTTTGCCCTGGAAAATAAGTGTTTAGCATTGTCTGTGCAAAAGCTATGTATGCCATTATTATGACAATGCTTCCAAGTCAAACCCAATGGGGCAAAAAACATCTGCAGACACTGCGGCTCTGTCAAATGGGTACCATCATCTCCAGGCAAGGGCAAGAAGGTAAATTTAGACCCCTAAGTGCGGACCCTTAGCGTGAGTTATAACTCTCAGACGTCTAGCCTGCATTCCCACAAATCCACCATGAAAGTGACACTTCAGTAAAACACTCTCAATTTCCTGTCCTCACTTGGCAACGTTTAAAAGCATAAGGAGTGCAACGCTGGGTTTATTCAGGGTAAAGTGCTTCTTAACTGGTCGGCTCAATCCACAAAAAGTACAGTATTTATTACAGTAGGTCCACGACCAGATCATCTTTGAGGATCCTTGTTTTCTTCACCGTGTTACAGATCCACAACATTCATGAGAACCTACTGCTTCTAGAGGAATTTTGTGGCCCTGGAACGAATAGACACAACATCCTTATCCAAATGTCTTGCTTATTTATCTTTGGCATGGAATGCATCATCACAACAAGACAGCCAGGGGTACATTCCCACCCCCACTCCTCCACACACACAAAACTCTGTTTTGAAGAGTTCTGTTCTGAAAAAAAGTCTGAACCAATTAGCAGTATCGCAAAGATTCATGCTTGGCTTCATCTCGAACCAACACAGACCCTTCTCTAATCTGCCAACGTTACGAAAAACCTGCAGCATCTGTGAAAGCATTTGACAGGTCAGCCAGCCTGACACCATAAATTGCATTGGAAACCCCCCTGTTAAGCCCATAAACCTTCTGTAATAACCAAAACAGGCTGACTCCAAAGAATCAGTTCACATGAAACACAAGTGCCTTCTGCTGAACGATTGCATCAAACATAGGGGGAAGTGTGGTACACGGCTGATAATTCATAACTGAGCAGATAAGCATACAACAGTTAAGTCCATTTATGCTTTCATTTCGCAACGAAACGTTTTACCTTTTGCCATTTCAGGCAGAAGAGGGAATTATTTCACCACATGAGTATATAACGACAATGCCAGACTCGCAAACACGTGCATCATGAAACTGCTTTTAGCATCAATAATTAGGACCTTCGCATTGCAAGTAAACACTTCCCTCCATGAAAACCAAGTTATTTTGGTCAGTACAAAAAGCCGCTCTATTTCTTATTTGACTTTCTCTGAACGTTGTTGTTCATACTGCTCATTTAATTAGTTTAGTTTTCAGAACCTTATTTTCCTCTCTTCCTTTGACTTCCTTGGCCATGAACAGCTAGAGGCTGCAGAACACCACCGAGAGAGCGGATGCATCAGCTGTAAAATCTGTTTGATCAAGTGAAACATCTGATCAGCATCTCATCAGCTGAACTGGCCTTTTGATCAGCAGCTGCAGTGGCAGTCAGGCAAGAGGAAGACTGGATAATTCCCACAGGCCTTCACAGTCGCCACTTGGAGCTTTTTCCAGCTGACACTGGCTTCTACTAAAGGAGACGAGTAAAGGCAAGACTGGCTGCTTCATGAATTACAAAGCTGTGTTTGTCTCCCCCCACCACCCCCGATAGATATGGAATTCAAGGTAGGACAAAAAAAAAGGCTACAATGAAGATCAGTTACACAAAAGTGTCCTCCAAAAAAAGCACAAGGCTGTTTTTTGAGCCAGCACAGATGAGTAATATGTTCTCATTGTACTCAGTTATGGTACCAAGCCCTTTCACACCATATGACTCATAAATCACTATTCCTGACGAAGAGACCTCAGAAAACATGCAGATTCAAACAAGTCAAAGTAACCAGTCCTGTGACAAATACATTCATGACTTAATGCAACTTGATATTGACGCACAGCAGAGGACACGTGTATGCACAATATCTGAAACCAAATAACCATGATAAAAATGTCACTGGATCAAAACAACAAAACTATGTGATCTGTGGCACTCTTATGTCACACCTCTGCTGTGAATTCCACACTAAGATTATAAAAAAGGCACCTACCACTTTGCAGCAAAGCAAACGTACCTAATCTGAACATGTCTACAGCTGTAGAACTTGACCAGAGCTCATAAAAACCACTGAATACAGAGCATGAAAGTGAATGGCCAATGATTAGCATTACGCAAATGACATAATGCTGACAGTTACTAGCTTTTATTCATTGTTGGCCACATTAGAATTATCTGGTTGAGCAGGTTCTTGGCATAAAGAGTCACTGCCATAAAGAGTCTTGAAGTCCATCAACAGCAACCTCCTGAGGGGATCACACACATTGTTGCCAGAGGAAAACTTTCAACCGTCGTATGAGTAACAGGCGGAAAACAACAACAGACTGTGGAGCAGCACAAACGCCACAAGCTTTGACACTTCAAACTGCTTGGGATGAACTGAACACTCTTAAAGATTAATTCTACCAAATGTTCAAACTTTTTTATATATATATTCTATTATATATGTGTGTGTGTGTGTGTGTTTGTGTATATACACACATGTGTAACGGAAAATGGTAAAATCCTGTATGTACCTCACCACCGTGAATAGATTAGAAAAAAAACACTAATTTCAGACCTGAACTTATTTCAGAACTACTGCAGAATGATGAATCAGTCAATATATTTAAAGATGTTCATGTAATAGCTTTCTGTGTGGACATGTTTAAGCACTTCACCACATAGTTCATAATCACAGCTGTGAACTATTCTGAACCTGTAGGTTCCTCTAGTAAGGCACACGTCACATCGGACCACTCTGAATGAAATTTTGAACAATTCCCCTTTAAAAACAGGAAATAGGAGGAGATGCAAAAGGGTTCTGTCAAACAACAAGCTGATAGCAACAAGTTAAACTGGCTGAATCCACCAACTGGTGAGCTTTAACAGTCTCTTGAGACTTGAATATGCTAGAGTTAGAAGTACTTCTAATGGCTTTAAAACAAATGTTATCTTCCTCCTGCAAGAATGCTGATTTATATCAGAAGCACTTTACAAGAACTGCAAGTCCACACTATTCTTGGGTATACATATGCGTGTGTGTGTGTGTGTGTGTGTGTGTGTGTGCGCGCATGTGTACTCATGTCCCAAAGGCTGAGCAATGCACTTGCTCAACTGCAGGGTCATTCACACACCACTTAACATCCTGACAAGCCCAGCACACTGCCCTGTGGACTTCAGCGTTCCAAAACAGAAAGGGAGCTAAAGAACTAGAGAGCACAGTAGCTGCCCTCAACATTCAGCCCCACAGCACCTCTATTACCACCTGCCTAAAATTAATGACATGCATAGACCCAGGCATGCACTCAAGAAACACAATGTGCACGCACAAACAAGTAAACAAAACTGAAGCACAAGAAAATGAATACATAGATAAATAAATGACAAAATAAAAAAGGTAAGGCGAAGCCACATCTGCAGGTAAGATTTCAGTAATCTTCAGGCACTTCTCCAGAACAGCACAGCCATCTGCTCTCAAAAATAAATCACAACAACTAAAAATACACTCTGACGTACAGAGAAACCAACTATTCTCCAGGCAACACACGTACAGAAGCTAACATTACCTTACCTACCTATATCAACACCACAACACAAATATCTGACCCATTTTACACTGGAATGGAACCCACAAATCATAAACCAGGTATGAATTATGCATACCTCGGTCAATGATCAAAACAAAGAAGCCTGTCACCAAAGTTGGGAAAGCGTTAGGAGGCATGGGAATAATCATTTTAAAAATTCAACATAGCAGATTGGAAAGTGGGGCGAGAGACAGAGACAGAGGGGACCCAAATGAGAAATGCCTTTTTGCGATGGCTAAAAATGAAACATTGATTAGGCCCTATTGAAAATTAATCCGGGAGGAAGGAGGTCTGAATGGCCTTGGCAGTAGAAGTAAAGTCGTCACAGCAAATGAGCTTGTCCCCTGAGGAAAAGACCCCCCTGCCAGATGGCAAAAGCCACGCGACAGCTTTTGAATGGTTACAAAAGAGAGGCGAGAGAGGCCGTATGGTCGCTAAATTTAGAGCTCACTCCCTCGGCGCACCAATGAGCCCTGCGTTTTTTTATTTTCCTCTTTGGCACTGGAGGAAGATGGGACTCTGATCAGAGAAACTTTTTTGCCATTTCTCTCCAGAGGTTGAAAGTTTGGATGAAGGGGAAGAGCTCCTGGATCTGCACAGAAGGGTAACTCTACCCTGTTGCTCTGATTTATCAAGCGTTTGTGCGAGCCTCCCATTCAGCCTCTGCACACAGCCGAGCTTGGAGGACTGTGGCACAGCCCTCACCTCAAGTGTGAACAAAAGAAAGGAGAACAAAGCGGACGTCCACCTCCGAGGCATACTCTCCTCTCCTGGTCAACAGCCACATCTCAAATACTTTATCGGGGTCTGCCGTGGATGCTGCTTTATGGGGCAGCCCTTGCCAAAAATCACCAAATCTGTGAGGAAAGTGAGCCTGGGCTGGCGAAGGCAACGGAAGGGGCACAGTAAGAGCAGGCCAGCCCTGCTGCACTGGTCATTAGTGGCAGGAAGTGCCCAGGCTTTGCCGGGCTCTGCTGAACGTTTAGTGGCCACAGCCCTGGGATGTGACTCAGTGTTTTGGTCACTGAGCCACACCTACGAACTGCAGCCAAGCCACGGCCTCAGGCACAACAGCACTTCTACTCCTGAAACTCCTTAAAATGGGAAAACAAGAGTTTAACTTAAAGAGTTTAACAGCAGTCTGACAAACATACTTATGAGAAGGTTGACACACTTTTTATAAAGGACATGCAGGAATCAATCAAAGAAAAAGTAGAGCTGAAAACAGGGCCACTCTCTGCACCTCACCAGGCTAATAAAGCAGAAGATAAAGGAAACAAACAAACAAGTCTCCCCCACTACAGTCTAGGCATGCAGGGATGGCTCTTTCTGCCTTCAGGCCAGTGAAATCAGGACATGAAGGCTCCTCAGCATTCAAACGTCCACACAGCAACAAAGCCATATGCCAGAAGCATTTACGCACATGTATGGACCCACACAAAGGATTCTGTAGCTTCTGCGGGACATTACATTGATGTCCTTATGAAAGCAGTCAAATGTAGCCAAGTACACTGTGGCTAAGGCAGAAGCTTACTGGAAGGGAAAGAACCTGGCACTATTTATAAGGGCCAAAACTGACTGAATTTAGCCCAAACTGACCTTTGCTCGGCTGAAGTTTCACGTTTTACTCTCATTTCACCTCAGAACATAAAAACCGGTGTGCACTGACCAACAAACTCCCAGTCTGTAAACAGTATAAACACTGTTACCGCTAGCTTAGCCACACAGGTCTGGTCTGCTCTTTAGACTGTGATACAGTAACGACCCGAGAGAGAGACAGAGAGAGAGTCTGCTGGACAGAAAACTACACTCACCGCTCACTACAGAGGCGCAAACCAGCAGAAAGCAGGCGGCAAAAAGTGGGGAAGAAAGTGAGGAGGCCCTGCAAGTTTTCATGGTGCTCCCTCGAGGCTCTCCACAACTCTTCGTGGTCGCGCTTTCCTGTGGGTCGCCGTGAAGCCGAGTGCTGCGGTGCCTACGGTCAAGATTAGAAAAGCGCGGAGGGGGGAAGGCCGCGCGCGCACGTGTGTTTGTGCTCTCGCCCAATCACGTGGCGACTTAAGAACGCGGTCACGCCCACGTGGGAGGAGTTTCAGGGGACGGCTCGGCTCTGCTGCTGCCCACGACCACCAGACTGGCATGATACAGTAAACAAAAGCAGATTGAAAAGGAAAAGAGAGAGACAGAGAGAGGGAGAGAGAGAGAGAGAGAGAGATCGCTTGATTCAGCTGCTGCCCAGAGTTCCTCTGGGATACATGTTTTTCTTAAACACACAAAGTCAAATGTATTTGTTGTAAACAATGAATAGAGTGTCAGTTGTAGCCTGATGGCGAATGTGATCATTAGGTGTGGTTACACTCTATCAGAGCTGTTTTAACTCGCCCCTGTAAACGACGCCGGAGGGCGGATCTGATTGTGGTCACAGGAAGAAATTATGCAAATACTTTGATGCAAAAGGCAACAGGAATGTGGAGGGGTGGCTGGGATGGCCAGGGTCACGGGAGTAGGAGTGATGGCAAAGATCCTGTAACTGTGGGCTTGCATGTTGATTCATACTGTGGGTGTTTGGAAAATTGTTCAGGCGATCCTCATCCAGTGATCCTAACTGCGAAAAGCCCTCTGTTCTGTGCATCCTGCGTGCTTGGTGTGTCTACATCTCTGGTGTGGATCTGAGGAGTGAAACAGCTGCGCTACATGCTGCCAGAGAAACACTATCAAGTTAACTGTGTCCCACGAAGCCAAGGCATTTTAAGACAAGGAGAGGCCAATTGTACATGCATGGCTGCACTGCACTCCATTTGGTACAAAATGAAAAATGGCTCATTAATGTCTCCCCAGGCTCCCATGACTGAGGGCCTGTAAGAGTCGCTTTAATAGCCGTCCTTAGACATTTCAGCCAACCTCGTTTGATTTGATTGACTGTGAAGTGAAGCTGATTTTTTTTCGCTCTAATCTCTAATAGCATAATGGATGTTGGCTGGTTGGAAATCCTGGACCTGGAGCTGGTTGTCAGGATGTAAAAAGGGGAAAGGGACGATGGAACTGTGATGATGAATTACAATTGGAATCCGAGTTTCATTTGCACTACAAATAGCATAAATTACACAAATGTAATCGACGACGACGGACATGCGCTCTGGCATTTTACAGAACACACTTATGGACAGGAACACTTGTAGCTGAGGGGGGAATTGTAAACAACTGCCCTGAGGGCTGGTGAGGGATTCCGGCTGTTTGTCGCCACCTCGTGGTCATTATCTGTTAATACATGCAGCAGTAAATAACACCACTAGAAAATAACTATACTATACAGTGTTCAGCCATAACGTTAAACCACCTCCTTGTTTATACATTCATGGTCCATTTTATCTCCACTGACGATATAGTAGCACTTTGTAGTTCTGCAATTACCAACTGCAGTCAATCTGTTTCTCTGCATACTTTGTTGATCCCCTTTCACCCTGTTCTTTGGTGGGTCCTGACCATTGAAGAACAGGGTGAAAGGAGATTAACAAAGTATGCAGAGAAACAGATTGACTGCAGTTGGTAATTGCGTAACTACAAAAGGCACTACGTGACCCAACTTAGGGTAATTGGAGCCGATAAAATAGATAACGAGTGTGGAAACAAGGAGGTGGTTTTAAACTGATCAGTGTATACACGCTGTATAATGCCTTTAATACATGTGGGCATTGGACAAAACAAGATTTGTCAGTTTAGCCAGAGAAGAGGAATTCCATGGATTTCTAATAAAATGTCTGTATAATTAAATGGTTAAGATATAAAAAGAGTGGTAATGCCTCTAAAAACTCCCTTACATGAGAAAAACATAAACAAAAACATGTTTGTTAAAATGCATTCATGGCATACCATGAAGGGGTACTTGCAAGGTGTTGTAAAGCAAAATAGTCCCAACTGAAATCTTTGCTGCTATATTTCCATCTACATAACATATAAAAACGAGCTGTATCTATGTTGGAGACATTATTACCCCTTCCCCATCACCACCTTTATAAAGAAATCTAATTTGGTAAGTTTGCAATATGCAGAAACTTTGGAAAATTGGTTCCCCTTTATGATACATTGTATAGCCAAAAGTATATAGACACCCTTCCTAATTGATTTCAGGTGTTTCAGTCACATATAATGTCAAGAGTCGGATATAATTAAGCACATAGCCATGCAATCTCCACAGACATACACAGGCATCTACTGCCTGGGCATGGGTCGTATTGCAGAGCTCAATGGCTTTAAACATGGCACTGTAATAGGCGTCATCTTTCTGACGAGTCAGCGTATGAAACTTCTGCCCTGCTAGATCTGCCCTGGTCAACTGTAAGTGCTGTTACTGTGAAATGGAAGTATCTAGAAACAACAATAGACCAATCTTGAAGGGGTGGACTACGCAAACTCAGAGTGCTGATGAAGCTGAACACAGATTTCTGTACAGATTTCCAGTTCGGGAGTCAATATATTATTAAATATCCTGTGTTTTTTATTTATGAAATAAAAAGGGGGCAGTTTCTGTTTGATTTACTGTATTTTGAAGATGGTAACTGCTGTATTGTAATTGATGAAGACTGACTAAACTGGGTACTAATTGTATTTGTAAACCATGTCAGAAACTCATGCAGTAGGCCACCATGGTGAGTAAAGCTATTGTAAACTATTTAATACTCAATCAAGATCATAATAAAAGATTCATGTTTCTAGCATTAACCCTCCCAAGATTTGTCACTTGTCACTATTTAAAAATAAAGTCACTAATAAAAAAGGGTCTCAGAAGTCATTAAGTTCATTGGCATACCCAGGGATGAGGTGGGAACACGTTTACCACAAATGATTTAACCCATAATTCATGTTCATATTAAATATTCTGCCAATATAATGAGTTCTGTGGCTACAGCCCAATAGCCAAACACAAAACACACCCCTGGGCAGCTCCAGTTCTGAAGAGACATAGACAGCTGCCATCAACATAGGCCATATGTTGTATACTGATTACCTTTGGAATGAACTGGAAGGTGGAATGTGAGTTAGGTGTTCTTGGGCACAAGTTCCCACAGACACACTTTAAGTTAATTTTGAAAGCCTTATCAGAAGAGAAGAAGCTATTACAGCCCAACTCCATATTAACCCCCATGCTTTTGGAATGGGATGTCTGGCAAGCACATAAGGGTGAGATGTATAACTGTCCACATACCTGCGGCCACATAGTCTATATAAGATATAAATATGCATAAAATATATACAAAATAGCTGCACCCAGAAGGAAGTGTCAGATTGCAATGCTATTGGGAAGGAAGATAAAGGTTACTAGGAACAATAAATTATGATAAATTTAGACTGATATGGGCAATATTTATTGAGCTACACATACAGAAGTAGTGTCTCTCAGTGTGGTGTCGGGCCACCATGTTCTCTAAAACAACTTGCAGATGTCTCGGCATGGAGTTGTAGAGTTTCCTAATGGTGTCCTGTGATAATCCATCCCATGCAGCTTGAATATTCTCACACAGTTCCTGCAGATTTAGCGGTAGGGATGGAGGTGGAGGGACACCAGGCCTTCTGAACTTATGACATGTGACAGCAAACCGTTCATCTTGGTGCTTATCATGGTGCCTCCACACACCGATTCATTGGTTGTCAATGACAGTCTGACATGACACCATTGCAGTCTTTGGCGTGGTTAACGTGGTGTTAAGGGCAGTTGTTGTAACGGCCTGCATGCGTGCAGTCCTGCGTCGTGCAGCTGTCTGCCAATGGTGCTGGCAGGTTGTCTCATGGAATGTCTGCAGTCGTGGCTGTTGGGTCAGTCAGATACAGCGATAAGGCCCGTCCTCGCAAATGTCACATGCGCAGTCGAGCGTGAAACTTGAATCATTCGCATGTTTCACAATGTCAAACCTACCCAGCAAGTTTCATTTCTTTTGGTTGATTCCTTCTGGGTGCAACAATTTGTGCATCTATTGTTTTGATGATGAGTGTATAATATACCTCTTTCTAATGTGGCCGATTAGGCTAGAACTAAGTTGAGTATATTACTAGAAGCAGGGCTCTAGTGTAAAGAGGAACTCCAATGTTTTATCTTTTAAATATTTCTAAATGATTAAATGGTTAAGATCTAAACAAGGCCATTCAGAGTCTTTGGATGTGAAATGCCCCGTACTGAATTGTTCACAGCTGGGGTAATAGGAACCAGTCATCCAACGCCTAATAACTTACTAATAGCTTTCTCACAGGAGGTAGTTACAGGGAATGTCTGTGAACATGCTGCCCAGTGCATTGTTTTACCAAGGGTTTGAGATTTTAAACACATTTAAACTTAAACATGTTTTCAGAATCATTTTATGGCAGAGAAATACAAGCAAAACAGTGCAAGGCAAAAGTTTGTATAGTACTTATGTTTTCAGATTTACCACTATTTTATCATTATCAAGGTATAAAACCCATATACATATAAAACCCAGAAGACACATGCCAGTACGTACGTGCAGAGACGCTGTGATGTTATTATAATTTTTGGAAATGTTATATTGACATCATGGCTTTCTTGTCAACAAAAGCTGTTTTCTTGACATCACAGCCCCTTTTTTCTTGTGACCTCAGGATAACAAAAGTTGTTTTGTCATGATCTTAGGATAATTAAAACTATGTCTCTCTGGACATCTGCATGTAGGTTCCTTTTAGTATAGTGAAGAAAATGGCTACATTTTTTTGTATACATTGTGACTCCTGGTTCCCTTCACCAGCACTGTGAAGAAATCTTAGGCTGTACGTTTCTCTTTAATGCACCATCATCTACGTTTTAATTATGCATACAGTCCTGAACATTTGGTGGACTTCCTCTTTAATGCTGGTCAGTGATACACGATTGCATAATTCAGCACGTGTCTTTAACTGTACAGGAATGTAGCACGGATGATGCTCGACCTGAACACAGGCTTTATCCTCTCCTCTTATATGAGCTTGATCTTGTAATAGTCATATGCACATACGAGGTGGAAAAGCTCCTGGCGGTGATTTATTGATCAGTGATGTGTCAGTAGAGTGACGGGTGTCTCGTATCTGTCGCTGCTTGAAAAGCTCAATGGCCGAGGGCACGCCCTAAACAGTGACGTAACGCAGCTCTACACCAATAGGACTGTGCGGATGAAAAGCTGCCTTCATCTTAGCGAAGCCAGTTGCTGGGGGTGAATGCGTCTGTGCCTCCTTGTGCTGTTGGCGATCGGCTTGTGTCCTGTCGTAGTGGGGATCATATAGGGGTCCTGTGCTGAAAGCGCTGGGGGGAAACTTTGGAGACGTCTCCGTCCGGTCCGTACGAGGCTCTGCACGCTAGAAACGGTGCGTAGTGTTTTCATGCACCCACATCTTGTGGCGCAGCCCACCACCTCAGTGCTGGGAGCTGCAGTGTTAGCAAGGCAGGCGCATGAAGTCTTCTTTGTAACTCAAGCTAACCCAATTCGGCCTAATGGGCCAGTCTACCCTGCCAGGGTGAGCTGACTAGGAGATGCAATGTTGCAGTGGAGTTATAGGCGTGCAAACATGCTGTCAGATGTGCAAATCAGTTGTAGCCTGGTGAGAGTTCAGTGAATCAGTGTTACAGTATGTGGGTCACCCACCTTGACTCTCTTTTTCCAGGTCTCAGGACTACCAGTGAGGAACTGCTGTGGATGACCTGGGACATATCCACAAGGATCAGTGTCACCCAGGTGATATATAAATGCATCTATCTAGACAAATATACATATCTGTGTTCAAGAAGGGCAGTTCCACTGATTTCTCAAAATTGGGATGTACGCAAAGTCATTCAGAGTAGTCTGATGTGAAATGATTCATTTGTAAAGAAACCTGCCACCTTAGATGCCAGTACAGTGGTGATGGTGATAGGAACCGGGGTCATGTTGTCTGCAGTACAAATGTAGTCATTTTACTTACAATCCAAAACAACCAGTGAGCCTAGGCAACTTTACAGGAGAGGGCAGTCATCTAATTTGACATTAATGTAAGTCAAAAGGTGTAAAAGATGTTCAAATAATGCAAAAATAAATAAATAAATAAAAAAGCGTTGATATATTGGTAGTGTGCACAGTATGCAGTATATGCTTTTTTGGTACACAGTAAATGCTGGTAGAGTATGCAGTATACAGTGTATACTGGTTCAAAACAGTATATACTGGTAGAGTGTGTAGTATACATTATATACTGGTTCAGCACACAGTAATCCTATATGCTGACAGTGTGTGCAGTATACAGTATATACTGGTACAGTACATAGTATATGTGGGTAGAGTATGCAGTATACAGTGTATGCTGGTTCAAAACATAGTAAATGCTGGTTGTGTGTGCAGTATACAGTATATTCTGGTTCAGTACACAGTATATGCTGGTAGAGTATGCAGTATACAGTGAATCGTGGTCCAAAACACAGTATATGCTGGTGGAGTACACAGTATACAGTATATACTGGTTTGGTACAGAGTATATCTTTGCTGTCCAAAGAAAAACAAGTATCTCCAAAATGGCAGCTTTACAGGAGAGGGGACAAATGCATTTAATTTGAATGTAAGTCACACATTTTCACACAGTGTAAACAGCAGCTGCTTTGTTTAAATGATGCATAAAAGAAAATAATCAACAAAACTGCAAATACATGTTTTTCTTTGGACAGCGACGATTTTTTATGTGATGCTGATTGTGGTAAAATAGTGGTAAATCTGGATTTTTGGGGGGCTATTTTTCCTTGCAACACTGTGCATGTACCCCTCTTCCATAAATGGATTCAAATAATAAATGGATTCAAATATATTAAAGCCAAAACTCCATTACAGAACTATCATAAAGCAACATATTAGACGTCAGGCAGCATATTCATAACCATTTCATGTAGTGGCTTTCTGTGAGGGAGCTTTCAGAGGCATTAAATTCCTCCGACATCCACCACTGTGAACAATTCTGACTCAGCAGGTTTCTCTAAAATCAAGCACGAACCCACTCTAAATGGCTTTGTGTACATCTTAAACATTTAGACTACTGTTACTCAATCCTGGTCCTGGAGGCACCCTGCCGTGCACATTTTAGTGGGCTCCCTGCTTTAACACCCCCCTCTGAACGGGTTTGTTAATGAGCTGATGAGTTGAATCGGGTGTTCTGGGAGCAGGGAAAGCTCTAAAATGTGCAGGGCAGGGTACCTTCAGGACCAGGGTTGAGAAACACTGAGTTAGGCCATTGAATAACTTTTAAGTGTGTTTGTTTTAGGCCAATTTTTGGTACCTGAAACAATGTTTCAGACATTATACATCATATCCATATAATACCATATAATGTCCAGTGCAGTTGCCTTCAGAGGCGTTAAACACTTCAGGCGTCTGGTTCCTATCTCAACCGTGAACAATTCTGGGTCAACATGTTTCTCTAGAATCGAGCATTTCACACCAAACCACTCTGAATGACTTCTTTGCATCTTAATCACTTAATTAAGGACGCATGTTGAAAAAACTGTGTTTTTTTGTTCAGTAACTTGGTTAAATGTTGAAATATGGTTGCTAGGTTAGCAGCCCACCATGAGTGGCCATGTGGAGACAGATGCCCAGACCATCAGCCCTGACATGCCAGCCATGTTTGATGGAATGAAGCTGGCTGCTGTGGCCACTGTGCTCTACATCATAGTGCGCTGCCTCAACCTGAAGAGCCCCACAGCCGCCCCTGAGATCACCTGTCAGGATACCCCGCTTAATCGCTACCTGTTCAAGTCCTGCTCTGTCTTAACCAAAGAGTAAGTCTGCACACCTGCAGTTGCAGTGGTAATGCTCGTAGAGAAGTGAAGGAAATGAATGCTTTTGCTATGAGCATGTGATTTTATATGATGTTATATTGAGCTTTATCTAGTATGTCAAGTAGTTGACACTTCTGTTCAAGCCGGCTTTCAGGTGTCAGCTTCAGGAACCAGAGCAACTTGGGGTTAAGTGCTTAGGTCAAGGACATGCTATCAGCTGGAATCAAACCCCTGAGCTGTGGACAGTTCAGTCAAGCTTTGTCACCACTCGGCTAGAATTACCTGAAAACTGATACCTCCTGCATCTTCATCCTCATATGTGTTTCCAGGTATATCCCGCCTTTGCTGTGGGGTAAGAGTGGACATTTTCAAACTGCGCTCTATGGGAAGATGGGCCGAGTGAGTTCTCCTCACCCATGTGGCATGCGCTTGTATCTTCCCATGCAAGATGGAGCTACAGCCACATTTGACCTGTTTGAGCCTCTCGGTGACCATCTAACTGGTGGTGAGCATGTTATTTATTCCACATTGAAAAATGCATAAATCCGGGCCTAGGTTACAATATCCGTATAATTAATAGTAATACTCAATAACCTTTTATAATAGAGGTTAGGCTTTTAGGTCTCGGGTGAAGCTGTTCCTGGGTCAGTATTGAAGGGCAGCTGAACTGAAAGTCTTCAAATTCAGAGACTGTGTGAATTACTGGGGATTGCGGTTTAAATTGTTTCTGAAATGTTTCAAATTCAACAAACTCCAGGTTTATTATTAAGTCATTAGCTTAACTAACTTTTAATTAACTTTAATTATTTAGTAACTAGTAATAATGAGTAACTCTGAATAGGAATATGAATGTTATGAATTTGATATGTAAGTACATACCAGCCCACACTGGTTTAGGGCTAACTCAAAGGCCTACCCAGAAAAATACAAGTACACTGAAGTATACTTAATCTAATACTTGCATATACTTAGTATACTTAGTATGATTAACATACTGAAAGTGTGTTCTTTTCATATATTATGTACTTAGTATGCTAAATATAATAATTAGTGCTGTTAAAAATACCAAATACTACTTAAGTACATATTACAGTGCATTTCTAATATACTCTAATAGTACACTGAAGTACAACTGATGTTATCAATGTATTTGTAATTCTAACATTTGTACTATATATATATATATATATATATATATTATAGCATGTGTAGTATATATATGTCTAGCACACAAAACAATAATGTGCTTGAAATGTACTAATTGATAATAAAATATACTTGTATACCCAGGTACACAAACCTGATTAGTTCTAATTATTTAGTGAAAGTGGCAATTCCCTTGATTTATCAAATGCTGTGCATTATTCAATGGTCAGAATAATTCAAAGTAAGCATAGTTCATAGTGGTGGTGAAAGTAACCAGACATCCGAAAAGATGTTTTTGTGTTTTGTGTTAAAAAGGCTTTAATCTGAAATGTGATCTCCAACCCTCCTCCTAGAGACCTACTGTCCTGCGGAGTTTGGTTCCAGCCTTTACCTAGCATGCAACCCATCCCCTCAACCTCACACTGGTGCATCCAATCTAGCCAATCACAGACTTCTAAAGAAGTTAATTAGCTGGAGCAGATGTGGCAGATTGTGGTTGGAGCTAGATTCTGCAGGACAGTAGCTCTCCAGGGGGAAGCTTGGAGACCACCAACCTAAAACATATTTTGTAAAGTCTACTCATGGTAGAGAGGTACATGAAGAGTGTTGTAACACAAAACAGTATCTAACGAAAGGATTTACCACAATTTGAAGTATTAGCATTGCATATAAAACTCAGAAGACAACATGTAGGTTTAATAGTCATTTCAGTGGTAAATAAAGTAGCTATATTTGCATTGTAGGCATTGCAGACCCTGGTTCCTATCACCACCACTGTACAGAAGTCTTTTCTGTTTATCTACTATAAACCATTTCACATCAACGCTCCCTGAGTGACTTTGTTTACTGACTGGACAGTGCAGAAATGGTGAAGAATTCCACAGCTCTGACCAGTGTCCCTGTTTTTGGCTGACCTGTAAATCAGATGTTCTTGATGTAAATCAAATCTCCCCCTACTGGTCCACATTTTGTTTTATACCAGCTCCCAACACATCTGAGCCAGACTGTCCCAGGGCTGTAGACTGCCGATCACCTGGCTCAGGTGTGCATTAAGAGAAACTGAGAAACAAAATGTGTACCTGTGCAAGGCCTGGCTGTAAGTGCATGTGTGGGGTGTGTTCACAGATGATATAACTATGGTGATCTGCCCTGGGATTGGTAACCACAGTGAGAAGCACTACATTCGCACCTTTGTGGATTATTCCCAGAAGCAGGGCTACAGATGCGCTGTCCTAAACCATCTGGGGGCTCTTCCAAACATCGAGCTCACCTCCCCACGGATGTTCACCTACGGTAAGACCAGTGTTTGTGTAATGAAATTCTTGCTCATGGGAAATAAATGTTTGGCAAGTATTTCATCATCACCCTGGTGAAACTTCTTCGCCCGGCTATTTGATAAACAGGATCACTGTCCAAAATGTTTGGATGGGTCATGTAACTGCTCATGATGTAACAGTCTGGTAACCATGCTAGCAGGCTGTATTTGTATCCCTTTGTTTACCACGTTGTGAAGAATCCTTATTCTGCCCAACATAAACACTGGCCCTTGTTTTAGTTTTGTGCTCCCATAGCTTAGCTTTGCTTTGAGATCTTAAATTCTGTGCTGTACTCTGTGCTGCAGGCTGTACCTGGGAGTTTTCGGCCATGGTGAGCTACATCAAACGCACGTTCCCACAGACTCATCTCATAGTGGTGGGCTTCAGTCTAGGTGGGAACATTGTGTGCAAGTTCTTGGGGGAAAACCAGGCCAACCAGGACAAGGTGCTGTGCTGCGTCAGTGTCTGCCAAGGCTATAGTGCTCTGAGGTCAGTATAAACTTACACTGTGCTGTCATAAGAAAATAGTGATGTCATGGAAGAAGGGACAAGAACATCTGCCACGTGTTATTTCTATTGGTCCATTTAAAATGTTTGCAACTGGTATGACAAATGTTTTGTCTTCACATAACAGCAAAAATATTGTGTTAATTATACAGTGTAGTTCTCTCAGTGTGGTTTATTCTCTCATAAGGCCCCATAGATGTTAATTAATAAAGGAATGATTTAATTTTGGAATTAATTCCAAAAGCTAGACTGCAGCTGGCAAACAAAATATACATTTACTTACACAGTCAAGTCACATTATTATGACCACTATGACCATGTCTACTTTCAACGGTGGCAGCACGTAGCTCATGAAGGGAGTCTCTGGGCCCCCTCATCGATGTAGAATGCACTCTCAACCGATCTGGGTATGAATCCACCCTTGTAGATCACGTACACCCATACATGCTGATTGTCTTCCCTGGTGTGGATGGGATCTTCCAGCAAGACAATGCAACATGTCACACGGCTAGAAATATCCGACATTGGCATGACCAAGACTTTTTAAGGACTACCTTGGCCTCCTAATTCCCCAGACTTGAACCCAGTTGAGCATCTGTGGGACCACCTCGATTGTTGTGTTCGCTCTATGGATTCTCCCCCCACGCACCCTCCAGCAGCTGTGGGATGCACTGCAGTCAGCATGGCTCCAGATAAATGTGACAACCTACCAGGACCTTATTAAGTGAGTCCCAGCCCATCTAGCTACTGTCCGTACTGCACACGGCAGTTACTCTGGAGATTAGCTGGTCAGAATAATGTGACACGACTGTGTATGTTTAACAGCTGTCTTACAAGGTAAAAGCCGCCCAGTTCACTGAAAAGAGGTGCATTCCCCCACCTGCTTCATTTTACAGCCTCCTAAACAACACACTTCCCAAAAATTATGAGATTAATGTTGAATGTAATGATGTGCTAATTATGTGAACATTTATTTGAACATTACATTTATAAATTTAAACTTGCCAGCAACATGTTTTTAAAAAATGTGGGACAGGTTCATGTTCACCACTGTGTTAATCACCTCTTCCTTTAACAACGCTCTGTAAGCATTTGGGAACTGAGTAGAGCAGCTGCGTTTTTTTTTTTTTGAAAGTGAAATGCTTTCCATCCTTGCTATATGTGGGATTTTAAGCAGAGGTTTGTTGGGAAACGTTGTTTTTGAATCGTTGCCCTGTTTCTCTGTGCATTCTTTCACTGAGTGGTGAACCCCTCCCCATCTTTACTTCTAAAAGATTCCATCTCTCTGGGAATTTCTTTTTATACTAAATCATATCAACACTGTAACCTTGAGTTGAACATTAGGGTGGGGACTATATCTGTTGGGACAACTGGTGGGAACACTAAAAGATCCTAACATTATGCAAAGCTAGAGAGTTGGATATTTTTATTTATATATTATTATATCTATATACTCAGGGGGGCATTTAAAGCATATTAGAATATGTGTTGGGAGGGACCATATCCAAGAATGTATTGTGATTACCCCTTTGTTACGGACCTGTTTCCAATTAATGTAATTACCTGTGAGATGTTCAACCAGGTAATTTTCTTTAGTTGCTCCTATCTCAACTTTTTTGAAGCATGTTGCTGGCATCAAATTCAAAATGGGCCTATATTTTTTAAATAACAATTTCTTAGTTTCAACATTTGATTTGCTTCATTCTTGATAAAATGTAAGGTTTAATTAACATTTACATTGTTGCTTTCTGCTTTTATTGACATTTCTTCATAGTGAGTGTTTTACTGGCCGTTTTAAACTATGTGCAATACAATTTGCTGTAGCACTTTTACTATTAGTATTAGCTGTGAGGCAACTGTGCTACATGTCGTGTGACTGTGTGGCCCCATTATACATTTTAGCTAACGCTAAAAATAATTACATTTTGACACAAGAAGCTTTTGGAACACATCTTGTACAGGCAGCTTTCATTTGATGCAGTAATTGTATTTGCCAGTGTTTCTCTTGAACTTTATGGTGGGCACATCCACAAAGGATTATGGACAACAGAAGACCATGTAGGATGCTCTGGTAGCTTCCTTCAATATTGTCAGAATGTAGGCTGCATTTCTTGGCTGCCTTCAAAGAAGGCTTCAGGGGCATAGTGATCTAGCTTTTGGAATGCAGATGTGGACCCACACTTGAGTTCTTCGTTCCCATAACCACATAACTTGCATGATCTGAGTAATGACTGAATAAGCCTTGCCTTAAGGTTAATAGCAAAATAATAAACTGAGGGTAAAGTTTCTTATTTCTGTTGTTTTGATTTAAGAGCTCAGGAGACGTTTCTACAGTGGGACAGGTGCAGGAGGCTCTATAACTTCCTCATGGCAGACAACATGAAAAAGATCATCCTGTCTCACAGGTAAGCGCTAATAATGAAGTGTACTAACGTCTAAACCCAACTGTCATTGTCAGTGAATATGAGGCATGATCATGCATACGAGTCAAGTCATTGTGTTCCCACTGCAGAGGAATCCTGTTTGGCACACGGTCCAGCAAAATAGAGATAATGGATCTAAGCCGGTTGTACACTGCCACATCTCTGATGCAGATAGATGACAACATTATGAGGTATTTGATCAGATGTCAGTTTACACATAACTCTCAGTTTATGTAAAAGCATTTTGACTGTTTTGTGCCCTTTTTTGTCTCCAGAAGTGAAAAGTTGTAATTGTTTGTTTGTGCCAATTGTAGCTGTACAGAATATTTGAAGTTAGTCTTCCACAGGAACTTCCTTACAGTAAGGGGCTGATCTACTCAAGCATTCCGAAATAAGCAAAACTGTGTTCCCTGATATGATAGGTTAGAGTAACTCATACGATCCATTCGTTGTTCACGTGCACTACAAACAGCGTTGCTGGCCTTTAGTGGCTCAGAGTGTGCCTTGTAGGTTTTGTGTGCAACTCTCTGTCCGTCTGTTTTTCCTCAGAAAGTTTCATGGTCATGATTCTTTAAAAGAGTATTATGAAAAGGAAAGCTGTGTACATTACATTCACAATGTAAGTAAGACTGAAACTGTATTAAAAGGAGATTGTTTTAGTTACACTACCAGCATTTTGCTAGCTATTGAGTGAAGACGTCTAGAAGTTTAGTGATGTTGTTCGTCCTTTATCCTCTCTCAGGTAAATGTTCCACTCCTCCTGGTGAACTCATCAGATGACCCTCTAGTCCATGAATCCTTGCTGACCATACCTCGGACACTAGCAGGTATTTTGACCTCAAATTGACCAGCTTATCAAATGGCAGTTTATTAGGAACTCCACCCTGTATCTACACTCACTGGCTCACTATCAGAAACACAGGTGCACTTTGTAGGTGTACAGTCACTGGCTGTAGCCCATCTGCTGCTGCACTTGTCCGTCACCCTCTGTCCCGTTCCTTAATGGAGCACTAGAGGACCACTGCCGACTAGATGTTATCTGGGTGATAGACTGTTCTTAACACAGCTGGCATGTGCACTTGTATGAGTATACAAAACACAGCTGCATCACTGGGGTACTTACACACTCTGTACGCTTACTGGCCACTTTATTAGAAACACCTACCTTTTTGGTCACTACTGGTGTACTGTAGCTCAATACTAGAGCTCATGTTTTTCACATCCTTCCCTTCATCGTTTGTCCATTTCTGAAAATGCTGCTTCTGCATACAAAACAATTGATCACATGTGTCTTATTCTGGTGTATAAACTGGCAAAGCATGGAAACGAACAGCCGGAATTTATTATCTTTAAAGCTGAGAAATTGTTGTGGGTTTTTTGTCAGTACCATTTGAGAAAGCATTTAAGAGAGAGTGTGAGATAAAGTAGGATTGTTTGGTTTTGGTATTATAAATAAATAATGTTATATTTATTATATTATATTTTTTGGCACCAACCCACTTGTGGGTTTCAGTTTTAGGGCATGCTTTCAATAACAGTTAATGAGTCAGATAAATAACCAGGCTGAGCTTAGTCGAACTGATTATTAAAGTTGGCATATTTATACCTCTTTTCCACAAGTTAACATAGTTCATAGTATGAATGAAACATGCTTTTGTCAAAATACTACAAGGATCAAGCACCACATCAAGCTCCCTTCTCACCCTGTCTAAAGAGAGCTGTTCAGAACAGACAAGGCTGAGGTTGGCTTCTTATTCATCGTCTGCTTGTTTGAATATTCTCGTTCCACCTTAAATGGTGGAGCAGTTAACAACCGATACCTACATATCAGTTTAGTATTATTCTAATGAGTTCCTAAATAACATAAAAATGGGAGCCAAATCTGAAATACTTTTTGAGTCCCAAGTTTCCTGATCTAGGCAGCCCATATAAAGGACCATGTTGTCTTATTTCACAGTTTGTGGGTTGTTAAGCACTGCATATGCCCATAGGTATGAGAACAAGACCTGAAAAAGTGAGTTTGTGATAATATGTCCCCTATATGTCTGCACAACAAACTTATAGAGTGTTCTATTCTATGCACAGATATATGTATGCAGTGTTATTGAGAATATGTTACTTTTGAACCAAGCTCTGAGTTTACCCCAAATGTATTTGAACATTCATGATACCATTAGTCTGCAAGAGGTGGTCCACATTAATCTAAAGTAATGACCACGGTCAGGGGCAGTAGGGTAGGGGGTCAGTAAGTGGATGCATTGGGCATTATTAATCAAAAATGGAGCCTTAGAGGGAACCTTAAGAGTTTGAGAACTGCTGGCCTACATTGCATACGAATTAATGGTGAGGTGAAAACCAGCAGCACTGCTGTGTCTGATACACATATACCAGCACAACACACTGTATCACGCAGTGTTAATAATATCTGATCATACACTGTCCATATTCCTTTCATGGACAGTGTAAAGGGTGCTAATACATTTTTTGGCTACGGCCACCAATTTTAAACCTTCAAATTGCACCTCTATGATTAGATATATCTTATAGACTGAATGTACACGCAAGGTAGATGTACTTCATAAACTGGAAACTCAGTCCACGTCTCCTGTGACTTAGTCATATGAGTTAAATCTGTTCTCTTCAAACGGATCTGCCGAAGATAAAAGTTATAATCGCAGTGAAATCCATGAATGCTGAAAGCAATCAGTGCCCTTGTTCCTGAGGCTGTAGATAAAGCCACTGCACAGCTTTTCCTGGTAAGCTTTTACACTGCCTCTCTCTCCGGGCTGAGGATTAGTAATCATGAAAGAACAGAATATTTATTTTAGTCAAAGTTGTCAGTATTAATATCCCTAATGCGCAGCAGGTTAGCTCATCCTTAAGCTGTGTAGCAGTCCATTTCCTTGCTCCATTAGCGCTGCTTCAGTGTGCCGCTTGAGCTCTGGGTACTGAATTTTTCAGGGCCATGTGATCCATTTGGCCCTGTGTGAATATTTATCAGAGCAATGTACTCCCGTCATTCCACTGCAGCGGCTCCAGGCTTCTTGGGGCTCCAGCTTATCAGTCTGCGCTGATAAATTGGTACAGCAGGATTATCTCCCTGTGGCATGTCCCGGAGAAACACCCTGTAACTCTCCCACCATCTTTTCTTTGGTCATAAAACAAATGGTAAAGTTCTGAGAGATTTATAGTAATTTCTGCGTAGCAAAGCAGTGTGGAATTCAGTCAGAGAACTTGTGTTGTTGTAAGCTGGTACTGTAGAGCATGGCCTGTAAGTTTTGAGTCTGTTCCATACAATATCTTTTGGTGCCCATTTACCTATGTGGAGCTCAGGTCGAGCACAGTTTAGCTATAAATCACAGTCCCCCCACCCTTTACCAGCCGATCAGCCAAGTCATGCTTGGCGTCTGAAATTTGGTTCAGTAGCTAAAAGGCTAATGCAGCTAATATGTAATGGGAGTTTATACCCCACCAATTAGCACTGTGCAAAATGCATGCCTACATTACTGTACACAAGTCAGATTACTTCCTTTATTTAACATTCAGTAAAAACAGCAAGGAAGGAGAAGATCGAGCTCCACTCAACAGGTGCTTCTGTCCATCCTTCCACTGTGAGAAGACTGCTCAACACTATCGGTCTGAAAGCATATGTGGCTTTCAAGAAGCCCTCATTGAGAAGAGCACATAGACAAAATAGGACAGTGGACTGACCACATCATCCAGACCTCAACATCATTAAATGCGTTTAATATTAGCTGGATTGTGAGAAGCAGAAAAAAACAACCCCCTGAACTTTGGAGGTGTTGAAATATATCTGTTATAATAGCAGATTTCTTTAAAACAACTAAAAGCAGGTCTCCTGAAAAGAATGGAGGCTGTAATAAAGGAAATGAAAGGATATTTGTAATATGGAAATATTGAATATTATATTTGGTTGTTAAGGCTTCTGTTGAAGTTTAGGTTTAGGGAGCATTTTGTAAGATGATGCAACCTGTCACATTCCTACTCCAAACATACCAGTACATGCACAGTCCCTCCTCCTTCTTCTTTCTTCACTCCTTTCTAGAAGAAATGTTGTTCAGCATCAAACTTTATCCCTTTACTTGCTAAGAGCATCACCAGCAGTGGAAAGCAACACCAATGTAATCTCTGGTTTTGTTTCTGTTCATACCACTTTTTTTTTGTAAAACGTGGATTATTTCAGAGAGTGGGCAGCAGTGGTCATTATAATGGTCACTTGCCAGGAGCCACCGTTGCATTTGCTCTTCCTTTAACTGGCTACCTGTCTTTAAATGATCTAACTGGGAGCAGAGCCTTCTACATAACTGTTGAATACACCATTGTAGTCTTTCTCCTCCCATGTTGGACTGATTGACTGTGCTACTGATGAGACACTACAGTGATTCACTATCACCTCTTGAAGTACAAAGTAGTATTACAAGACACAACAGGCCAGCGCTAGCTGCAGCCTGACACATAGACTTCTTTTGACACACGATCAAAACTGTTCAAAACTTCTTCACATTCTGTTGATAATTTTATTGTGGAATGTTTAAAAAATCATTCAAATTCCTCCTTTAAATGAGTTTTCTCCCGGGTTACTCATCACACACTTACACAAAACTACATTAAGAGGTTAACTAATCTCAAATAGACTTGTTTATGCGGTTCTGAGAATAACTAAAGAAGCAAACTTCAGACACTTTAGTGAACCTGGATGCTGGTACTGGGTGTTGCTGTGAAGGTGCAAGGCTAGAATTAATGCCTGTTGTCTTTGCAGCCCTCTCTTGATTCAGCTGGGTATCTTTTCTCCAGCGTTCATTTGTTTAGGTTCTGGTCTGTTACAGTTTGTTTCCTCCTCCTGGTTTAGACTCAGTAGTGAGGCATGACAGGAAGCGTCAGAGCTGGTGTTTTCAGCTCGGGGCCAGCTGTCACAGTGTAGCTCTCGTTTCCCACTCAGCGCGGTGTTTGGCAGAGGCTCCATATGGCCCTGTAATCACATGTCAGGTGGCATCACTCCTCTGCTAACCTCCTTTCCATATCGAGGACAGCTGTGATAGACAGGGCGATCCCCGTCCTGACTGGTGACAGATAGCTGCTTTCCAAGGCCGTAACCTCAACGTAATCACACAGCCACCTTCATTCATTTGACTTCAAGCTCTGAGGTTTACTGACTAGAGCTGTGATAGGCCTCTCAGCTCGCTCACTGTAGGGCACCAGGGTGAAAGACAGGAAGGGCTTTGGAGTTTAGGGTGTCAGAAAGAGAAAGGTAGAAAAGCGGTAATGTGACAGCTGGGGCCTGAGATGGAGATAAGTGGTTTTGCTGTGCTGTGTGAGTCAATGTCTGCTTCCCTTTCAGAATGGTTAATACACTCATCATCAAAAGAATAGCTGCACAAATAGCTTCACCCAGAAGCAATCAACCCAACAGGAATGAAACTTGTTGGGTAGGTTTTACATTGTGAGACATGCTAATGATTCAAGTTTCATGCCCGGCTGTGCATGCGACGTAAGCAAGATATGCAAGCATGGGCCTTATCGCTGTACCTGACAGCCATGATTGTGGACGTTCAGTGAGCAGTGATGTCCTCCATGAGTCATCCTGTTAGCACCATTGGCAGATGGCTGCACGATGCAGGATTACATGTATGCAGACTGTTACGACGACTGTCCTTAACACCACGTCAACGTCACCAAAGACTGCAGTGGTGTCATGCCAGACTGTTATGAAGTGACAGTGGGTCATCTTCAGTGACCCGAGTCCCACTTTTGTGTTGTTGGAAACGACCAAGGAATCCATGTGTGGAGGTAGTCAAGTCAAGTCAACATTTATTTATATAGCGCTTTTTACAACAGAGGTTGTCACAAAGCAGCTTTACAAAGAATATGGTGTCCGAGCCCCCAGTGAGTAAGCCCAGGGCGACAGAGGCAAGGAAAAACTCCCTCAGAAAAAGGAAGAAACCTCGAGAGGAACCAAGACTCAAAAGGGGAACCCATCCTCCTCGGGTCAACACCAGATAACAGGACAAGCAAAGGAAAGGAGCGAAGTTAGAGAAATAAAAGTCTGAGTCTGATTAGTCTGTAGTTAAGTAGCTGGTTCATCAGATCAGCGGGATGCAGGCCAAGCTTCCACAGTGCAGGACAGCCAGGAGCTCCGTGGTGGTTAGAGGCAAGCAGTGGCACCCAGTGGCACCCAGTTAGAGCACCAATGACAGAAATGCCATTCCCCTTATTATCAGTCAGTGTACCATCAAAATGACTTTAAAACTGTTTTATTTTAAGGTAGAATTCTTACGTAATGGGGCTTTAAATGTGTCTTCCCATGTGTTAACTCTCACCAGCTTTTACCTTTGGCTGTAACTGATGTATGATTACAATGTTATCGCTCCTAAGTGTCAATCAAAGGAAAAGCAAATAGAAAACTGACTGTCCTTTCGTGCAGTACTTTGTGTGGTATTAAACAAATTCATGCAGCCTAACACTGATCCTCTTTACTCCTCCACAGAAAAGAAAGAGAATGTAATCTTCGTGCTGACGCTGCACGGAGGACACCTGGGCTTCTTTGAAGGTGCTGTGCTCTTCCCTCAGCCGCTCACCTGGATGGATAAAGTTATCGTCAGTTATGCTAATGCCATCTGCCAGTGGCAGAAGCAGAAGCCACAATGCCACGAAGCAACAGACTGCACAGAGCTCAAAGGCAAAGCTTAACACTGCTGTAACCGCTCAAAAGAGTAACTCTAGAGCACATAATGCCTGATGCATCACCTGAGGGTATACCAATCAACGGAAGTCTCACACCTTCACATATCTCTATAACCACAGCCGGTTTTCAGCTCATCAAAATCAAACCTATCATTCACCAATAACTCAATAAAACACACACAGTGGATACAATGGCAAGTAGTAATGCAGCTTGTGAAAGGAGGTCCCCGAGGTCCTCATCCCTTATGTGCTGATTGCATAGTGAGCTGGATATGTCTCTTTAAGTCAGTTGATTAATGGATGTTCACTGAGAAGCACTAACGTTCCAACATCTGAACATTTGAATTTGTAAGATGATGTGTGTGGGGAACACTGAACATTCTATGGTACTACAGTCTGGCGATTTCCAAAGGGGAAAGGAACTGTGTGCACACAGTTGGTCTAGTGTCTGGTTTGATGCTCCTGGCAGCAGGTTTGTGCTAGCTGCTAATGGGCGATACTAATTGTGAAAGAGAAGAAAAACGACAATCAAATAGGTAAAAAAAATAAAAAGTTTTGTAGATTTTTTCTGTGTGACACTGTCGCCCCCTGGTGGCCAAAAGGAAAAATCTTCCCAATCCTGGTCCTGGAGGATGCCCCGTCCTGCACATTTGGCACGTTCCTGCCAAAACACCTTAACTTTGACCCTGGAAGTGCTTGTTAATTAGTTGACTGGTTGGATCAGGTGTGTCAGGAGCAGAGCAAACACGAAAATCTGCAAGGCAGGGGGTCCTCCAGGAACAGGGTTGTGGACCACTGGAATAAAGGATGCGGTCTTGACCCAACAGCTGAAGAGTGAGTGGAAAATCTGCTTGTGTATGTACATGTATGTATAAAGCAATCACATTTGGCTATGCTGGTGATTACTGGTGAGTGTTTATGTCTATGAATGTTGTGCTGCTGTTTGCTTCATTAGTTAAAAGTGGATGTTAATCCCAGAAAAGGAGCTTTAAAGAAGACTGTGCGATACTGGGCTACTTTTGCTTTCTTTATTGTATTAACTGCCCAACATTCTGTGGTCATTCCAAAACGAACAAAAGGTTTACCACATGAAGCAGCCTTCAAGAGGGATTCTGCTGATTTTTCATAAAGTCTGCATAATTAATCTAAGATATAAATAAAGTAATTCAGAGTGTTTTGGTGTGAAATGCTCCGTTCTAGAGAAACATACAGAGTCTGAAATTTTCACAGGGATTGTGATGGGAGCCAGACATCTGCAGAGTATAATGCCTCTGAAAGCTCCCTCACGGAAAGTTGTTACATTAAGTAGTTATGAATACGCTGCCCGATGTCCAACATATTGCTATATGATAACGTTGTGATAAAGTTTTGGCTTAAAATCACTTTTTAATCCATTTATTTTAAACCATGCATGATGAAGCAAATTCATGGGTGAAGCAAAATAATCTCCATGGAAAACTTTTTCTGAATTTGGATTGTTCGGAGCAGTGGCATTAAGAAGCGGATATCTACAGTGAAGTAGGGCTGCATGATATCGGGAAAATTGACATTGCAGGGGTTTTTTTCTATTTTGCGGTATAAAATTGCGATATAATAAAAGACAGGAATTCTCACCAGATGACTTGAATAGCTTGGAAAGAATTTATTATGGCAGGGAGGTACATTCAAAGCCTTGTAAGGCAAAATAGTACTCAAAGAAACTTCTCTCTCTCTCTCTCTCTCTCTCTCTCTCTCACCCATATTTTACCATCATCAACCTGTTCAACACTTGTGGGTTCACTGATCATTTTGGATAGTAAATAAAGTGGCTATATTTGCATTGTAGACTTTGTGACCACTGTTTCCTATCACAACGGTAAAGAAATCAGAGTCTCTAAGTTTCTCTGTAATTAAACAATTTCACATCAAAACAATTTGAATTGATTTGTTCACATCCCAATGAGTGAACTATGCAGACATTTGGAAAAATCAATGGAATTCCCCATTTAACCATCTTGTCCTATACATGTGTTGATGTTTGATAACTGTAAGCTCTGCAGGGCCAGTAGTACAGCACAGCAATGCTACACCGCAGTCCAGCATGGAGCATAAGGAGATCAGGATTTTGACCAGTGTGACATAAGACTGCACAGTAGATTCCATTATTTAGTAAACTGAGTTACCCAGTCTCTTCCAAATCTGGATCTAATTATAGCAACAGCTTTTCTGTTAGCAGTTCAAACTGTTAATCTCTTATTGTCCTGTGAAACAAGCCTAGTGGATGTAATAGTCCCATAAATGTACACCAAATGCAGGTCTGTGTCGTGAACCAAGGTAAAATATTAATGTGCAATGTGCAAAATAAACTTTTTTTTTTGGTAACATTTTATCCACATTTTTTTGAATTGTACATTCTTTCAGGACGGCAGTTACATAATCACCCTCTCCTAATGTCTCCTCGGACATTATGAACATATGTTTTATGTAATCATGCTATTTTTAGCCGTAATAAAATCAATAATGCACATGAATTTGAACTCATACGACAGATACATCAATTTTATGAAACAATCTTACTTAAATCAGTAAAACAGATTTGCAAACATAAGACAAAGCTCAAAAGTGTAATTTCCATTGTGGATTTTAAGATAGAGATGGACGCAAGCAGGCATCTTTATATACATTTTATTGTACACATCATTTAGGGGTAAGATTTGAGACATATAGTGTGTCATATTTTACTGCTCTTAGTTGAACAGAAGTACAACAATCAGGAGCACTTGGAAAGATGACACGTCACGTTTCGGGCTGTTAAGAGAGGTAAATTAAATACTCAGGGTGTTGGGCCAGAGGAAAAGCTCATATGACCATGTTTGAGTGCCATGAGCTCCTTAAATAGTTATTGTTTTTTAGTCATCAACAAAAGTTTATTTGGCATGCTTACAGAATTGAAGTGAATGACTAGAATTACATATACCACTGGTCCACACCGGTTACCATATTCCTCAATCAAAAAGTTTCGCCGCTGTTGCCTTGCCGTCATATTTGGGACCCTTGCCATCAAACTCCGATGGCAGGATTTCAGGATCAAACTCAACGAAGTAGGTCTCCAACTCATCTCCATGAACAAACACCTAAAAGCAGATCAAAACAAGGCAAAATGCTTAATCAGGCTGTCCAAACCGATCTCTGCAACAGAGGTGCTGCTGTTAGCTCACCCTCTCCAGGAGTTTGCTCTTCAAAAATGGCTTGACCACATTGTAGGTGGTGGTGAAGTACCAGGGCTGGTGGATGAAGTGCAAAGCTTTGAATCGAGCAGGGAAGGAGTCCTACCCCAGGGAAAGTATTTAGAATTAGGACAACGATGAAGGTGGAAAGCTGATAATGAGTCTACTTTTTGAATGTAAGCTCACCAGACCAAAAAAATCAGTCACCTTGCTTGTTTATGGTGGTAGTAACTTCAGGTGCCTGTAGATGGCATTGGGCTATAAATACTTGGGGAGTGTGTGATGGGATTCATAGATTGAGAAGAGGTGGTACGGTGCAGAGAATGTCTCGTTCGATGTGTGGAAAATGTGTCTCAAAGCAAATGTTAATGGTCGACTAAAAGGAGTGATTGCCTTTGGGCATGCCAAAGGCCATAGTGTGAAGGAAGTAGATGAATTTGCTACTTGGAATATCTGGAAGCGTCCATCCCAAATCGAATCACAGCTGTTATTCATGCTTGTGGAGATATTACATACTATTAAGTATGTTTAAGTCAAAGGTGACTCATTGTTTGTCCGGTGACCTTACAAGTGTTACCTAATTGAATAACAGCAGTATACCATCCTAAACAATCTGTGCTACAAACATGTGAATATCTGTTATGAATGATATAACAGCAAGGGCTTTGTAGGTCTTCACGTCAATTAATCACTCTCATAACTACACAACATCACTTTATTCATTTATTGTAAGCAGTGGGCTTAACTAGCTGGAAGCTGTATGAATATGTTGCTCACTCAATACATTACCTGCAACATGTCTACCATCTTCTTCAGCTCTGTGGGCTTGATGCCTGAAGCCTGCTGCATGGTGAAGCCCTTAAAGTTCTCGATGATGCAGAAGCCGTTGATCTGAGTCTCCTCATTCTCCAGCAGTTTCTCCAGGATCACACAGTAGGCCCTGAGGATCTGCAACAAACAACCAAATTCTGTGACTTTCCCAAAAGGAACTCGCAAAAACAAGAATGTTTCTAAGAAAGGTCTGTATAACTATTCATTGATTACATAATGAGGCCAAAACAGGCCAACAATGTACAAAAACTCTTTATTCGTTCAACTCTGTGTCTCACCTCATCGAAGGTGATCTCTTCATAGTCCCAGTTCTCAATGTTGAAGAGCAGCACCACGCGGCCATATTTGTCTCTGCTGGACAGGATTCCTGGGTAACCAGCTTCGATAGTGCTGCGTACAGCTTCTGGGCTTAGGTTCTCAAACAGCTCCGGGTAATCTCGCCTGAAGCGGACGTAACCTAAAGCAAAGGAATAATAATGTAACCACCAGATTATGCATATCACTGTGGATCTTACATTGAAAAGACTCCTGCTATTCACTCACCCTTCATGAGGTCAAACGCCCTGTTCACATCATATTTCCTGGCCCGAATGAACCTCACAAGCACACCATCGGGTTTCTCGCCAAAAGTGTCCTGCACTGCCTTGGCCAGGTCATCTCCGCTTCCTGCTCTGTCCTTTATCACACCCCTCAGCTCCTTCACCGCTGATGCTTTTTTATCTTCTGTCTCATTCAGCTCATCCTTCGCCTGCAATGACCAGTACACATTGAAACCAGGGGTGGACGGAGACGAAGTAAATGTATTTGGTTTCTGTACTGTAGTAGTGTGTTGGTGTATCTGTACTGAAGTGTTTCCATTCTGGGTGACTTTGTACTTTAAACACACTACATTTCAAATTCTAATATCTTACTTTATACTCCACTACATTATGAGAAATCTGTCCTTCCTTTTGGTTTATGTGTACATATAAACATAACATGGCCGACCAATCGGTACAGCGGTCACTTTGTTTTGAGCTTGTTTTGACCTGTTGGACAGAGCTTGGTACTAGCTAATGGAAACTGTTCTCCTTCAGTGTTTTGTGTTTATGATCATTTGAACAGACATCAGTGTCAGACTAATTAATGACCTTCTATCTAAGACTGGTGGACTGAGAGAGACACTAGAGTCTCTTCACCTAAACTGAGCTGATTAAGAGTCTTGTTCCAGAAATGCTAATAGGACATTAGAGCCATAATAAATCATGCTACTCTTACTCTCCATACTGAAGTAGATTTGAAGGTAAATACTTTAGTACTTTTACTCAAGTGGAGATCTAAAGGGAGGAACGTCTACTTTTACTGGAGGAAAATTTTACCTTGGGTATTTTTTTTTACCTTACCTGCACGCTTTACATCACTACTTGCACAATATTACACCCATGTAATTCTCATGAGTATATACCAGAAACACTTAAAGAACAACTGGAATTATTAAACGGTACTTTACATCATGAGAGTGTTTTTAAGATTGATGGAGAATGTGCTGCATATGGTTCCATAAGGAACCTTTCTGAAAAGGGTTCTATATAGCACCTAAAAGGAATCTCTTACAGTTAGCATGTCAAGTACGTATCAGTTCTGTATAGAACCCCTAAAAAAGTTTCCATATAGAACCATCTACAGCACATACATCTGAAGAATGCTTTCACGATGTAAAGAACCCTGTAATCATACAAAGGGTTCCTTAAGTGTTCTTGGTTCTATACAAAACCATTTTCTTTATTCAAGAACCCTTGAAGAACCATCTTTTTTAAGTGTGTATGTTTGCCCCTATTAGAGCCACAGTGTCCTTAAGAGGATGGGGTGGGGGGTTGCAAACACCTTCTGTATGGTGTGATCGGGCATCTTTGCACAGGTTCCGAACACCGGCCCATGGTCTTTGACTGAGAGATGCTCCAGCTTGGCCCTGAGGGCCTGTTCCTCCTCCGACACCATACGGTAGGTTCCACTCTGCGAACAGACAGAAGTGGCATCAGAACAACCCTGAATCAGCTGTTTGAAAACAACTTTAATCCAGAACTCCTGCTCCTCCTGAGGCAGGCCCCCTGAATAGGGTCTAGTGTGAGCCTAGTGCTAAGCTGCCTCACATGAATAGAGTAAAGCCTGGTTAAAAAATAGAAAACCTTTGTCTGAGCTCTTTACTAAGAACTGCCTTGTTCTGGGAATGTTTGCTGACTAGGCTGAGCTCACACAGAGGAGTTTAATACGATTCTTGAAACTGCAAATATATCTACATAATAGTAACTACATAATAGTACATAATAGTTAGTACATAATAGTACATAATAACTAGATTCTGTTGATTTCAGTAAATAAATGTTTTAATGAGATTTGATTAGATCTAAATTGGAGCTAGCTGCTAATGTCAAACATTCCCTCATTTCAGTCATTTCAAAGTAAGAATCTGAACCTTTAGGATGATTAATAGCATAGTACAGTAAATGAAAACTGGCACAGCTTAATAAAAATGAGCAATCAAGAAGCTTTAATGTACTTACCACAACAGCCATTGCTTCAGATGTTCAGTGCAGTCCTGAGGAAAGCTGGAAACAGAGGGATTATATAACCAACAGAGCTTAAGGAAAACACCTGAAGAATGCTCCTATTGACTGTGTTGACAGAAATGGCTTCCTAACCATGGAACGGTTTCCTAATCAAGCCTATCTAGAGGCAAGTTCCATTTCTATTTCTAAGCATCAGCATGCAGTTCCTTATCACATGAGCCTTTTGGGGGGCAGATTAACTTCTTTCTGGTGCAGCTTCACAATGCATACTCAAGCTCTTTACAATGCTGAGTGAAAATATTAGAATGTAGAAATTCCCAGCGATATATTTATACAGTGCCTTCCAATTCCCACTGTTCAATCCCAGTTAGAGTTCCAATAATTCCACCTTAAAAACTTCCAATCAAATCCCTCTTCATCTTAATAATTAACAGTTATTAAGATAATTAATTTCTTACAACAAAAACTGGATGATTCATCAGTGAAACCAAGCAACTCCATGAAAATTCCAATACAGTGCTGCAGGAAAATCCAGGAAGACCTAACCACAATCACAACGCAATTTCTACAAAAGCAAGTTTATTGGGCGGCACAAGAAGGAGAATAGGCTTCTCCCAGGCCGAGCACCCATGACTTACCTTACAGGGTGGTGTGCAGCTGAACGGTCCGTCACCAGAACTGTGGTGAGGAGAGGAGTTGCCCTCTTCAATCATTTGTAGTGGCTCCCCTCCCTCAGGATTAACACCGTCACACAGGATTACACAGAGCAGATTTAACGTTAATCAGCACAAAAATAATTGGAGGAAAGAGGAATGAGAATATTGACCAATAGTTTTCCACAAATATGCTGCAGTCATAGCTTCTAAACCAGACGAAGTCCATGTGCTCCTTACGTGAAAAACTGATTCTAGGTCAACAGATGATACACAAATACTTTTTGGCACATTAGATGTGAAGCTGAAACTCATTTAATCTAAACCGAAAAAATCATTAGAATTGACCTATGGCAAATGGTTAAAGTGCACAAATAAGCTCACCGGACAAAAATTTTGCCACCTTTGAGGTGGTAGTAACTTCAGGCTCCTACAGATGATTTTGCACAAGGATAATGGGGCTATAAATACCTGTGGGGTGTGTACAGTGCAGTGAATCTCTGGTTCTATGTTTGAAAATGGATCACAAAGCAGATGTTAATGATTGGCTAAAAGGAGTGACTGCATTTGGGCATGCCAAAGGCCATAGTGTGAAGGAAGTAGATGAATCTGCAGGTGTATGGAAGCGTACGGTCATACGGGTCTACCAGCAGTGGCACAAATCACAGTCTATAGGAAACTCTCCTCAGAATTGTGCCAGGGAAGGCATCCACCAAATCTGGACCAACTGTGCAATTCTTTGAGGCAAGAGTGTCTGAACATTGATGTGGCCTACATCCAGAAACGTATCCAGTCCATGCCAAAGTTTCTGGACTGCATTTGTTGTGTCTCACAACTCTCATTTTTAGTTTTAGCATTTTATTTTAGACCAAAATGGCTAAAACATTCAGTTGCTGTGCTAGCTTGACTCGGGTATTGTTTAGTTTAAGCTGAATCTACTTGAGGCAGCACGATTTTTCTTGAGTATGAGTTTAGGTTACTCTACCAATGTCAGTTAGCCACTGGGGTTTAGTCAAGCTGCATTGTAAGTAGTAGCTATTTTTAGCTTTTGCGATGGAAGTAGACCGTGACAATGACTGCCCTTAACACCACGTCAACATCGCCAAAGACTGCAATGGTGTTGTGACAGACTGTCATGGAGTGACTTAGAATGGCAGTGGGTCATCTTCAGTGTTGAGTCCCACTTTTGCTATGGTGGAAACCAACGAATCCATGTGTGGAGGTATTGTGGTCAGTGCCAAGATGAACGGTTTGTTGTCAGGACACCATTGGGAACCTCTACAACTCCATGCTGAGACGACTGGCATGTTGCATTATCAAACATTGCGGCCCGATGCCATACTGAGAGACACTACTTCTGTATGTGTAGCTCAATAAATATTGCCCATATCAATCTAAATTCATCATCATTTATCGTTCCTGGTAACCTTTATCTTCCTTCCGATTAGCACTGCAATCCCACACTTCCTCCTGGGTGCAACAATTTTTTTGATGACGAGTGTATACGTATACGCGACGTTGGTCATGACGTCACCTCCCACTGAAGATTAATCCAGTAGTGTTGAGTAACCAAAACAATATTTTTTTCACTCTATTCTTATTCTCTCCCGTCACGTCACCCATAGCACGTTTCCCCTCTGATGCAACAGGGAACAGAGCTGTAATACCCTAAATCAGGATTTAGCCTATCAAAGAGGGGGTCTGTGTGCCTAAGGCAGTAGGATTGGCAGGACAATGCTGGCCTCTGTGCTCTGTGAATGTGTGTGCAGGACAGGACGTCAGCATCACTGCTTAAGTGTGGGTTCACACAAGACACTTTACAAACACAAGCCTAAAACCCTCCACTTCCATAACAACCGAAGAGCACCTTAACCACAGATTAATTTACAATGTCAACTGGGGTTATTCATTCAAAGCCTTTTTTGATATAGAGACAAGCTTAAACTATGTCTTAAAGTCTTATGCGGGCAGTCTCAGGGAAGGTAAGAGCATAATTAAAACCGTAATTAAAACCGAGCAATGCTAAAACTCTGGCAACAAAATAAGCATTACAGAAGAAGTTATGTCGGTTAACTATTAGAGGCAGTGGGACAAATGTCACTTTCCACACATCAATAATATGGTATTTAGTTGTGAATTTAGTTTAGTTATGAAGATTCCAGCATTCAGTAATAATTGTCAACAGGACTTAAAGGGGAAATACATATATTAATTAATTTAGAGTGGTTTGCTGCAGAGAAGCTTACAGACTCAGATTTCTTTACAGTGCTGGTGATGGGAAGTGGGCTCATATATACATGGTGAAGGTTCCAATCACCACCACTGTAAAGAAATCCGACTCTGTAAGCTTCCACTCTAAATGAATCCGTTAACATCTCAAGGAGTAAATTATTATTATAAAAATTTGAGGGGAAAAATTGTGGAATAAAAGTGTTTTTAGCTATGATTTTTCCAATCACACCATGTGTCTATATGTCGTGGTGAAGACCAGCTGAATGAACAGGCATAACTCAATATGGAAGGCAACAAAATGGGAATCCCAAAGATAACAGCACTTTTCAAACCCAAATAAGTTCTGCTATTGTGCTAAACCGGCAGATTAACTGCTAAGCACACTATTGCATACTCTCAGTGCAGAACAACTAGAATAAACCGTTTACCCTCTCTAAAAAAAGTAATTCCTACAAGACCATAGTTGGAAGGCTACAATTGGCGATTATACAAGCCTCTGTGGCCTCCGGTGACACTGTGAAGCAAGACACATTTTTCAGGTTCATGGGGTTAACGGCTACAGGCTATCAGCAATTACTCATGCTCATATGAAACCTTTCACAGCGGTTACAAATAGGTATGTTTGGTTAGTATGTAACCAAGTTTAGTTTCCAGTTTTTAAACTTAAAATTAAGACAAAAACAAGTAATTTCCACAACCTTTAATCAATAAATAACCATCACATTTAATTAAACTGTTTCTGTTGCTGCTACAAGAAAACCTTGCATAAATAAACCAAGAATGTATAGAACATAACATATACTGTATCATATTATTTTGGTCCCTTTATTGTAACATTTCTAGGTTACAACAGGGTGTTGGAATATGTATGCATAGGCTTCCAGCAACAGTTATAATAAATATAAGTGTTAAGTGGTGCATACAGAGTGGCACGGTGAACAGACCTTTTCAAAAGATCAACCAATGAACATTTTTAGTTAAACATCTATTAGCATGAAGAGTTCTCAAGTAGTGGGTGTTATAACACCGTATTATTGGTTATGACAGTCACCCATAGGGTTAAAGTGTACTCTTTCTGCTCAGCAGTTATTTCAATCTCTCGAACATTTTTTAAATACTGGCAAACACACTACCTGAGATGTGATTTCCACATCTAAATAAGTATCTTCCAAATAGAGACTTCTGAAGAAATAGAACTGAGAAGCACCAGTGGTCACCAACCCTCCTCCAGCAGATCTACCATACTACAAGTTCCTGCACCTGCACCTTTCTTCAGCTCATTAAGGGCAATAATTAGGGCAATAATTAGACCCGGTGGGGTCGATTAGCGTTGGAGCTGAAGTCTGCAGGAAGGAAGATCTCCAGCATAGGCAGCCCTGGTGACCAATGTGTTACACAAACCAACAGGTAACATAATCTATATCGGCTCAAGTGCACACAAGCTGTGTACCGTAATTCAAGTTACAGTGCTTAACACGAACTATTAAGATGCAATATCATCCATTATAGCTAACAAATCTGTTCAACAGTTGTAGAGTAGTCTGGTGAACACAAGTTTTCAGCTCACAAATTTTCAATACATCATTAGGCATTTTAAACTCATATATAGGCTTAGTCGGGTTGGGGTAAATTTATACTGAGAGTAGTTCAATGGCCCCAAATGCCAAATGTTATTAGGAGATTAGGATATTTTCTTAAATTTAGCTTAGGAAATGTTTGTGAAGCAAGCAGTGGAGAATAATTTCTGATAATTCTATTAACCTTTATGGCTTAAATTTGTTGTGAAAGCAAATATGCATTACCCTTTGCATCCCTTTGCAAGCTGAACTTGCGACAGTAATACTTCCAAAACAGTTCAGTAAAACCAGCACTTTTCCTGCATTCAACTTCACCCACAGACTTGTACAGCTGCAGGACAGTAGGCCCTAAAGCATACAATGATGTACTTTATGTTTAACAAATGATTTTTCGTTAAACTGTATTTTAAGACTTGAGGTAATAATGTCAGTGTCTAATTGCTTATGTGGGGAATTTAAATGCTTTGCTACTTAAAAATGTATACTTTGGGAACATTTAACGTTTCTAATTACTGCATATTCAGTACAATGAACCCTGATGGAGTCAGACAAACATGATGAGCAACTGCTTAGAAAAAAAAGCTGCCATCAGCTTTTTTGCACCCAGTGGAGTGACACCCACTCCATATACTGAAGTCTACAGGATTCTAGTCTTATTGATCGCAGTCCGTCATACTCTCTGGCCAGTACTCGTCCTGCAGGTAGTGTTCCAAGGAGGCGGTGGGCTCTGGGACACAATCAGAGTTCTGGATGTGGGACTTTTCCCACTCTTCTTCTACCAGTTTGTAGAGGTCCAAAGCTGCACGAGCATCTTCTACAGAGCAGTGGCCAGCTCTGCCCACCTGGTGGGGAAAGAAATACCAGATGTAATCATAAGATGTTAAAGCTAGCTAGCTTATACTATATCCTTTTCCAGACTAAGTATACATACTTGTATTTTCCTATTCAGAAGCTTATGGGCCAGCTTCTTCAGCGAGATGCACTGTTTAGGAGCACCGTACAGCTCTCGCAGCAGATGGAAAGACAACGTATCCCTAGTATTGTTACGTGGTACGGAGATGCCCAGGACCTTGAAGTCATTGTGCAAGGCATGGCCTATTATTACCTTCCCTTTAAGGATGTTGAGGATCTAAAAAAGGGAAAAATATCATATAGCTTTTTAGCTGATTTATAAAATAAACAAGCCAAAATAAGTAAACCATGCCAACAAAGAAACATATAAACTGATCCAGTGTTGGTACCCATGACCCGCCACTCCAACCGTCAAGCAGGCCTATCTTATTAATAAAAAAAAAATAGTTATAATGATGGCTGCGATAAACCATACAGTGGCATTGAACAGTCTCTCTCACCTCTTTTCTTGCTTGCTTGTAAGGCAAAGCCTGTTTCAAATGCTCCTTCCTGATGCCACTCCACCGTGTCCGGTAGTCTGTAACAGGACTGCAAGGCTGGATATACTTATCATAAATTACAGTTCCAGAGTAATTGACTATACTGCATCGGGCTAATTCACTACACTGTCCATTAGGGCCTGTCCCCACCATTTCACAGTCCATAGCCACCAACATTGAGGGGTTCATTCCAATGCAAGGTGAACTCCGGCCACTGGCAGGGGGGCTGGCCTCTGAAGAAAAGCCACTGTCAACCTCCCAGCTGTCAGTGAACGAGGAACACAACTTGGCTGTACCTATAACTGTGAGTGAAGATATTTTGGCCCTTTTGGCCATCAGTGACTTGTCTGAAGATGCTCCATGCCTGCTGTCAGAGGACCCAACTTCACTGGACAGTTCCTCTACGGACTCGGTGGATTTCCTTTTCCTGGATTTTTCAAGTTCACAAATTTCTTGACGTTCCTTTCTGTGCTTCGTTTTTCTCTGTTTCCTCCTTACAGGTCGTTTTGCTAGTACAGAAGAAAGAATAGTTGATTCCACGTTGAGGGGTCCCCAAATACTTTGGGCAGCTCCCGCATTAGTCAGAGGGCCTGAAGCAGACATTTCTGCCAGCGTGTGAAGCTACATCTGGAATAAAGAACAGGCAGGTAAACACAGACAAAAGAGCAGCGAGTGAGAAGAGGAAAAACACAACAGAGCTAAACCCTATAGTCGAGTAAGACTATCTGTCGTTGACACTGTTAGCAAGATGGCTAGTTATAACGTGACACTTCCCAAGGTAGGCAAATGAAAGATGAGAATTCGGCGTTAACGTTAGCTACCTCGACACTGTGACGCGATCATTTAATCATCGCCCGACATGGTGGGAAATACTTCTGCCAATCATTTATTCAACATACTGTCGAGAAGAATATGCTACATTAAACCGTCAATGACGTCTGACTGCTTAGCCTTTGCTAGCAGTTAGCATGAATAAAACATCTAGTTTACAGAAATATCGTGTGCTAAAACACAATTACACCGTAAATACGTGAACCTCTGGAAACCAAAAACGTAATATACGTAAACTACATGTTATAACATGTATTAGTACGAAGAGCTGAAAACTCACCCATACGGCAGCCACGTGTAGCCGGTCAGATAGAGGAGCTGGAGGAACATGTCCGGGCAAGATCCCCTTTCTTTAACGCTATTGGTTAAAATTGTTCCGCGTGGCTGTGACCGCAACGAGCTCTGATTGGCTGTTTTTATTTGCGTCACTTCGTACCAATCACACTGACTGCGCGAAAATATTTCGAGTTTAAAATTGTTTTCTTATCTGATCGTTCATTCTGACACATCCGACAACTTAAATATATTATTATGTGCTTCAGTGTTACTAATGTGCCACTGTAAGTAAGAAATTGCTATAAATGTATATACAGATAGAAGGATGCTTCTGAGAAAAACGGAGAACACAGCAGGTTTTATTCGATGGATAAACAAAGCTGGCTAAATGTTGTTTTCTGTTGTGAGCAGAGTGTAAGGTGGAGTTTATTAGCAGAAATGGAATATATGCAACTATGTTTTTCATTACTGTATAATTACCTGTAACTACGAATTGTTGTGTTTTCGTTGGTATTAAATGAGCCCTTCAATTCTAAATAGCAGAAGGTCGTCTTGCTGCAGAGTGACAATGTTGCTACAGTAGCCCAGAACGGACAAACCACACACTGGCTACAGAGAACGGCTTTTACGTGTTTATTGAAGCAGCTGCTTGAATTTGGTGCTAGTTGGATGACGCAGAAAGAAGAAGAATCCTTGTCTAAACGTCCTGTCATAGCACATTTACTGGTAGCTACATTCATAAAACTTCAGGTATGATGTTAAATGGTGCAGCAGTTATTATAACGCCTGAGGCACCAGAATGTAACCGCAGCTCTGTTTATGGTGTTTTCTGGAAAATTTGAGCAAGAAGTTGGTCACTGTCCTTATGGGAAAATGTTACCAGCATTAAAGCAATAGTTAGCTTGTTAGGACGAGTGTAAATCAGCCCATCCTGGGGAAAGTAGTGATATTAAGAATCTAAAATAAATTGCTATGATAAATAACTATTTTGTGTTTTGAGAAGTTTGAGAACCCAAACTTTGACAAATGGAGAACTGCACTTATCATTTAGCACCAAAAACACAAGAAAAGGCAAATGAGGGTGAATCCCTGCTATCAAAGAAGCTAAACGAAATCATGACAGACACTAAAGCAATGGTAGAACACCTGACGGCCACCACAGTTTCTCAGGGAAGGGAGGGGTGGGGGGTTCAATAGGTTGCATATATATATATATATATATATATATATATATATATATATATATATATATATATATATATATAACAGAATACATTTGCAAGCAGTGAAGAAGAATATTCTTGTTCCATTCCTAAATCTAGTGGGAAATTCCTCATCAGTACCCAATAAGCACTTCCCGAATCCAGGTCCAAGCTCCCAGTGAGCAAGCCTAGGGCAACAGTGGCAAGATAAAACTCCCTCAGAGCAAGAGGAAGAAACCACGAGAGGAACCAATAGCAGGACAAGCACAAAAAAAGGAGAAGGATTTACAGTTATATGCAGTATTGAATAGGTGAACTGTTAACTGTTGGTGTGGGAGTACTGAAGAGAAACTGAAAGTCTGAATGAAGCTCAGTCACTGTTACCAGTGAAATCAGTGGCCACAGTAAGGACTTAATCACAGTAAAAAATATGAACATCAGCTGCTGCTAGAGGACTATGGTGATAGTCTATTAAAAAAGAATGTGCAGTGCAGATGCACTGTCCTTTATAGCCTAGGTTCTCAACTTTTTCAACCTCATGGCCCACCTGATATTCACCATAGAGCATAATGGCCCCCAAAAACCAAAGTTTTTATTTTATGTAAAATTGTTTTTTTCTTTTATTTCTCAGGTGGTAACATCAGTTGATTAATCTCTCGGCACATGTGTACGGCAGCTGGTAGCACCAATTCCTCAGCATTGCAAAAGCCTTTTTATTCCATGCACCATGTCTGGCTAGGAGGTAGCTAGCTTTCGGGGCACACTTGGACTGTGATGTTATGATCCACACACTTGCGCAAATCCATATTTGATGTAGTCTGGGTTGTACTTGCTTGATGACGTTTCATTTGCCTTGAGTTACTGAGTTATGTTTTTACTCGTGCATTTTTATTGTTGTTTCTATAATGCTTGTTGTTCGAACGCAACTGATCTCTCAATTTTTATTTACTGGACTAATTTGTTTCACTTACACTTTTATGATGAGTGCCGTAACCTTCCCACTACTGCCTCCCTCTGAGGATGGGCGTGCGGGCCACCAGAAGATGTTTCATGGGCCACTGGTGGTCCGCAGCCCATGGGTTGAGAAACCCTGCTTTATAGGACTGGTCTCTTTACAGTCCTGTATTAGCTCTTTATAAACCAGTGGGAGGTCATATCTGCGCTCTGTCTTATTTAGAAGCAACATTATCTTTTTTGCACATACAGAAATGAAGCGTACTCTGCATGCTGAAATCAGCACAGCTTGAGGGTTACATCGGCATTGCTGAGAGAATTCTGATTTATTGATGTATTACAGAAAATGTCCAACAGGGGGAGCAGTCAACTGGTTAAATATTATTTTCTGCATCGTCCTATTCTCTTTTATATACAGGGGCTGTACCAAACCCATCAGTTAGAGTGGATTTAAAGGTAATGAAATGAAATTATATTCACAGCCATGTATTCATAAGAGCGCTGTCTGAACAAACCTTGTACCTCCAAAATGGTAACATTACAGAAGAAAATAAAAACCATTCTTTAATTTACTTGGAACTTTAAATGCCAGCAGTTTGGGTTATTTCTGTGGGCCTGTTCTGCATGAAATGTTGACACAATGCAAAGGGGATCTGGACCTTAAAATATGCCAAACCAGTCCTGATAGCAACAATATGCTGTATATGCTTGAAATGTGACACTTAAAGCTGTTGCTGTGGATCTTGTCTGCTTGTCAGAGTGCACATTAGCCGGATCTACTCTGCCTCCCTGTCCAATCCTTGTGTGCATCCGCACTATACAAATTACTGTTTACCCTGACCCCAGTGATTACTTCCAAGGATTTTTTATGAACCAAAAATGTAATTTGTAAGATATAAACTGAGGATTTATTGCCGTTTACAGGAGACAATGGAATGAACCTATTCAGCTAATCAGACTTATAATTATGCTGGCTAAATTAAAGCTACTCTATTTTTCAAAGTGAGGTGAGTATTGTCTCAGAGGCCTACGTGCGGTGTAACCAGTGCTCATATTTACCTTTGAGCAGGAGAGGGTGTGTAAAGCGCAGTGGCCTGGTTTTATGACTTTTCTGATGTTGGACTGGGCAGATAAACTGACTAGAGTTTCTTAATAGGAAGCCAGTAAAAGTGATTTTTACAGTATCATGGTTACACACTTTGACAAGGTTTGTCTTTATGAAGGCGGCTAAGCCAATTACCATTCGTGGTACATATGACGTATCTTGTGGGACCTTAACCCTTTAGATACTGACATTAAACCTTAATATACCAGCATTAACCCTTAATATACCAGCATTAGTCCTTACCTCAACATCCTCTACTCTCTACTTTCCTACATGTACACTTTCGCTAAGCTGTTTTTGCCTGCTGCTTATGCTATTTGCATTCAGTTCTAGTATTCACATTCTGACATACAGATATAGCTCCTACACACTTTGCACGTCTTCCTGTTACTGTTTTTGCACTGTACTATATATTTATTTATTTAATTTTAATCTCTGCACTGGAGAAAGAGTGACACTTGAGTGACACTGACTGACTCATACTATACAGCCCTGTATTGGTATAATGACAATAAAGTTGAATTAAATTCAAATGAATTGAATTAACATACCAGCCTTAACCCTTAATATACCAACAATAATCCTTAATATACCAGCATTAACCCTTAATATACCAGCCTTGACCCTTAATATACCAGCCTTGACCCTTAATATACCAGCCTTAACCCTTAATATACCAGCCTTGACCCTTAATATACCAGCCTTGATCCTCAATACACCAGCCTTAACACTTATTATACCAGCACTAAACCAGTAAGATATCCATTGTAACCCTTAAGATACCTAAATATGTATAAGATACATAATGAGATACATAAATATGTAAAATATTATAATATTATATTATATCAATATTTTAATATGATTGAAGTATTTTACTTGCATGCTGTAAATGTGTGGAATAAAGTTTGGAATGAAACATTGTAAGCTCCTCAGACAAAAAAATAGTCACCTCTGTTCTGGGGTGTTTGAGTTGTGTGGAAATCTGTCCTTTGGGTGAGGTGACAGTAAATTTGGACCATGATGCCTACTTTGAGCTGCTGGACCACCAGGTTTTGGCTTTTGCTCATCATCTTACAGAGGAACATAACATTCCTATCCCTGTTTTCCAAGATGACAATTCTCGCGTTCACAGGGCTGCCAGCCTTTGAAGAGCCACTATCAGCTGGGAGCAGTCAGCGTGGGTTAGGAACAGAGGAACAGGCAGGGTGGGCTGAAGGCCTGCTTTGTTTTTCTCAGAAGAAAAGCCTCTGCAGATGGAAAGATGAAGAGTACAGTACGACACATCAATCTATGTTATTTTCGCCCATTGCCCTAAGTCTATGTTGAGAGCTCATCAGGAAAAGACTGTGTGTATAAAACAGTCATCTAACACATGGTTTTCATGTGAACATATTCAGTCAAAAATGTTACACTTTGAGAGCTGAACGCTGGGGAAGGTTTATATTGAGATATTTGACCAGGGTATGTAATGTGTTCTTGTTTTTTGTACCTTTCTTTGTATCTGCCTTTACCACGTCAGCAAAAGCACAAAGATCTAAATGATGCGTCGGTGCATTAAGGGTTAAACCACTATTGAGCCTTCCAAAGTCATGATAAAGTGAGGTCACACCTTCTGTCCTCCACCCATTCACACAAGGCAGGTGCTCACTGGTACGTGGTTGCTGCTTCAGGAGAAGGCCGGCCTCATCAGACAGTAAGTTTCAATGAAATCGCAGTTCTTTATAATTAGAAAACATGTTTTGCTGTTTGCATGTCTCATTAACTCTACATAGCTGTTTTGTGTTCAGTGCGTTCTCTGTGCTTTGTTCAGTACATGCTTTTAAAAACTGGAGAAATAGTCCCTTAAAAATAACTAAAACTGATCACATTTCGGCAGCTAAAACTATAACTGATCTAGCCTAACTTCACTCATGCATGACCACAGAAATACACCGTCACTGCACTGAGCATACATGAACTTTGATCAGCAAACCATTCAGTTATGGATTTCCTGCTTCCACCCATTAGGTACAGAATTATGACCTACAGAAACCTCTAAAGAACTGACGGAGTTCTGTTCTTCACAAAGTCTCTTGTTTTTGTGCATAAGTGCCGTGCTGTGCTTAATTGTAAATTAGACCAGCATTTGAAGACTATTCTAGACTGTCTTAAAACCATAAAGCTTTTTCAATAGAGAGATACCATTTACAGATTTTCTTAATCCAGGTTTAATCTAATCTGTATCTGGAGAACTTCTCTTTATGACCATGAACCGTGGAAACTGTCTAAAAGTTGAGTTAGGCCAGCATCTGCTTATAACGCAGTGTGCTTCAATGTAGGTCAGTTCAGTAAAGGCATATGTAATGCTTAAGACTAGTTGCAGAAGTTAAGTCAAGGTCAAACACTGGCATGTCACTCTGACCACAGCTGTGCACATGCAACACTTTCCCAGAAATACTGTAATGCAGTAAGAGATGGGTGACCAGAAAACATACAGGCAAATATGAAATAAATGCAACTTCAAAACTAACAAAGGTCATAAAAGTTTATTTCCATGTGAAACAGCATGCTAAAGCTCAAATGTGAGAAGCGTGAGCAACCACAAAGCAGCCTAGGTGCTGAACCAATAGAACAGAGTGAAGGTAAACCTCCAAGAAAAAGGAATTAGAAAGTAAGTGTGGGTGACTAAAGTGGAACTGAGGAGAAAGTAGATTCCTCCCACATGTTCTTGATTAGAACATGTGATGCCATTATATTTCTATTCAGGAATGGCAGATCCAGTGTCTGTGAGTAATAAGGTAGTTATAACCCACCAGTGAATTCATCTCAACAGCTTCCCCATATGATTTTAATAGGGGAGATGCCTCTCACCAGGCAGTTTGCCTGTAGCTCTTCTGCGCATGTGCAGATATGTAACGTGAAGACCTCTGACAAGTCGGTCTGCGTGCAGCTCTTAAGCGCATGCGTAGATGTGTAACGTGGGCGTGTTCAAATTCAAGGTGAAGCTCAAGCAACCTTCGAAACCTCCTTTAATTTATAATGACTGGAAATGGGCCGGGATTACATTCCCTCACCGTTCATATTCCAGGGTGTTTTTCTGCTTCAGGAAACGTTTTTTCTTCAACTGATGAACTGGACTTTATGTATGGAATACTTCAGTTATTTAATTATTTGTCATTGTTCATGATTATTTAGTTTCATTTGATGTTTTCCCAGATTCAGTTGATCTCATTCTGAACGTTTTTTTCCATACCTATAAAACTGGGTTTGCCTCTATTGCCATCATGTTATACAGTATGTATCCAGGGCTTGTCAGTAGACTTGATAAATGCCCTCTTTACTGGTATATAAACATCTCACAGAGCAGTGAGGGTAATAGACCGTCTAGCATCTGCTTCCCTTCTGCTGCAAACACGTGGAACCAGTCTGTAAGGCCCATTCAAGAGTAGTATTAACCGTTCAGCGTTCACGTTTTCCTTCTGGGTCTACTCAGCTGAGTCTGGTGTGAGGAGTGAGAAGCTGCACGTAGGAACGCCGAGTTGACTTGCCAAGCAAGCAGCTCTCGGTTTTCAAGCACACCGCAAACGTTCACCGCATCCTCCAGCATTCAGGGCTTTTTCTTTTCCTTTCCCACCCGTTTTCCGCCCAGCCCCGCCTTCTGCGCTGGGCAGCTCATATTCGCTGTGCCTCTGGTATAGTTGCCATATTTCTCTTTTATATACGTACAGATACACGTCTTGTGTGCGCCATTTGCGCAGAGCTGAACCGAGGAAGCAGGTCCTTACAGTAATGAGGCCAAATTTTCCCGCCACTCGTATTGTTAGTCCAGCCTTCTGCGCTGTGACTGGCTACGAGTTTCTCCCCCCTGCGCCCTGATTGGTTAGAAGCAGACTTTAAATGTTGCCAAGATTTTAGAATATTTGGCGCAGTGTATTTGGAGTAATATACTGTGTTCATCAAATTTTTATTGTTCAAGTCATTTTAAAAAGGAATTCCACCATTTTTAAGCATTCTGAACAATTCAGTTTTTAAGACGTAAACAGGTTCATTATTTTCAAGTTCAACTATCAAGTTTATTTGCCATTTCCACAACATTTCAGGACATTCATGTATTGAAATGCTTGTGGTGAGGCTATTCTATTCTATAGAAGGGCAGCATTAATATAAATACCAACTCCAAATACCAAATAAACAGAGATATACATATACACAAAATATACACAAAATATACACATAATACAAAATATGAGGGTCCTATGTAGACATTCTCTGATATGTGCAATCTATAAATTTTAGAAGAGTTGTTTGATGAAGACTGGTTCATTGTAGAGTAACTAATGACCACCCTGAATAACTTGTATAACATCACAACCTTTAAAAATAATGTCGACTTTTTTTTTTTTAAAAAATCGGAGTTTCCCTTTAAGATATCGCTTTTAATAATGCAGCAAATTACTGCAATGATAACGTTGAACTGCACAGCATTATGAGATATGACAGTAACTGATAATTAAAAAGGTTTTTAATAAAGGCAGAGCTCAGTTAAGTGTCGATGGTTCAGGTTTTGGTGTTTTAAAGACTTTTGAGGTTGTATGCTGGATGGTTATTATTTTATTTGCATTCAAAATTTATATTCTGTTGAGATGTTCTGTGTGCAAAACATGGTGAATAAATATGCTCATTGATTTTTTTTCCATTAGCATATTCTATTTATAGAGCTAGTAAAAGTTGGTCAGTAATTACTTTTAATTTTGTTGTGCAAAAATATAGCAGCTATTGTGGTTTATTAGCTGTGGGCTTATTAGTGTGCTGGAGGACAAAGCTTCTTCATAGTGTTTCACAGTAATATTGGGATATAAAAATATTGTATTTATTGTATTATGTAATATACATTATGTACTATTATATGTATTATGTTGTATTTTGTTATATGTTTAATACTGTACAGTAAATGACTATGAGAGTAAAAATTGGCTAGTGGCCTATACTCGCAACCACTCCAACCAATCCCAGCGCAGAAGGTGGGGCTTCTCTGAAAACGGGTGGGAAGAGAAACATCACCACCCCCTCCCTTCACCGTTTCCATTCTTTCAGACGGACCCCGGACTCGGAGAAGCCTTTCCAGCCTGCGTTTTCAATCGAACCCTGGGAATATAATGGCAAGCAGCTTCGCCAGGATTTTGTCCTCCAAGAGGAATGTGGGCATCCTGTCTCTGGTGGGTGCTGGCTCACTTACGGTGGGTCTCCTCCTGAACAGAGAGCAGCATGTCAGCGCAGGGGCGCAGGTCCGGAGAGTGTACCCCGCCAGGTGAGCAACTTCAGCTGGTGTCTCCGCTGATGGCTTCAGCAGTGGTCAGCCAGTGTCCTCCACGTTATTAGTCAGTTATGAAATGCATAGACTGAATCTCCCACAAAACACAGTTTAGCCTTTTTTCAGATCCCCTTTGTCTGGCTATAATGACCACTAACTGAAATGATGCAGGACAGTGCTGTGTTTATTGGTTACTGCACAAAATTCATATCCCTTTCTGCCATATGCAGTGATTGGACACCTAACAGCGAGAGATGCTGTTTAGCGTCTCCCTGCTTCATATGGAATTCTCCGCGTCGTCCTCGGCAGCCATATGTCTCAGATCCAATGCAAATTCCTCTGTAGTGGTGGAGGTTTCCATTCTGCGCCACGCTGGTGTCACGGCGTCGCTGCCTCATGCTATGGTTTGAACAGTACATGCCATATGGTCCGTGACGCCACGGCTTTAATCCACTTTTGCTTCTGCAAAGCGGTTATTAGTCGGTTATACTGTAAAACAAAGACACTTTATTTAATACCATGCGGCATATATACCTCACAATGCAGCCATGTGCACGTGACCGCGTTGTCTAATAGGCATCTATACGTCCGGGGTGCCATACAGGCGCTATCCATACGTCCTGTCCGCACCTGGTTGAGTAATATGCAGCCTGTACACACCCTTTCATCAAGCTACCCACATCCCTTCTCTGAAGTCCTCCTCTTTTCCCCAACAGTGCTGAATATCCAGATTTACGAAAACACAATAACTGCATGGCCAGTCATCTGACACCTGCCGTGTATGCCAAGCTGTGTGACAAAGCCACTCCAAATGGATTCACACTGGATCAAGCCATTCAGACTGGTGTGGACAACCCAGGCCATCCCTTCATCAAGACCGTGGGAATGGTGGCAGGAGATGAGGAGACCTATGAGGTCAGAGATCCTTCAGTTCACTAAACCTACCGTCAGATAGCAGGCTGTACAAATTACAGGGCCCATATCACGGCAAAGCATCTACTCAGAGAAGCTCAGAAGTTTAGCAGGGCAGGCAATAAGAACAGAGCTCGTTTACATATATCAGAGCTCATTTACATAAATCACGTCTCATAGCTGTAGAAGAATACTCATTCAAAGGAGCAGTGTGTAACCTCTAGCGGTGAGGTTGCTTAGTGCAGCCTACTGAACCACCCCATCCCCATACCTCCCTTCGCTATAGGGCCCCAGGGGCGGTCAGCTTTTATGTTGTCTCAGTGCCTGTCCGGATCTTATTCTGATTCTTCATGTTTTCTCGCCTTTGATGGCAAGGATTCACCACTCTTTGATTTTTCTTGTGTTTTTGGTGCTAAATAAGAAGCTTCACCGTTCATTCCTCTCATAACACAAAATGATTATCCAGCACCCATGTTCTAGCTATTATTCTATCAACTGAGTGGTTCTACCTAGCGTGTTTTAAATGTTAATTCAGTACAAACTCAGTTTAATATCACTATTTTCCCTTTTATAAGTTCATTTGCCAAAAAGGACATTCACTAGCTTATTGCTTGAATTTTCCTGTTCCACCTTAAATGGCGAATAAGAAACTGGCTTCTGTACTACTGTAACAGCTTTTTGCGGCACACTGCTCCTTTAGGAGATAAAGAGAGGTTGGAAAATTGTCTTGCAGTAATGAATCCTGACTGTTTTTGGTATAGATGTATTTCAAAAGATAAAATGGTAGAAATATCCGGGATATGAGCCCTTTAAGCTTTATTTTCATTTGTATTTCATTGATTAGACAAGATACCACCGTGTGGTCAAACATGGTCCAGAACAACACTGATTACAATTGATTAGATGTAAAAGATCAGTATATATGTCAGATTGGTGAATGGCATATGTGTATTTTATATACAGTAATTTGCAAAAATATGGGCGCCCCTGAACTAATAACAGCTTTTGTTCATTTTCCAAGTCTGAATAAGTTATATCACATTCTACTGCAGAGAACACACATGCATCATCTCTGTTTAACATTAAATTGAGCAGAAGTGTGTTCTCAATAGAGGATGTGTTCAACAACACATGTAATCTGACCAGGAGCACCCAAAGTTTTGCCTACACCTGTATATGAAGTATATGGAAGTAATTTTATAGAAGAATTCATTTCTATTCTGTATTTTAATGTACATAATCTATGAATCCATAGTGAACATGGAGTATCAATCAACTCAGAAGCTGATGCTGTAAACCGCTAAATGAAGTGGCCAACATATTGTATTTCCTGACAGGTGTTTGCTGACATCTTTGACCCTGTCATCAAAGAGAGACACAACGGCTATGACCCACGCAACATGAAACATCCTACTGACCTTGACTCCAGCAAGGTAGATGTCACCTCTCCTGTCACCCCATGTCTCTTCTAGTAATAACTCAGCAATAAACACAGAGTACAGCAGGAAAAATAATGAATCCCCCTTTAATAAAACCTAAAAGACTGGATGGATCAGAAAACAGTACACTCAGCATAGGTTTTAACTTTGCTTCTCCTGTCAGATCCGGTCTGGCCTTTTTGATGAAAAGTACGTCCTGTCGTCGCGTGTGCGGACAGGCCGCAGTATCCGGGGCCTGAGCCTGCCACCAGCATGCACGCGAGCGGAGCGCAGGGAGGTGGAGCGGGTAGTGGTCAACGCTCTGGCTGGCCTACATGGTGACCTGGCGGGAAAATACTACAGCCTTACAGAGATGACTGAAAAGGAGCAGCAGCAGCTCATCGATGTGCGTATCTGCCATGAGAAATGGTGTAAATGGCACAACATGGAGAATTCAGAACCATTTATATGTAATTATTTACAGTACACTCTAAATTAATATAATACAATAATAAGCTTAAAGGGATACTTTAACCTCAGCTGAGACATGTTTGTCCAAATAAGTTTACAACTGGGGCATTGAGGAAACATATAAACACTACCACTCAATAGTCACCCAAATAGCCCAAATCATGATGGCAAAATTACAGCACCAAAATTTCTTTCCTGCTCAAGCTGCATCCTGGTCTTCAGTAAAGTTGTAAAAACTTGTCGATGTGGTTTACAACACGTTTATGGATAAATCTAAATATGGAGGAGTCACTGATTAAAGATCGCTCCTGAATAACAGCACTGGCATTGTCTGAAAAAGCAGCCTGAGTCTTACTGTGCTCTAGACCACATTTGTAAGTCTGCAGTCTAAATGAAGACCTGGATGTAAGGAAGTTCTGGTGATGTATTTATGGATCTGCATGACTATTAAAGTCTATAGTTTGTTAGCAAATGCGACCATATTGCTCCAGTTCTAAACTAAAGAAGCAAAATTTTGACTCCAAACTGGCCTACAGTTAGTGGAAAATGGGGCAATTATGATTTGTCAATTTTTAATATAGCTGCATGTTTTTCCTATACTTCAAATATAATCAAATAGCATATACAGCCCTTAACTCAACATAAAATGCAGCATATGTTTGACCATATTTGAAATCAATCTACCCAATAGGTTCATTTGAGACAGCATGATGGCATTTAAAGGTACTACATTCATACGTTTTACTTATTTTGGCACATGTCTAATTTAATAGGCATTTTTATAAACCACTTCAGAGGAGAACACTCAGCTTAACTCCGATAGACAAGGACGTAAATGTCTTATAGTCTTATATGCTGCATAGATATGGAGAGGAAGGGGCTCTGCCATCATTTTTCCCCATTGAGAATGCAGCAATTGCGTATTGCAAACCTTGAGTAGAGCTGGCAAAGCTGCAAGTGCAGCCTTAATCCCAGTACTGCAGTGATGCTTTCGCATGTTAATGACTCTCAGTGCTAATGAGCTACGTGTCAGTGTGTGTCATTCTGTATGATTTACACGAGACCTGCTATCTGAACAAGAGCATGTGAGCATCTCTTGTTGTTTCCGTGGTGACATGTATTTCCCCTCTGCTTGGCCCTGCAGGATCATTTCCTGTTTGATAAGCCTGTTTCACCGCTTCTGACGTGCGCAGGAATGGCACGGGATTGGCCCGACGCCAGAGGCATCTGGTAAATACGTATCCATGAATATTTCACACGTTTCCATATATGCTCTGTTTTCCCATCTGCTTTCAGATCGGCAGGGTTAGCAGGAGCCTGAAAGGCTGGCGAAACAAAGGCTTTAGTCGCTGACGCTGCCCACTCTCGATATGAGTTTCAGGCCCAGATATAGCAAGCAGCAGCCACTTCCTCTGTGCACTCGTCCAAGATCGATCTCTCACGTCCTCAGGACTGCAACCTCTCCTCTATTATTAATCCTCCTTCCGGCCGCCCGGAGCAGCTCCTCCTTGGCTCCCTCGGCCTTCAGCTCGTAAATTAGCTAAATTAAATATCAAATGGGTTTTGAAGATGCAGGGCATCATTACCACAGCAGTGCAGAGAAGACTTAGAGAGAAAGAGTCAGAAACTAATACAATAGACCAGAGTTAATGCCCACAAATAGGTCTGGATTGCTACTGTTTTGCCTGCAATTGTGCTGATGACTTTAGTTATATAGTTGCAGTAAAGCTGTAGGACAGTCTAATGTGTAGTTTATTAGGAAATTGAATCACAGACCTTCTAAAAGGTGCTTCTTAACAAAATACACTTCTAAGCATAAAGTCAGTATAGAATTTTAGAGTTAAGGCGTCTAAATACAAGTTCATTCAAATTGGGAAAGTGCCTAGTACAAGCCCTTTGAGCTAATTTGTACTTCCCCTGCACTCATATTGCTCGTATTCAAATATTCACTATGCAAAAATGGCTGGGAGCCTCAAGGACTGGTTTAAAAACCACTGCTTCAAGGAAGCAAACGTGGTTCTTCTGTGGCATCAAGAACCTTTTTATGTTTAAAATTGACTATGCAGGTTGCTGGGCCCAAATCAATTTGACATCGAACGAGCATTCCTATAATAGCTTTGTGCCTATTATTAGCCGCAGGCTTTAACTGCTACGCTGTTCACTGTGTAGTTTGGTGTGTAACCCATCTGAATCTTGCAGGCACAACAATGAGAAAACGTTCCTGGTGTGGGTGAACGAGGAGGACCACACTCGGGTGATTTCCATGGAGAAAGGGGGCAACATGAAGAGGGTCTTTGAGCGTTTCTGCAGGGGCCTCCAGGAGGTGAGCTCACCCGTCTGGCTCCCTGGCAGCGCTAAAGCAACACAAGCTTCTATTATTTATTAAACAGAGCTCTGGGCCGGCCACCGCAGCTGTGTTTAATGCATCCGGGAGCAATGCCCTTTTGTGGATATACAGTAGCTGTAAACAAACTTTCATGCCTAATTCCTATCTTTCCTTTTTAGAGCTTGTTTGTTAAGATCTACCTGTTTAAGGTTTTAGGCTTAGTAATCTGTACTTGTACTTTTGGGTAGAGTTTCAAAGTGATACTTTGAGATGTTCCAGTGATGTTCCCTACAAAGTTTGGATCAACTAAAGAATCTAATTTACACAATGTTCCACTTAGCCCAGATGTAGTCGATCAGCCAAGTTTGGTGTCCAAATGTTGCTTTCCTAGTTTGTACTCTGAAGCTACGAGGCTATTGTTGCTAACAAACACTAGAAGTCAATAGTCAACTAAATATTTTTCACCCATTTCCTAATTCTGCTGAAACGGCATTCCAGGTCCTCACTGAGGTCACAAAGACTTGTTGAGGTGGTTTAGGACAATGTTTCAGGTGACTAACTGCATAAAATCTGTTAAGTTAATTTTTATAATTCAACAAAAGTTACACTTTGTTATACTACATTGAGAAGGTTGTGTGATCCTAATGAAGACCTGGAGGAGGTTTGAGCAGACTGAGAGAAATTTGATGGGATGTACAGTGTATACAGGAAAAAAGATTTGACAGTTGCTTTCTATTGTTAGCCTCATAGCGCTAGTGCTAAACTAAAGAAACAAAAGCTGGGCACAATTAAATCTGAGGTAAGTGTCTGCAATATATCTAATGAACTAGGTTGTATATTTGATAGATTATATACATGTTTTTATCTTTTTTCTTTTTTAACTTTCAGCAGATTTTGTGCATATCTGCATGAAATTTCATCCAGCCTGTACAATGTTTGTGTGCTGTGCTCAGGTTGAAAGGCTGATTCAGGAGAAAGGCTGGGAGTTCATGTGGAACGAGCGTTTGGGTTACGTCCTTACCTGCCCATCAAATCTGGGCACAGGGCTGCGTGCCGGCGTCCATATTAACCTGCCCCGCCTCAGCAAGGTATTATCCACCGACTAGTTGCAAGATCTTAAACTTTTGCGTTCTGGTGAAGAGTCATTCATTTAAATGTACTTTATTAGAAATATTGCATTGCTGTTATCCATTTGCAGGTATGAGATTGTGTTAGAAAAGGACAACGTACATGTTTTCTTGTTTAACCTTCACCATTTCTGCAGGACCCTCGCTTCCCCAAGATCCTTGATAACCTACGGCTGCAGAAAAGAGGCACTGGAGGAGTGGACACAGCAGCTGTGGGCAGCACCTTTGACATCTCAAACTTGGACAGGCTCGGCCAGTCAGAGGTAAAGTGGAAAATATGTCTAAGAATTGGGAAGGTTCCTGCCAAAATGTGTTCCCGACAGTAATGTATTCTAATCATTTACATGAGTCACGACCACTGACTCTCAAGCACTGATTAAAGGAAATTACACAGCAGTGTGAAAATAAGAGTGGACAGTATGACATAAACTGCAATACTTACAGACATTCTCACAAATATGTGTTATGATATTTTGCATGTTTGATGATGTTTATGATCAAGTCGGAACAGACAAAATGCACCAGCAAAACAAAACAACACATTTAAGAAACACAACGACTCTGTTGAATTTACAGTATACTACTCTCTACATACAGTACCACTCTAAAGGTTTGGGGTCGGAACTGAACGATTTGGGAAGAATATCTAATGCAACTTTTAAATTGCAATTATTTTCTGGGAACCGAACTCCAGGTCAGATATTGGGTCACTAAGAAAATAGCCTGTACCTGTTGTGGTGATGTCACAGTATATAGTTGTTTGGTTGCCTCTGATTGGTCATCTACAGGTCATCTGCAAGCTCTGATATTACGTTAATGTTCCCCACCTAAGACACAGATTTGAGACAATAGCCTTAAAATTAAAATGGCAGCTCTTGTGATTTAAATATTGCACTCCTTTAAATTGCATTATACAACAATATAAAATTGACCAAACTTTCTGATTTTATTCCTACAAATCCAATTTCTTTGAGGATATGTGTATAAAATGAATCTAGAATTAAGCTCATTTCTAGTTTTAAACAGTTGGTAGAAATACTGATGATAAACAGAGCTGTAAGTGATTTCATGATAACTGAGAAATCTGTACAGCTTTGAGAATGAACTTATAAAGCAACTGACATCCACAGTGCCTTATGTTCGACAACCGATAACCAAATCTTGCTACCTAAACAAATTCAATAAAGAGAAAATTATAGCTTATATTTAATAATGCTCTTTTTACTGTGTCTTAGCTATATAGTGTTTCCAAAATACTTTAAACTGTGAATGAAGTATTGGTTTAAGTTCTGCTGTCTTCTTTCTGCATTTCAATACACACTGTATGAATTATTACCAAACAACAATTATAATTATGACAAGTGACCCCACACTTTTGAACAGTACTACTAAATAGGAAATAAACTAAGAAGGAACAAGAAGAATACATTTATCCTGACATTAGACCAGCTACTTTGTACTTTGCAGTTTATGCTGTCAGTAGGTGCTGTTGTTCCCAGGTTCTCTATAACTGGTGTACATATTTTATTTACATATTTATTACCTTTTATGAGTTTTTGTTGCCTGTTGTTCAGTGTTGTAGTAGTACTGTCCACACCTGTAGAGAATGTTTTGTGATATTTCCCGCCCCTAACTAAAAATATAATGTGTGCTTGGGTGCTCAGGTCCAGCTGGTTCAGACGGTCATTGATGGCGTGAACTACTTGATCGAGTGTGAGAAGAGGCTGGAGAAAGGCCAAGACATCAAGATCCCAGCCCCCATCAGCCAGTTTAAGTAGACCGGAGTTAACCTCATCCCTTCTCCATCCCTCCACATAATGGCATACTGAAATTATGGTACTCCAAACTCCGTCCCATGCAGCATGCCTTTTGTGTGTTGTGTCTTTGCAGCTCCACTCCTGTTCTACAAATGGGGTGAATGTACTGTACTTCATGATTGTGTTCATGTGGCATTACAGTTTTGTCACACACTACCGTCACTGTAACTGATTGTGTTGCAATAAAGGTCTTATAACCATTGCTGAGAATCAGTTTGTTTAAGCATCAGAAAATTAAATGAATGCAAAGCAAAAACCCCGGTCACATTACATGTTTATCTTCTAAGTGATGTCTTCTAAATATGCCATTCTGTCTGCAAATTTTAATGCTCACGTTCTGCTTGTTTGCCGAATTCAACATATTGGAAATAAATAAAAATGTGCCATAAATTTTGCACTGGCCAAATGTTTTATTTCCCTCCAATATGTTAAATTCAGCAAATAAACAGTGCATTATATGTAGATGTGTGCATTAAAACATGTAGAAGTGTGGGCGTAATGTGGTGGATCTATTCACTTATTTTCACTTAGAATATCAACAAAACATACAATTTAACCAGGGTGTCTGTCCAAACTTAGACATACAACTGCAGGTTGTAGTTTCCTGGGTGTGTAAAAACCTGGTCTTGGATTTAATTGCAGTGCTAAAGATCATTCAAAGCTGAAAATTATTTTTAGTCTAGGTTTGGGCTTCAGATCATGGAAGCTGGCTCATAAAGTGTTTATACCCGAAGAATCTTAAAGGACTGGTTTGAGAAAAAAACCCTAATTTACACAGTTATCCCCTTAGCCCAATCATAGTCATTTGGCCAAGGCTCAGTTTGAAAGGAGGCACTATCATATTGAGGACATATCATTAACAGGCAAACACTGGCTTAAAACAGGTTTAGATTTGACCAGAATTCCAAACCAATATTAGCT
>CM067485.1:7009797-7147116 GCA_034552555.1 Semaprochilodus insignis
ATATATATATATATATATATATATATATATATATATATATCTTTATTCAGCCTGCAGCGGTTTAGTCCCGCCTGTTCATGCATAAGGAATGTGTGTGTTTGTTTTTTTTTTTTTTTTTGTGAGGTATACTACAGGGCAGCCAATCAGAATTTTGGTCATTTACATATACACTTAAAGGTGCCATTACAAAAACAGCTTGTTTAGTTCTAAAGGCACCATAGCTGAGCACCACTATGGAAAGTATGCAGTGAGAGTGCTGATAAAAGTCAAGTTCAGGTTTTTGTACACATTTTTACACTTTACTCAAATAAACAAAATAAAACTTAAACAAACGGAATCTTTTACTACCTCTTTCCAAACTTACTTATTTTTCTGTAACATTAGCTGAGGTTATAGATCATTAGTGTTTGTCTGTCAATCTAACAGTACGTGTAACCCACTTCGGCTTTGTTCTGCTTTATATGCCTCAATATGATTTTAATTGAATGTATTAAAGGATAAATGCTGTGTGCCGTACTACGGCATGCTGAGAAGTCGAACCTAGACATAGGCATATATGGATTCATACTCCTAACTGCTTGAATGACTGATTATACAATGGTTTTAATTATATCTGTCAGCAGAAGCAGCAAGTATCAACCTTAAGTTCTGCTTTTGTTCACCACAATTGATCACTGTGCCTGGTGAAACTATTGTAGAAAATTTATCACAATTCAAAAAGCCTTCTTTGAGAGTTTTGAACAGAAATTGATAGAATAGCTTTAAATAGCTATTTCTATTTAAATACAAACTCATTTAGAACAACCTTAGAACCGGTTCATCATCATCAGAGTGTTAATGTGGAAGAGAATAATGCCACAGTGGGTATGTAAGCAGACACAAGCAGGAGAAGATGTCTATGACAACAAAATTTAAATATTTTTTCAGCACTCATAGCATATCATTTTCATATTTGCATGTTATCCCAAACCTCAAAAGCTCTGGAGATGCCCTCAGTCTACAATGAGTAGAGGAGCCTGTTGGTTATTCAGCACTGAAGGCCTTCAAGGTCTATGGGAAGACAGACTAAAGGAACAAAATACAAAGGGGCTAGTACAGAAAAACCTTTCATAATAACAACTGGTACAGAACACACAGGGTTTCATAGATCTCACCACAACCACAATGACAGCATCCGAGATGTTCCATGTACTTTCAGAAACAACCAAAAAGGGTCCTCCCATTTTTGTGTAAAATCCCAGGCTTATGAACCAGTCCATCATGTCTAATATCAGCTGGATCTGCAGTGTGGGGTTAATCTTGCTGAAAATCTTTAAACAAATAAACCTGCAGTCCATAATACGCACATCTACCAAAGGTACAATGTAGCTGGGCAACTGGGGTGTTGAGAGGGAAATTTCCATAACTGAACATTTATTCTTCAAACAATACCTTTGAGCGAGATTTTCTCAGCATGCTACTGTGGTTTTAATTCGGTTGTACTCTGAGAAGCTGAATAATAAATGCTCCTTATTTTTAAATGAATCAATATTACATAGTTGTTTAAAAAGTGGACTCACTGAGGTCAATTTAACTCAGTGCTCACAGATCATTTGCATGCGTTTTGGTTATGCCTTCATTCTAACCATATCTGTCTGGACTCCCAGCATGGCAGGTCATCAAAATGATGCTAAACACACAAACAAACTTCTGAGCATGTTGGTTAAGGACAATGCATGTTTGGTTTTCTGGAAACATCTGAATGTCTTAGCTAGGAAAATGCGAAGTATAACCCAATATCTGACATTTGACGACCCATTCAGCTTCAATCTGCAAGTCAAGACCAAACATTAATTCCAGAAAACATAGCAGTTTACACTAATCAGGTTTTTAACTGAAGCACGTGTGTTAGAGGATACTCTCTAGGATCTAGTGTGCAAACATTTGAAGCGTGGGTGTTTGGAAAGGCGGTTCTGGAGGCATCAACGGCTACGACCGTCCATAGTGGTGGTACTTTTCCTTTCTGACTAGCTACTGAAATTCTCTCCTCTCAGGCTGATGAGTATTTGCTGGTCTGGAATAAGTACAATTTTGCAAAACCCTGCTGAAAAGAAAAAACAGCACAGACCAGCATACATTCTATGTTGGTTTTAATTTTGGTCTCTGCTGGTTGGTATAAGTTGGTATAGTGTTATTCTGGTGCTAGTGTGACTTTTCACCTGGCATGGACATGCTGCTTGACCAGTGTACCAGCATCAAAAATGCTGGTCTTGATAGTAACCAAAATATTAATGTCCTTTGCTGATGACCAGCATACCAGCATTCAAAGACACAACATATGCTGATCTCTGCTGTTTGTTTCTAGCAGAGAGCTAACAGTTAGACTGAGACCAGCACGACACACATAATAACAAATATGCTTTGGTGTACTAATTCAGTTTCATTGATTAATTGATTCTATTAAATTCCACTATATATATATATATATATATATATATATATATATATATATATATATATCCATTTTATCAGACACTACTACTACAGACTGCACTGAAGGTTAACAACAGGAGAGTCCAGTCGTATCTGCAAAGGCCCAGTGCGACTGCAGGTTTTCATTCCAGCAAAGCAAGAGATCTAGGGAGCTAGTTAATCAAGTAGAATCAGGTTGAGCTCCTGCTCATTTGGAATGAAAACCTGCAGCCATACTGGCCCTTTGTAGATAAGACTGGACACCCCTGGTTTACAACTACTGAGCATAACCCATCCATTGCTGCACAGTGTATCAGCCCACCTTTGCCCCGTCCATCCACTGCAGCAGTTCAGATATTACTTGGGTGGGGGGACCTCCAGGGCTGAGAGTGAAGGCCAGTCTCTTTTCTAAGCTATAAATATAAGAGGTTTTCAGAGCATATGTTTGGGAGCTCTGAGATCTTATTATTTCCAACAACGGGTCAGCTTACCAAGAATGGGTCTCATTCACCAACTGTTCTTAAGACGGAATGTCTTTATAAAGCCCACTTACACAGTTTTGACAAAGATGTTGCTGATATAGGTATATAGGTAAGAACAGAATCTACACCCACAGAGGTGCAAACAATTTTGTGGTTTAGGAACACGGTATGAATCTGATGTACTCTTTTTCTTAGGACCTCAAGAACAAATGTAAGATATTGGTGAGTGAGGCCTAGTGTCCTTAGTGTAATACATCTTTCCTTCTGCTCTGCCCTGTGCAAATAAAAGCTCTGAGTGGGTTATGATTGAACTGTCTCCACTCTGGGGGGAAAAACTCCCATTTTCTTCTGGTTGCACCTTTCAGGCTGGTACAAGCACAATCACAGTGGCTAAATCTCTCCCTGGTCAGAGTTTAGTTAAACATATTTTAAATATATGTGGAAAGTGAGCACCTTGCTGTTTTGTCACGGACAGCAGACTATATAATAGTTCTTACTTTGAGCCTGGATAATGGGAATGCTCCAGCATGGTCTGGATGATATTGCTATAGATAAAAATAAAATAAAAAAAAACAGTAAATAAAAGTTTCTGAAATATCCCATATAAAACGTGACAGGAAGCCTGTAACTTTATGAGTATTTGATAAGCTTTCCAATCGATCCCACTGTTTTTTTTTTTAGAACTGACAGAGGGAGGAAAGCATTTGGAGGAGATGTGGAGGTGCAGCGCCCTGATTGGCTGATCGCCGCCGTGTGACGCTGCTGGTAGCCCAATGGTTTGCTGCCACACTTTGGTTCCCTTGAAGAGCTCCGGGTTCGGACATCCGCGCCGCTTGCGCTTTCTTTCCCTTGTGTGCGCGGTGCCAGCTTCACCGGGCCCTACACTGAAGCAGTCCGGTTAGGTATCCAGCAATAAGGAATTCTCTTTATCACTGCAATAAGTCCCGCTTTGGCTGCAAACACGCACGCACGGTCTCCGAGATGTTGTCTTTATTGTTTCTCGCATTTCTCGCCGGAGCTGCGCGGGCAAGTGATGTGCTCGAGTTCACGGATGACGATTTTGAGAGCAGAATTGGAGACCACGATTTAATCCTCGTTGAGTTTTTTGCACCCTGGTAAGTGTGTATTGCCTAACTTCAGGGCTTTGCAGGCTTCATGCGGCAGCTAGCTAAGTTAACGGTTACCTACCTGCACTTTGGTGAAGAATCCAACACCTAACGTTCGCGAGATAACGTTAACAGTTAGCTAGCTAGCCCGTTTACAAAAAGGATTACTTCTGTTAGCTAACAAGCAAAGGCTGTGTCGGTGTTAACGCTAGGCCTACCTTAGTTTCAGTTTCAGTCTTGTCTAAGTTGGCTAATGAAACTGCTTTTGCCCGGTTTTCTGAGAATGGGCACGGCCATGTCTGGTAGTTGATAGCGCTAGCGTTAGCTAGTTAGCCGTTGCGCGTTAGCCTGTGCAGGACGTCTGTGGTAATGCAGAGCTGCTGTTGACTTGCTGACAATACCAGCTTGAATGTGCTTAACTGATTAATCAACAACATAATGACGTTCAACGCTTCATTTCAAGGAAAGTAGCTTTAGCTAGCTAGCTAGCTAACTAACTAACGTGGATAACATTAGCTGGCTAAGTTGGAGAGAAGTTACTTCCTGCTTGTTGTTGGCATTCTCAGTGTATCCACAGCTGATTTCCCATCCTAAGGATAAGCTGTGAGTTGATGTTCTAGTAAAAGCCGTAGTTAAATCGACTCTTGTTCTCCAGAGCTACTCGCTTTGGTGTTAGCTATCTCATAACTTCGCTAGCTGCTGTGCGCCCCAGTGAGCTCATTAACCTGATATGCGACTTATTTCTTAATCCCAGTGACCTCTGAGACTTTCAGATATCATTGCGCATCATGTTCTAGCTTAGTGTGAAACAGTTTCCCCAACTAACAAATGACAGGAGTTTAAAATCGCAATTTTTCACTTGAGGTTTGGGGAGGAAACGTTACTGAAGGATGTTTGGAGGTGTGGCCTCTCTCTGTTGTAATGTCATGATTGGTCAGTGAAGTTTCGTTGGCCGCCTCTGATTGGCTGATGATGTAGGAGTACGTAGTGCAGCCTCAGGATGAACAAACTTGACCAGCGTGACTTATCAGAGAGTTGAACTTGAGACATGATAGATTTATTCTTTACCTTCTTCGTGCTGTTTTTGTTGGTTATGATACCGGGTATGGTACCAGGCCTGCGTTTGAGATGTTGACTTTTATCCAGAGTAACTGAAGACCATTCTGGGCAGTGATGATGAAACAGCCCATGTGAGTCACAAACTTGTAACTATACAGACTCCATATCGTTTTTTCTTGCAGGTGTGGCCACTGTAAAAAACTTGCCCCAGAGTACGAGGCAGCTGCTACTCGCCTGAAGGGAATTGTCTCACTTGCTAAGGTAAAGCTTTTCAGTTTCCTGCTGAATGTGGCACCGCCAGGCTGCTGTTTCCACTATTTCCGTTTTGTTCAATAGACTAAGCCAAATCCTTGTGGTAATGTTGTCATTGATATGATTTTAGGTGGACTGCACTGCCAACTCGAATGTGTGTAGCAAGTACGGTGTAAGTGGCTACCCAACCCTGAAGATTTTCAGAGATGGAGAGGAGTCTGGGGCTTATGATGGTCCAAGAACTGCAGGTTTGTCGTTCTTTCCCTGTTTTACATTTTGCTTTTTAAATGCAATAATGTCATTTATCTGCGTCCTGCTCTTTATCCTGTATCTTACAAAAAAATTATCTTACAATATTAGCCACACCACACTGTTGTTGTTTTTTTTTTTTTTTATTAATGAGGAAATGGGAAGGGGGAAATGGTATCTAGTTTAACCACTACATTAGCCAAGGTAGCAGTCAGTCTAAGAACTGAACCAGTAAGCATGGCTCTTGTTCCTGATGTGAACTCTTGCATGATGTCTGATTGCATCTTTAGATGGCATTGTCAGTCACCTGAAAAAGCAAGCGGGCCCAGCCTCTGTGGAGCTCAAAACCGTAGCTGATTTCGAGAAATTCATTGCAGACCGCGATGCCAGCGTTGTGGGTGAGTATATTCAGAGAAAAGTCTGCTTTATTTGCTTAATGTTTTGCTCCTGCACTTGAACAGGAAAAAAAGTATAGTTTGGAAGCTCAGATACGTTGCACTGAAACACGGTCATGCTTTCAGGATTCTTTGCTGATGGTGGAAGCGCTGCCCAAAGTGAGTTCCTGAAGTCAGCCAGTGCCCTGAGAGAGTCGTACCGCTTTGCTCACACTAATGTGGAAGACCTTCTGAAGAAACACGACATTGAGGGAGAGTGAGTTGTTTTTCTGCCTGCTCTTTACTTTCACTTTTGCTTTTACTCACATGATGTATCAAATGGCCAGAATCTGCTGGTGTTTGTTTAGTGCCTTGAATTATTGTTCTAATGCATTGCAGGAGGACATTTTAAAATATTTGTGCACAATCTTTCCCTTTCCAATTTTTTGACCAACTTGCGTTATTTCAGGGGTATCATTCTATTCCGGTCACCTCGCCTTAATAACAAGTTTGAAGAGAGCAGCGTTAAGTTCAGCGAAGAGAAATTCACCAATGCCAAGATCAAGAAGTTCATTCAGGACAACATGTAAGACTCAGTTATTGAATGTGTTTAATTTTGTGTAGATGATGAGCTTGTAAATGTTACCCCATTCAATGTCAGTCGCACTTGCATTAATGTAAAATAACATGTGTCCCGTTTTGCCTGGCAGTTTTGGAATATGCCCTCACATGACTGATGACAACAAAGACCAGCTGAAAGGCAAAGATCTGCTGGTGGCCTACTATGATGTGGACTACGAAAAGAACCCCAAGGGCTCTAACTACTGGAGGAACAGGTAGGTCTCTCTGAGTTTGTTCAGTCTTAAGGTTAGGTTTATATTAGATGGCACTAGACGCCCCGTTTGCGAGTCTGTTACTTTAAGGTCGGAGATTTAGAGAACCTCGGTTTACTTGTAACAGGAGTAAATCTGTTAATTATGCACATGTAAGTTTTGGTTTATTGTTTTAAATATGTGTATCAAAGACTTCGAAGTTATTTTCCATGTTTTGTATTTTGTGTGTTGACTCAGTCAAGTTGATTGAGACAAAACTGATTGAAACTTCAACTTTGAACACTTGAACTGTAACGCCTATATGCCCTGGCTAATATAGCATGCTAAGTATCAATTGCTGTAAGCTACTTAAGCTAAAATGCTTTTTCTTTTTTGATATGGTCAACAACAGTGGCATGGGTGTCCTAACGTTTCCTTTAGAATGTACTCGGGCCAGGGAATGTGTTAAGAGCACGTCAGATTAGGAGTGCTGATCAAGGTTCTGTTTTTATCAGTAAAATCACTGTAAAAATGTGTTTCTAAATTAGCTCATTTACTTCAAGAGCCTTTCTAATTATGGGCCCAGATTTCTGATATCACTTGCTTTGTACATAGAGTCATGAAGGTGGCCAAGAGTTTCCTGGACCAGGGGAAAAAGCTGAGCTTTGCTGTGGCCAATAAGAACTCCTTCAGCCACGATGTGTCTGAACTGGGCTTGGATGCCAGCAGTGGAGAGCTGCCTGTCGTTGGTATCCGAACTGCCAAGGGAGACAAATACGTCATGCAAGAGGAGTTCTCGTAAGTGCTATAAAATTGGCTTGAAACCAAGGAAGGTGATTTGAGTGCTCTCTGAGTGCGTCAGGCGTGGTTGTTACATGACAAGAATGCTTTCTTGATACCCTGTTAATGAATGGAAAGACCTTGTTTGCAGCAACTGCTTTGCAAAGGCTGTGTGAGCTTGAAAGCTAATGAGGCGGTACATTTGATGAACAATTTGTGAATGTTTTATGCAGTCGCGATGGGAAGGCCCTGGAGAGATTCCTGCAGGATTACTTTGATGGAAAACTGAAGCGTTACCTGAAGTCCGAGCCCATTCCTGAGAACAATGACGGTCCAGTCAAGGTTAGTTGGAAAATAAGTTGTTGTTGTTGTTGTTGTTGTTGTTGTTGTTGTTTCCCATGCGTATAGAAAATTGTTGAACTCCAACTTTGTTTGTTTTTTAGGTTGTCGTAGCTGAGAACTTTGACTCCATTGTGAATGATGACAGCAAAGATGTGCTTATTGAGTTCTATGCCCCCTGGTGTGGACACTGCAAAAGCCTGGAGCCCAAATACAAAGAACTGGGTGAGAAGGTGAGTGTTAAAAGAAGAGCCGAAACATAATTTTGAAGTTTTGATGAGCTTTTGTCTTCACCTGCCAGTGCTGTTTAGGAACTCAAGAGTCTTTTGAGTCATTAGTGAAAGTAAACATGTTCATGTGACGTTTTGACAAATGAGTGTGGTGAATGGCTTTAAGTTATAACCTGGGCAGTCATGGGCTAAAGGTTGGCAAACTAGTCTTGTTACTGGAAGGTTGCCAGTTTGATTTCCTGAGCCTACAGGATTTAAGTGCCCTTGAGCAAGACATCTAACGCCCAGCCACTCCCAGGGTGCTGTGGATAAGGCTGGCCACTGCTTTGGGGAAGTGTGCTCATAGCCCCCTAGTGTGTGTCACTAGAATGTATATGTGTGGGGTTTTGCACAGATGGGTTAATTGGGTTCTAAATTATGGGAAAAAATTCTAAATTATTTTCCGAAACTGGGGGAATATATAACATTCACTAAATGTCTTTGTTTGTTTGTTTTGTTTGTTTGTGTAACTCTAACCTGTTCACTTCTTCTTGCCTTCTTGCAGCTTGCCAGTGATCCAAATGTCGTCATTGCCAAGATGGATGCCACAGCCAATGATGTCCCATCCCCATATGACGTTAGAGGGTATGTAGCAGTAAAACAGTACAGCCTTATTACAGCTTGACTACATTTCCCGATTTGAAAATGTTTTTTGACCTGGTTTACTGTTTCGTTTCAGGTTCCCCACCATCTATTTCTCTCCCGCTGGGCAGAAGCAGAGTCCAAAGAGATATGAGGTCTGTTTTTAGCTAGCTGTGTGATGTACTGTTATTGGTAAACAAGTACATGTAATAGTTATTGCAGTTGTACATAATGCTTACCTCTGAAATTGTTGGGTTTGGTTTCAGGGTGGCCGCGAAGTCAGCGACTTTATTTCCTACCTGAAGAAAGAGGCCTCTAACAAACTGGTGGTAAAGGAAGACGAGGAAAAGAAGAAGAAGAAGGGCAAGAAGTCAGAGTTATAAGTCGAGCACCAATAATTCTAAGGAGGGAATCATGTAGGGGAGCTAAATTATATTCCAACTTTAGTGAACAACAGAATGCTCTGACACAATGTCGGCTCTCTCTTGGGCCAGCTGCTCTGGGGACACTGTGGCGGTTGTGGTGGCCAGACTATGTGTGATTAGGATATGCGGAAGAGGTACAGTGTGGTTAAATTGAGATTATTTTGTTTTCCCCCCACTGTACCGCAAAGAGATGCACTTTGGTTTTGAGACCAATTCCAGTCACGTTTTCTTTCTCATGGAAAAGGGGGAGGGGGTTTGGTGAATTAAGGCTTTTTCCCTTTTTTTTTTTTTTTTTTTTTTTTTTTGTTTTTTTGTTTTTTTGTTTTTGTTTTTTTAAATTTGTACCATATCTCGTTTTTGTACATTTGGAAAGATTGTGAAATAAAGGCCCACTAAACCAAGAGGTGTGATACATTGTGTTTTATGAAAACCTGGTGTTGGTAGAAAAGGGTGAAACAGTCTTTAAAATTTTGCTATGCTCCCTCGAATCACTCCAACCAGAATAACTTGTTCTTGTTCTTCAGTACAGTCGTTTTTGTTGTTTGTGGCTGTCATTATTAGGCTGAGGCTGTTGAGTAGATTCTAACTCCTAGGGACCATGTGTGTTGGGCTTCTCTTGAATATTCAAACTTTGTAGTGGCTGGTTCATGGTTTCCCAGATCCTCTTGGTCTTTTACCTTCAACTGTTCTGAGCATTTCTTTTTGAGCCAATTGGTTCTTTCCTACTATGTCTGATTTAATTTTATTTCTTTTTTGTTAACTTGGGCATTGAGTGGGGGGCTTACTTTGGTGAAGAAGACATTTGTTTGCAATTTTTGCCATCCAAGGTACTCCCACAATTCTACCAGCTCAATCAAGGCATCACCCCCCCACCTGTTTACTTTGTAAGAGCGTTTATGAATGAGGAAGAGATTTACTGCCTTAACCTAAGACTCTACAGTATTTAATTTTTGACCAAGTGGCGGTGGTGTGTGGATTAATGCTGACATATACTTTTGATCCAGTCCTTTTGTTTATTTAAATTGAGCTGCATGTGAAAATGTTAATACTAAGTGTTCTCTAAAACAGGCAAACCGAATAGTATTAGACTGTCAGTGTTAAACAATGGATAAAGTAAAAAAGTGGTGATAGCAAATATATGTGTAGGTTCGGAACTACTTCCATCTCCTCCACCCTTCGCTTCTGTTTCACTCCATTTAAAGCTACACCAGAGGATTTGTTGCGAGCAGAACTGCTGCTCAGTATTGTCTTCTGGGTTTGTGTGACACTAGAGGGTGCTCCTGAGCTATTCCAAAACAATTGCTGCAATTACATTTTAAGCCCTTTTGAACTCCATTTATAGGACCTATAATGTATAAGTATGTACTTAAAATGATTCCTCAGGTATGTTCATAGTGAGTGTGAACCTTTTCCACTGGCCAACGAATCAGCATTCAGTAAGAGTAGTGCCAACCAATCAGCTCTCAGAAGCAGTAACCGTAGCAGCCTACTGCCCAAACCCTGGTTGGGGTTTTTTTTTTTTTTTTTTTTTTTTTTTTTGGTTTAAGCAACTGATCATGCATGTTCCTGCTGGCCTTGAATAAACCCCAACCCTAACCCTATACACTATGTAAGTTTTGGGGAGTTGAAGACCTCTCCAGTGGAAATATATAATTGTACACAACATGCATATGAATGGCGTGACTCCCTAAATAACCTCATGGACCCTCTGAATGTCTCAAAATCCAAATTCTGGAAGGTCTCTGACTTATTATGATGAATACAGATTCGGGGAACATCATTGATTAGCTGCTTCAACAACAATTTATGAACTGGTGTCTAGTCTTAACTAACTAGGCTACAGCTGCAGCACTGAAAACCTTATATGCCATAGTATATTTGTAAATCTGAACTCTTGCCCAGTTCTCAAGATGATCTCAGGGAATGTATGGAATACCACGTTACCAAACTAGAAAAGAGCATTTCCAGAAGAAGAATTAAACAAAAGATTTTGTTGCCTTTAAAGCTTTGGGGCTGCAATAGTGAGTGACTTAGCATCCCGCCAAAGGGGGACCCCCTGAACACCAGTAAATTGTTACAAAGTTCAGCAAAAATGGAACTTAAACCATAAAAAATACAGTTTTACACATTACTGAATCATTAGCAGCACACTGGCAAACTGGCCTGTCTTGGATTAGTGTGAACGTTTAGACTTCAGTCTGATCAGTGGCCTCCTGCCAGTTCACTTCACTCTACACTAGGTGGCAGCAACATCAAAGACATGGCGTTTTCAGGGTTGGGTTTCTAACACATATGAATGTACATGAATATTGATAAGCATATTCTTATTTTCTACTGCCTCAGACTGGGCTCAGAAGATCTCAGACTGTTAAACATGTCTTTGTACTGCAGTTGTGAAGTGAAAATGATTTTTTCTTAACATAACACACGACAGCCATGGCAAGTCCGAATGTCAGCCATACAGATTTCATTTTATTAACAAATCATCTGAAGATGCTTCAATACACGTGTAAAATCTAGCAGAGAGTGTGGTACCTGTATGTATCCAGCAGGTACTTCTGTAAATAAAGACAACAATAAAAATAATAAAAACAAATATTTTTCCCACAGCAGTGAAGCGTTTCAGTACGAAAGCATCTACATCACAAACAGATCTTAAACAAGACAGAAATGCCCAGCAGCAGTGAAATCAGCAGCATTTTAATAAAAATAAAAGTATTTAAAAGTTTTCTTTGAATAAAACAGTGTTAGATGAGAATTAACTGGTTTGTGTTCAGAGTTTCGGTATAATCTGCTGGTTAAGACGTAAAAGTTTTTATGTCAGAGTTTTCTGATGTAAGTGGGTCATTATAGAGGGACTCAGACTTCTTTACAGCGGTGTTGATGGAACTGGTGATGTCTACGATATGTAAGGTGAATGTCCTGCATGGGTCCTAAATACTCATTTATCGTAAGAAATCAGGCGATGTGCTCGTATTCAGTTCCTAGAAGCATAAACTCTTCAGACGTATAGTTCTTACTAGGGCCGGGCAATATTACAGTATATATTTTAATAATCACAAATTAGGTCACAATGTAATATACTTTTCTGAACTTATATAGCGCATATTGTCAGTACTTCGAGCAAATTTTAGGAGTTGAAACTTTATGAGTGCTTTCACTCACAGCTGGGATCTCAGTTTGGGCTGATTTTGGAGATGCAGCTCCACTAAACAGGCTGAATGTCTTTACGTGCAAATAAGATCCCGGGAGGATGGACAGATAGCTGAAACTCTGGGTGCTGACACACAAGCTATAATCTAGCTTGTAGTCCAGCTGAGCTCCTTTTTAGCATTTGCAAAGATGTTCTATTTGCTGGAGCACAGCAGATGTCATGCTGGGCAAACAGGCACTCTAACACCAGCCAGTAGTTTATAATATTTTGCACTACTGGTTCTTTTTTTCTCTGTTCCAACTGATTAGAAACAAACATTGTGACTTGTTGTATTTCATTTCATAAAGCATCACAAAATCACCCACCTCCAGTTCTTATCACCACTGCTGTGAACAATTCTGACTCCGTAAGTTTCTCTAGAATGAAGCTTTTCCCATCAGACAACTCTGAATGACGGTTTACATCTTAAAGGAGCAATATGTAAGATTTTGAATTAAAAAACTATTACAAAATTGGCTAAACTTATCAACAGAATTTGAAGAAATAACAGTTTTGACAGTTTGTCATAGACGTCTGTGTTTAGTGTTGCCGAGATATCTACTAAGTTGGCATGCTAACCAGTTAGCCCTGGCCCTACCTCATGAGGTGAGTGAGTCACTGTAGTGTTGAGTCAAATCAGTCCAACATGAAAAGGATGAAGTAGCGCTGCTGCCCCGACGGCCTATTCTAACCTCTTGTCAATCATGTTGAAGTTCTCCCCAGTTAGATTATTTAAGGACATGTAACCAATGAAAAAAAAAGAGTAACCGCAATGATAGGTAAAGCTCTTACCAAGTGACCACTACAATGACCACCGCTGCCCGAATGCATCAAGAGACAAACAAAAGAAGTATAAACAGAAGCAAACCAAGAGTTCACACTGGCGCTGTTCTCAACCGCTGGAGACGCTCTTGGCTAGTAAGGGATATAAAGTTTGATGTTGAACCCGCAACGTTTCTTCTAGAAAAGGAGGGGAAAGGAGTGAAAAAAGGGAGAAGGAGAAGGAACTATGCATTTTCTGGTGATATGTTGCCCCCTATTGTTTGCAGTATAAATTCGACAGGTTGCACCAATTTACACATTGCTCCTTTAATGTCTTAATTATGCAGACTTTTTGAAAAACTTTTTAAGTGTACTCTTATAACTGCAGTCAATATAATACCAATGACACTGTGACACTGACAGGCAGTGTGTGTCAGAGCATCATCACAAGTTTAGATGTCTTCACCTCACACGGGGGGATGCTCTGCTCATAAGAACACAGTCATCCTTGATTGAAATGGAAGCAGGTTCTATTCTTCACAGAGCAAAACATGTACACAAACTTTGGTCCTGTTTGGCACTTACACTAATCAACAACATTCCAGGTACAACGACTGTGTAACAATACAGCTTTACACTTAACTGTGACCATGAAGAGACAAAAACATTTATTTTCTCTCTCTCTCTCTTTTTCTCATTGCTCTCCGTCGTGTGCCCCTCTGTTTCTGGCACACACCTTCATTCAAACATAGTGCTGGCCAGTCCAGTTTGTCTGAAGGTTTCGGCCACTTGTTTGGAGTGCTGGATTTTGGCTGAAAGTGCCTCAAACACATCATTCTGGTCCTGAGCAGTGGCAGTCCTGTAGATGAACACCCCCAATGACTCCAAGCCTCTCATGCCCAGGTTCACACCACAGCCTTTCAGATAAACATCAACAACATATATCATATAAGGAAAGTTCACAGCAGGAAATCTCATCACTGTCTAAAGAAGATCATGCATCTCCACTTTTTCTCCATCATTTAAACATGACGACTGTCCTTTGTGTTAAAATTTCATGATGACTGGACCAGAAGAAATGCTCCAAAATAGCTTAGAATAAAATCTCCTTCCATTAAAGGAGCAGTGTGTAACCTCTAGTGGTGAGGTTGCATATTGCAACCCACTGAATCCCTCTACCTACCACTCCCTTCATCACAACGTACAGTAGCCATCAGGTTTTCTGCCTTTGTGTCAGTTTGGTTTTGCTTTATGTTTTCACTTCATTTTTGTGGTAAGTAATAAATATGATGCTGCATTTGTCAAAAGTTGAGTTCTCAAAAACTCACGAATGGGTATCCAGCACAGGTGTTCTTGCTATTCAGTCTACCACTTTGGCGGTTCTACCTAGCATTCTCATTAGTACAGCATACAAACTCATTGTTTCAAACTATTTATTATAAGCTAGTTTTGACATTCAAAACATTCTAATTATTAATTTCAGGCTCCTAATATTTTTCAATGAGGACATTTGCCAGCTTCTTGTTCCAAATTTCCAGTTCCGCCTTAAATGGTGCTGTGGTTACATTCTGGTGTCTGAGGCATTATAATGCCTGCTTCATCATTTAAGGTGAAAGAGGCAAATCTGATTAAAGTAAGCAAATGAGAAGTGAATGTCAGTGCCAGAATATGAATGCTGCACTGTTTAAGGTGGAATGGGAAAATACAAATAAGGCATTTTAGTAAGGATAAGGAGTTGTAATCTTACCTAGATAAAGTTTTACGCACAGAGCTACGCTATGCACTATGGTAGGACAGTTCCACAAGAAGAATCTTCCAGCCGGTGCTCTAGCACCACTAAATTCAAGCTGCAGCTTCAACGTGAAAGCATGAAACAACAACAGCACTTTATGTGGCCCGCTCCAATGTAGATATGAAGCGCTATACAAATATATGCAAATATGCAAATATACCCCTCCAAATATTACACACTGCTCCTTTAACTTACATTGAAAGTAAAGAACGTTTGTGCCCTCTCTTGCAAAATTACTATTTTGTAGATACATGTTTTTCTTTTCCTAATATGTTATGTAAAATATGTCACAAGTAATAGATAGATAGATAGATAGATAGATAGATAGATACTTTATTGATCCCGAAGGAAATTTAGCATACATTAAATATACAGCCAGTCTAGCAGCCGTTTCACTCCAAAATGTCCAGCATGATATAATATAACCTGAAAGTAGTGCCTGGGCAACTGAGGACCAAGTTCACCAAAATGGCAAATGTAAAGTGGACAGCATTGGCTTTCATTATTAGATGACATAAATGCATTGACATACTGAAAGTCATGGGACAACAGTATGTAAACTGGTTAACTCAGATAATTCATGTTGCCTTGTTATAAGCACACTGGCCAGTGTTCGTTCCCACAAGATAACACCTCACAACTTACACAGTTCACAGCATTCCCAAGCCATTCCTTGAGGCAGCAACACTTCATAATCAATTTACATACTGCTGTCCCATGACTTCTGGTATGTCAGTGTATAACACTGCAAATCTAGCTGTTCAAATTGTCTTTAATTAAATGAACATGCTTTGATAATAGGTCTGCAATAACAGCACATCAAACAGAAATAGAAAATGACCAATCTTTGTGAAAACTGCATAACTGGAGGAACAAGTGACAAGTGTTCAGCCCAGGCTCGGTTAGTCATAATTAATAAACTGACCTGTGTCGAAGTTGAGCACACGAGCAGCCTCTCCCTCCACAGTGACAGCCACGTTATCCCCCTCAATGTAAGCAGCGCTGACCCGCCGGTGGGACAGCATGATCTCGAACAGCTTCCGGCTGCACTGCATCCGCTGCAGGGTCAGCTCACTCAGCCGAGGCTCAATATCTGTCTTGTAGGCGTTGAAGGACTGGTGGAATATGTTCTTCATGATCTACACCAGGAGAGAAAAAGCAACAGCTGTCAAGGCAAACAGATTTTATCCAGAAATGTTGGACCATTTCTATACATGTCTGTGAGCTTTTAATGGACCCAAAAAGCTCTAGATCTCATATTAGTAAGTAAGTAAGTAAGTATGCTTTTATTTATATAGCACTTTTCTAAAACAATTCTCTAAGTGCTTTACAATGCCACAAAAAAATACAAAAAAACACACTAAGAATCACCAACCAATAGTCACAAACTACTAAAAGCAACAGAATAAAAATAAGTCTTTAAACGCTTTTTAAAAACACAAACTGAGACTGAAAGCCTGATGTCATGAGGGAGATTATTCCACAATTTGGGGAATATGCTGCAAAGGCCCAGTCTCCCTTTGATTTTACTTTAATTATCCACTTTATATCAAGTTTATAGTTGCTAAATTTCCCTCAGGATCAATAAAGTATCTATCTATCTATCTATCTATCTATCTATCTATATTATCCAAATAACAGCCATGGACAAAGAAAAGCATGTTCATGTATTGTGAAATGTGGAAATGTAGGCTACAGTTAGGGGAAACAAGGATTCAGACATTATGTGATATAATATGATGTGTATGTCCACTTCTCTCTCCTTCTGCTTTCAGGTTGCCCTGCAGCTTGTTTTGAGTGACTGTGGCTCCATGTAATGTGTTGTTTATTAATATTGTCCCTGAGAACTTCAGGAAACTCCAGCATCAACCAGTAACAACGTCTTATATGTAATGACACCGGTAGCAATTTGCAAGATTTTTTTCACTGCCACTCAGCATATATAAAAAAAGTTGCACCCATAAGGAATCAACTGAAAGGAATGAAACTTGGTGGGTAGGTCTGACATGACATCGATGATTCGAGTTTTACTTGGCAGTAAGTGGCACTGCGTCATCTTTGAGCCTTGCTAAAGTTCATGTTAAGGTGCCTGTTTAATTATAAGCTTCACTGACCTCAGCTTTCACCTCTACGGAGCGCCTGGGTTGAAGTTAGTGCTCTCCAGCTTTGGGGACAGTAACGAGAGCACAACAAATAGCAAAACGGGTAATTACAGCTATGAAAACAGCTCGTGTGTAACGTCTTAAAACACCTTGTAAACATTGGGAGTGTTTGGGTGGCTAGCAATAATGTTAACTGTGCTCGAGCTGTCAGAAAGCCCTCTGAAACATCAAGTAACTGTAACCTCTGGATACACCTAATACTGGTACCAACAGGGGAGTAGCCTTAGCTACAGTGGAATCAGCTTATAGCTAGCTAACATTTTAGGGGATGAGGTGGGCTTTGATTCATAGTGGCAAATGTAACCCCCCAGCTCCCCGTCAGACTCCCTTCTAAGCCCTTGCCTTTGACACCCCAAAATGCAAACTATTTTGTGACCCATTTTCCACACATCAAACGAGATATTCACTGCACTGTACCACCTTCTCAATCTATGAATTCCATCAAATTTAAACACTTCAATCAACTTTTATTATACAGATACTCCAAAAATGAAACTGACGAACAACAGAACTGTTGGTGGGCCCATATGTGTGTAACAGTCACACACACACACACACACACACACACACACACACACATACACACAAAAGCACACACATACACAAACACACACATACACACACACAAAAGCACACACATACACACACACATGCACACATACACACAGAAGTGAATAAATGCCACATGCTCCACTGACTCACATCCTTGCCCCCACCCTCCTCCTGTGGTGTCTTGGTAACGTCTCCCCTATCTTCCTCAGCCGTCACACACTCTCTCTCCTGCTGTAACCAGGTAACAGCATGTGTCTGTGTGAATGACGTGCTCTGTCACACTAACTGCTGAGCGCTGTGACGCCACTGTCTTATTAAATCTTCCCCTCTTTCTCTCTCTCTCTCGTTCTTTCTCTCTCACTCTCTTTCTCTCTCTCTCTCTCTTGCTCTCTCTCTCTCTCTCGCGCTCACTCGTGCGCACTCTCTGGCTTACTTTCTTTCTGTGTTATTCTTCCCTGTATGCTCTTTAGAGTGACACAGCTCTGACCTTGCCCTTTATTTTTACTCTTTCTTTCCATCCTCGGTTCTGTGCCCACACATGCATCCATCCATTCATCTGTGTGTGTCCTATGGAACAGCGTGTGATTTCAGCACGGTGGAATGTTCTTCTATTAGTCCATCCAACTGAATCACTTTCTCTCTGTCTCTCTCTCTCTCTTCTCTTTCTCCATCACGCTCTCTCACACACACACACTTTTATTGTCTCTCTCTCTCTGTCTCACTCCCTCTCTCACCCCCACACACACTTTCTCACACTTTTCTTCAACTCTCGCTCTCATTTCCTCTCTTTCTCTCCCCCTCTCTCTTTCTCACACACACACTTTCTCAAACACTTTCCTTGCTTCTTGCTCTCATTCCCTGTTGCTCTCTCCCTCTCTTTCACCCTGACATAAACACACTTTCTCACACTCCTTTCTTTGTCTCTCGCTCTCATTCTCTTTCTCTCTCTCCTCTCCGTCTCTTGCTCTCTATCACACACTTTCTCATATATTTTTTACCTGCAGTCATGTGCCGCCACAAATGAGATTTTCTGCACTGAAAAGGTGAATTCACAACATTGCCACATTATTATTATTATTATTGTTGTTGTTGTTGTTGTTGTTGTTTTACATTGTCCATAATTGTGTTGATGTATTATATTTTTGAGATGACTTTATACATTTATACTTTTCTTAGTGTGCACATGTACCAGGAGGAAACAAAACCAAAACCAACCGCAACAACACTGACTACAGCTGGAGGAGTGATCAGACTTGTACTCCGCTGTGCTCTCTCACTCCTCCAGGCCAGTGGTTGGTTACGATGCTTTTCCCAGCCTGAGGGAGCAGAGGAGCAGGTGTGAGAGCCTCACACAGCAACAGAGAGTTTTCATTAGACCTGCTCATTCAGCCACTCAAGTGGAAATCCTCACTGCAGGCCAGAACACAGCTCCCAGAACAGGGAAAGCCTGTCACTTCCATAGCTCTGCCTGGCTGTCATCAGGGAGGCAAAAGCTTATGTAACCTTTAATGCAACAGCTTATATAAAGCAGTAAATATATATATATATGTCATAAAAGATATCTCTTATATAATTGAATAGATTCAGGAAGATAGCGAAGACCCAGGAAGCATAAATCTGTCTTTACTTTCTAATTAGGTTAATCTTATTCTTGCAGGCCAACAGTAAGCATGTACTAGGTAAATACTGTGCATAATGTTCCAATGGCCAATAAATGGCTGATATAATTCACCATATTTCTCTCTTCTCCATGTAAACTAGGTGGTCCTAACCTTGGGTAACGCTTCCATAAGCATTTCCTAACCAATCACAAGGCTGACATCTCTTGCCCTACCCACACTAAACAGTTTCAGATTCAGAGAAATGTATAGCATAACCAAAAGCTAGAAAGCTTGTCCTCCAATCTGCAGCTGCCTGATGCTGTTCATTCCTTTATCAATACACCAACACTGTTGTTGTTACCTAATTCACATGCTGCTCCATCCATCTGCTTGTTCATTCGTCTGTTCATTTAGACTTTTTTATCCTGTTAGCGTCACATAAAAGCTGGATAAGGTTTGCAGCGCTATATGAGTGGTAGAACAGGCTAGAAGTGTTGGACAGAGATCTGTCAATCAAGCTGCTCATTAGCCACACCCACACAGTTCTTAGATAGGTCTGATCAGTGGTTCTTAATGGGTGTTTTATCATATTAGTCATTGCGCAACATGTAACCCTATTGTTATCCAACAGTATATATGTTGTTCTTCTTCTTTCAGTACCCCAAAAATATTGACACCATTCCAACTCCAGAATGTTCAGTCTGATCGGGAATGGTATGCTTGGGTACAGCTTTTTGATGACTTAGTCACGCTTCCGGGTTTCCCTATCGCCTCCGATCTCCTGGACTCCATCTCCCAGAGTTCACTCCACGATGACGTCACAGCCAAATATCTGGAATTCACCAATCACACTCCATCCTCCCGCATACTGATTACCCTCACCTGGTCCTCATTTGCTCTGTCTGCATTTAAACCCCTCAGTCACACACACTCATTGTGAAGTATTGCCAAACTCTGTTTGCATACCGAGCGTTTCTCACCTGTTTTTCTCTGCCTGTTCTCTCTGGTTTTGACTCTTCTTTGTATTTGACTTTCTCTTGGATTCTCCCTTTTGGTTCAGTGTGCTGGTTTGTTTATATTCTCTGGTTTTTGACTTCCCTTTTGCTCATTGGATTACTCTCTTGGATTCTCCTCTGGTTTTGTTTTTGCTGGTTTATTCCGTCTCTCTGGTTCTTGACCCCTGCCTGTTTCTGCGTTTGCGACTCGCCCTCGCCCTTTGGTAATGTTTGTCTTGTTGTTGCTGCTGAATCTGATTCTCAATCTGTTTAATAAAAACCTTTGACTTTGGTGAGCGTCAAATTACGTTTGTTGATTCTGACAGACTTACGGTTTAAATTCCAAATTTCTCCCATTAAAAATTAATGGGGTGGAACAGAACATGCACATCTACTGTACTTCTGTCCTACGCATTTTAGGCCCTATAAAAACCCTGTTGCTTCCCTTAACCTACAGCCACCAATCTGCGTGTACTCACTCAGGGCAGATCCCCAAACTCTAATCCACAGACATACTGGCACGTATTCCTCTATGTGTTGTTTATTCATCCCTCGCTCCTCCCATACACTCCAATCCATTTAGCACATCTTAGCAACTGGCTAGCAACAAGCTTAATCTGCACCATCACTCTACACTTTCTTTAGGAAACGCACTTTTCTAGTTCATATCTTATATGCTTCATTCAAGCTTTGCTTGATGTTTAATATAACACTAGAGTTCAGTATCACACAAACATTTGAAATTTTTACCCCCTGGACTTAATTTGGTCTAAAACAATTACCACTGATAAAAATGTAGTGAAGACATTTTCTGATTACGTCAACAATATGATAATGATAATAAATATGTGAAATAAAAAAAAAAAAAAAACACTTTTAAGTTGCTCTGTAAAACTGAAGTGAGTGTAAGGGTATTACTGAGGAGTTGGCTGTGTGGCGCAGGAAACGCATCATCTTTGAGTCAGCGGATGTGCAGGCCAGGGCCATGTATCGGTTCCGGAACGTTCCATAGATCTTCAGGTGAAAGCCGGGCTTGGTTGAGGCCTGAGAGGAGCTGTGAGGTTCTTTAATGGCGTCAATGCCGTACGCTGACAGGTCAAAGTACAGGCTGTGTGCTCTGATCTCAGGCGTGGGGACCTACAGTGGAGAGAGGAAGTACAACACAACTTTAGAAACATCATAAAATTCTACAACTCACTTAACCTCCCTACTGTTCTCGCTATCTCCGCCAAGCCTGGCTAATCAGTTAGTGACTTTCTTGTATCTATATTGTCCATTTTATTAGCTCCTTTTACCATATACTGTAGGTGCACTGTGTAGTTCTAGAATTACAGACTGTAGTTCATCTGTTTCTCTGCATTTCGTCTTTAGTGGTCAGGACCCCCAAAGGACCACCATTGAGCAGGTATTATGTGTGTGGTGGATCATTCACAGCACTGCAGTGACACTGACGTGGTGATGGTGTGTTAGTGTGCTGGTGTGAGTGGACCAGACACCTCAGTGTCACTGCTGGACTAAGAATAGTCCACCAACCAGAACTTTCCAGCCAGCAGCTTCTTTGTGGGCAGCATCCTGTGACCACTGATGAAGGACTAGAGGATGACCAACACAAACTGTGCAGCTACAGATGTGCTATCGTCTCTGACTGTACATCTACAAAGTGGACAAACAAGGTAGGGGTGTCTAATAGAGTGGACACTCCAGCGGCACTGCTGTGTCTGATCCACTTACACTTAATATAAATTTGGTAAAACTACATACTCAGGGGGCCCCATATGGGGTCCGTAGTTACTGTTTATACTGCTTATAGCAAGTAACAGCTCTTGGGACGTCCTTCTCTTCGACAGAAACAGACAACATGAGATATTAAGATAACGCAGATGGCAGTAAACTCTGAGACACTTCATGTTGTACGATCAGACTATGCCACCGTGCATGTAAACAGGACTATAAATAGACTACTCTTTTACTCATGTCAACTTTTGGTTTGCTCTGACTAAGAAGGCTACAGTGAGCATGTAAACGTTAAGTGTTAATGTCAACACATTCCTGACCTAAGCTGACAAAAGACGCTGACCTCCTTTCAGTGAAACCATCACCGGTTTCCTTAGGCATTCATTATTCCTTTATGTAAACATATGAACTGACGTCAACAACGCTGGTGTGTTTCATCTCAGCACGTCAACGACAAATGACCGCGCTGCCTTGTTCTTTTTTATTGTGAATGAAACACATGAAGCTCTTTTCTTGCCTCTCCAATTTCTGTTCTTCAAATGGAGACCACTGTTGGCCTAACAAAATGACCACTGCTCTTTCTGACTCCATCACACATTACACTGATGCAATGAAGATGGGAATTTGACTGGATAATCATATTTCCTATGGAAGGCAGAATCTACTGGACGAACAGGCACTGTTTTCTAATAAAGGCACAAATGCTAGCACAGCGTGACCCAGGCAGGTCATTTAAGGAAATGACTGTCCTCGATTTCCGCTGAAATGAAGAATCAGAAATTACACTCACTGAGCTTTATGAACCTCTGACCTTAGTTGATCCAAATCTGCCTCATAAAAACATACATACAACTCAGAAACACATCTAATTTCTACCATAGTGTTTAATCTGTATGTTTTGCTCATCTTCCAGGGTAAAGCACTTTAGGGTTTGTATGCAGTGAGGAGGAAGAAGTGTTCAAACACTTTTGTTTTTGTTATTTAATATGTCCTCTGCATGTCCACTTCAAATGTACACATTTGACATTGTATTCAAGTATGTTCAAGAATGAACAACCTGGTTTAAACCAAGGTGTTAAAAACACTGGGAAAAATATTCAGATTCGACAAACGAATAACGTTAATACCTTCCTCAAAGCCATTGTTGGCACCTGCATCTTTGAAACGTTAAAAAGTAATTACTTTACAGTCAACATTCTGGTTCTGTTTTGACCCACTCCTTTCTCAATTCCCCAAGACTATGAGGGTTCCTCTGATGGACTTGCCATATCAACATTTTCTCCATAAATCTTCAGTGGAATTCAAGGCAGGAGATCATTTCAAGCACCTTCATCTTTTGTTTTGCTGAAACATCCATCTTCTCATCTTTCTTGGCTAATGAGACTAATATCTCCTCCTGATCCTTTGCTCCATTCATTCTTCCTTCCTTATCATATAACGGCCCTGTACTGTTCACAGGGAGTCAGTGGAACCAGACTTTTTTCCAAGTAATTTTGGTCCATGTGTTTTGGTCTTTTCAGTGCTCAAAGGGAGCTGGTGTTTATGGGTATGCAGCACTGGAACTATTACATTTAGCTGTTTGGAGTTACAGTACTTACAGTACAACTTACAGTTGTTAGTAGCCGTTCAAATTTATGTTCCCTTTTCATAAATCAAGGGTGTGTTTCCTGAAAGCAGTGTTGAACAACTACTGTAATTAAATGATAGCGGGACTGCCATTTGGAACACTCTCTTCACAGTTACCACGGTGCTTGCTCAACGTCGCCTTCGGGAAACGCAGTCCAGGTCTTATGGCATGCACATTCACTGAACAGAATCCGTCACCAAGCTGCGGCTGCGTGTATTCACCGTATCAGCGCTGAACGAAACTATACATCACTATTAAAAATAATATAGAAATTATATATTTCACAAACTTGATTATCACACTACATAAAACAAATAAACATTATTATTATTATTATTATTATTATTATTATACAAGTAATATAATAAAGTTAAATCATATATCAGAGTAATTTAATAATATAACAGAAAATGGGTGTCCTTTGAAAAAACAAGAGATATCTTTTATTCACTGTAGAAATCCAGAATTTAATACTGAATGATTTGCTGATGCCACCCAATAAACACACCAACATGGGAATAAAGAGAGTACCGGGACTTCTTTAATTCCACTCTAAGCACTGGGTCCATTCATTCTGAAATTTACACACATAGTAAAGGACAATAGGCATTTTCAAATTAGTCGTCCAGTAGTCATCCTCAGTGTCTCTGTTCTTCAGTGCCATATAAAAGCTGACTTCTTTACCTACGTTTTCCTTTTGCAATGGAGCTGAGCTGATTAGTGAGACCAGTTAGAGCTGTATACTGTTGGTAGTTGTGTACGGCTATGGCTGTCTAACTGTTAGTATAAGAGACAAGATCAAACCTGTAAGGGCTTTTCCTTGAACCCATCTGTTCCCCATTTGTCACTGAAAACCCCCCACTGTTTATTAAGCAGCATACATTTATCTCTCAGTCACTCGGCGCTCACCAGCAGCAGCAGTGGCAGCTGGACAAGCTGTCGTTCCTGTCTTGCTAAAAGCACTCAACCATTTAATAATCGAAAACCTAAAGAGCCAGAGGATTCAACGCTGCAGTAAACCTGAATTAGCCTGATGCTGTAAATAACTGAATATCAGATAAAGAGTGGCTTGTGTCCATGGCTCTGCGGGAGCGCAGGGCTGCAGTTTCAGGAATTATTAAACAACTAAGTGCAGCTGTCATCCACAGTTTATCTGCATTTCATTCAGTCTACATCAGATACCATATCTGCCTTTTGACTGACCTTTGCTGGCCCAGCTGGCCTTTTTTCACCACTTGTTTTAACACCAGCTCTGATATGCAGGTCTTAACTAAAGTAAGATATGAAAATAAATACAAAGTCACATGCGTAATGAAATGAGTGAGCTATGCAGCCACAGCCTCTCCACTACTTAGCCTCAAGGTAAAAACTCTCACTTTTAGATCAGCAGACTTAATAGGAAGACTCTTTTGAAGACAGACACCACCTGCCTCAGAGGAAATGAAGTGAGATGCTGTAAAGCTCTTTTAGCTCCAGTGATCATATGTTAGCATGACCCCAAGGTCACCATGCCCAATACCAAGCATGGGATAGAGGGGTATAGAGCCCCCGGCACCAAGCTGTGGAGCAGTAGAACAGCAGTCTTTGGAGTTACGGAGCGCCATCAAAGGGACAAGCTGGAGTAATCCAGAAAATCAGTACCTGACCTCACTAATGCTCTTGTGGCTGAATACAACCAAAACCTCACAGGCATGTCCCAATATCTACTGTAAAGCCTTTTTCTGCAAAGCAGAGGCTGTTACTACAGCAAAGGGAGCGGGGGACTCAGGGTTAATACCCTTCAGTTCAGTAGATGTCTTTTGTCTGGGGTGCCCAGACATTAGTTTATGATTGTATACTGGGGTATTTTAGGTTCGGCCTGCATCTCTCTGACTTATTCTGCATTATGGCTTTGTTTGCTGAGCTTATTCATACAGACATTATTCAAATAGTGATAATAGTAATAACGCTAATTCTGGTAATATCAGGATAATACTGATAATGGTGGATGATAAAATCACAAAAGAAGCTCCTTAAGCACTAGGAATTTTGTTATGTTCCAAAATCTATTTGGAGGCAACTAATAACTAAACAGTTGGAATTTTAGGCTCAATTAAAGTCACTGATCATCATGTAAAAGAATTAACACAAATTAAATTTATGCACAATGCCAATACTGTAACTGTACTAACATCTGCTTATCATTTGGAAGCTTTCCTATGTTTTACGCCTTTTATATCTTCATTATATCTTCATCGCTGTCTAAAGAAAAAACATGTATCTCTATTTTTGTCAATTTTTACTTTTACTTCCTAAAAACATAATTAATTTTAAAGGGGCATTCTGACCCCTTTAAAGGGGACCTATAATGCTAATTCTCGGTGTTCATAATTTTATTTTTGAAGTCTACTAGAATAGATTGACATGCTTAAAGTTAAATATATTTCAGAGACTGTACATCCTTATTCACCCTTGGTCTGAAATGCTCTGTTAGAGCTCCTGTCTCTTTAAGCTCCACCCTTCTGATGAGCACAGTGTGCTCTGATTGGTCAGCTCATTTTGTCTATTCTGACTGGTTAATTGCAAGAGTGGCATCCTGTAAGTTCCATACCCTGTTCTGCGACATCAGTTTGAGACCAATCCTGAGGTAGAACAAGTTGGTAGACCCGATTCACCTTTGCGAGCTAGACAGACCATTTCAGAGCGGAAAGCTTTACTGTTTAGTTCTCTGCGCGTTATGCAAGGGCGTGCCATGTTAACCATAAGGAGGGCCATATGGATTGTGTTATGAGATTATGTCACCTTGTAACAGACAAAAGACCTGGAATTCCAATGAGGCATTTCAGACAGCTAGAAAACATGGTGTCTGCGTTTCTTCTGGTTTGTACTTTGGGTTTTATAACTTCACAAACTGTTCAGATGCACCAAAAACACCCTAAAGAAATATGAAAAATGTCCCCTTTAATATGTAGTTTGTCATGTGATGTTCTGTACAGCAGGATTGCATCCCTCAGCCTCTTTGGTTTAACAGAACTCACAATTTGTATGATTTGGACTTTCGTCTATCAATGATCTCTCAATACAATACCCATCATACATTAAGCAAAAACATCATACATCCATGGCAACAAAGAAGTTCTGATCACTGCTGGAGCCACTGACATAGAAGCTAACACACACAGATGTGACATGAGGATTCCTAGCAGAAACATTAGATATCTGCCGTCTGCATTAGCATCCTACTCTCAAGCATCTGCCCCAGTGTGCTTGTAGATTCATCTTACCTTCAAGATTCATCATTAAGTGTAGGTGGTTTTAAAGAGGTGCTTGCTGCACCATTTTGTGACCATGTTTGTGCTATACTGTTATTGAAAAGCAGGCATTAGCTGGTATGTCCTTCCCTGGTATCCAGTGGTATTAGATAAGGGCCTGTAAAACTGACCTGTCTCTGGTCCAGTCTCTCTATGGTGGCATTCGCTCCATAGGCATGGCATGACTCTACAATGTACTCTGAGCTAATGCCCAGCACAGAGCAGGAGTCCCCACAAGAGCCATCAGCTACTACAATCACCCGCGGCCATTCTCCACTCGGGATCCGCCTCAGATACTCATCCGTGAACTGGAGCGAAAGAGAGAGAGAGAGAGAGAGAGAGGGTAGAGAGAGAGAGAGAGAGAGAGAGAGAGAGAGAGAGAGAGAGAGAGAGAATGCTTTAACCCTCCTGTTATGTTGGGGGGCATGTGGAATCATTTCTATGGTTAAATATACAGGAAAACATTATGATTTTTGTGATTGAAAAATGATGATTTTTTTTTTTGTCTTTTTGGCATAATTAGTGCAATGAACAAGTAAATGTAAAACGACTACTTGAATGTGTTTGTAGCTCATCCTGTATGTTTATATTATGTAGGTAATGTTCGAGTTAGTGTGACCCAGCTGTGAGAACAGAGGCTACAAACCACCCTCACACACACCTCCACACAGCCTCACATACACACACACACACACACACTTTTCTTTCTTTCTTTCTTGTTCATTGCTGAACAAAATAAAAGGCAGTTTTATTAATATAATATTAATTGCTAATTTCTTCTGATTTGAGTTTGAGTCGGTCATTAATACAGGAACAGAAAAGATGCGATAGACGCGTCCTTACATCAGCCAATATGTAAAAAAAAGTCTAAATACACTTACAATAAATAAAACAATGTATTGAATGTCTAGTTTTGCCAGACAAAAAATATTATTATTATTATTCTAAGTAAACTATGATCTGTAAGAGGCGAAAACTTGATAACACTAAATCTTCATTCCACTGATATTAACTGAGCTTAAATAATGTTTATGGAGAAGAATAAACTCACCAGACCAAAAAATTAGTCACCTGTGCCTGAAACGTACCTAATAGCATATAATACCTCTCTGAGCACAAATAACAGCTGGGATTCGATTTGGCATGGACTGGACAAGTTTCTGGATAAGGACATCAATGTTCAGCTACTCTTGCACAAAAGAATTGCTCAGTTGGGCCAGATTTGGTGGATGCCTTACCTGGCACAATTCTGAGGGAATTTCCTGGAGATTTGTGCCACTGCTGGTAGAGCCATATGACCGTACGCTTCCATACACCTGCAGATTCACTTCCCTCAGACTATGGCCTTTGGCACACCCAAATGCAATCACTCCTTTTTTTGCGAGAGAACTCACTGAAAACTATGCAGTTCCTCAAGTGTCTGTTTTTCTTCTTGGGGTGTAGAACAGCTGAAGGACTGTTGTTGATCTATGTTGGAAATAATATCCTGTCTATGATTATCATCAGCCCTTATGACTGTACCACCCTGCTCCATCTCTGTGCAAACACTGTTATGAACTATTGGCCCATAGCTGATTAAAGAAAGAAAACAAGCAAGAAAGAACTGCACATAAATAGTATTTGGGTAAACAAGAAATGTAGCTTCTCCTGAATACAAGTGTCCTAATTAAAGGCTATATTGTGTATCAGTGTCCATCTTAGAGTCTGTATATGAAGCACACTAAGAGCATAGATAATTATAGTGACAGCAAGATTTCAGTGGGATGTTTGGCTATTGCATCCCATTCAACCCTGAACCAGATGGACGTCTCATCACCTAAAACACTACTAAATCAAATCAAACTCAATTCTAGTTTGCTTTATTAGATGTGAGGTCCTCTGCATGTCTGGCTACATCAGAGCAGGCTTAAAATAGATAAGCCTAGATACAGCAGACATTCTGGCATGCAACTGCATGTTTATGGGGTAAGCAATTAAAGAGCAATATGGCAGATTTTTTGAACATTCCAAAATAAAGTCTCTGTATGGTGTTGCAGTGATATCTACGGTTCTACTGCAGATCGTTTAAGGATAGGTAGCCAATAAAAGGAAGAGTAAATGCAAAAATGCCTAAAGCTCTTGGTGAGCAACTATTAAAACGACCACTGCCACATTCAGCAAAACAAGAGTAAACATTAGTGTTGTTTCCCACCACCGAAGACACTCTCGGTAAGTAAAGGGCCGAAGTTTGATGCTGAACTCGCAAAAACACATTTGTTTTAGACCGGTCAGAACCGAAGAAGGAGGAGGAGGGACTGTGCGTTTTCTGGCAATGCATTTCCCCCTATTGTTTGAAGTATGGATTTGACAGATTGCATCATCTTACAAATTGCTCCTTTAAAGTAGCAGTATGTAATATTTTTGTTAAAATTGAAAGAAGTAAGAAAGTAGTGAAAGAAAATAGCCTCAACATATGTTATTTTCCTTTCTAATGTAATCCTCTCAAGTTCTGCTATTCTCATATGGTCTCAACTAAGCTTAAGCAATGGCCTTTAGTTGTGGGAAAGTGCGATGGTTTCTGTTGTTACAGAATATGTAAATTGTCTCCCCACCTATGGAGTGGCTATGCAGTTTATATGGAAATGACCCACTGTCTCCCACCGTAAGGTGATACAATCACCCCCAACAACCCCCACCTTCATAACTTGATCTTCCTTATCTTCGTTACCCCTCTTACCCTCACCCCAAACAACCCCCTCCTTCACACCTTGATCTTCCTTATCTTCGTTACCCCTCTTACCCCTCCTTTTCTCCCCCCCTGAACCTCACCTCTTAAAAACCATGTCAGACTGAATAAGACTGAGCCAGACTGGACCAGACTGGACAGGACTGACAACCTAAGCCTGGTGCCCGTGCATGACTCTGCATGCACGTGAATAAGACTAGATTGACCGTGATCGACCGAGTTGTATCCATGCATCTCTGTATGTGTGAATAAACTCAACACAACGCTGAACCTCATCTCCAGTCTCCTGACTCCTGATTGTTCTTGAAGACCCGAATTTCTAACAGTAGGTCTAGCTTTACCAAGTATGTTTAACATCACATGGCCAGTCTCCAAAACCTTCATATATATACATATATATATATATATATATATATATATATATATATATCAGCAAATATATCAGAATATGTATGACATTTGACTAGGATATATTCCAGAATAATCAGAATGCTGCTGGTCACTGAAAGAGGCTCACAGTTTATATTATTTGAGAAAATTCTTTTTCCTTGCTTCTCTCATATGAGCTCCTAACTCACCAACCGTTTTTTACAATTCCTTTTTTTTTTTTTTTTTGAAAGTTTTTGCTTTGGAGATATCGAGTTTTATTATAATGCCAACATTTCTATTGTCATGACCTCAGATTTTGTAGTTTACATTGTGTAGGAATCTCCCTATAGGACAGGCTTCGGTTCATTGGTAAATTGCAGAGACTGCTTAGGGCCCCTCCTGAGCAGGCACGTGGTGCGGATAAGAAGGTTGAGGAAACCCAAACAAAAGTCTGTCACGACTAAAAATATAAACGTGTCTTCATGTCCAGTCAGGAACGAACGCTCCTGCAGCAGGCAGTGAAAAGCTACTGGCCCTTATAAAAAGAACGAGGTGGGGGAGGAGGAGAGCAGCAGGTCAACTCCAAAGAGAGGAGACACAAAGAGAGAGGTAAAGCGAGAGAGGAGATGTACAGAGAAAAACCAAAGAGGAACAGTGAATCTATTAAAAGGCTTTATTGCTCTCTCATGCCTTCTTCCTGCGTCAGCACTGTTACCCAGCCTCTACTCAGCACAATCACCTGGACGTGGAGCCTGCCACAAGTAGTGCTGCATGCGCCATCAAATTCAGTCAGTTTACACAGCGCAGCACTCACTGTCGTTCACAGTCCGAGATTACGCAACACTGATATTTAAAGTAACAGTTCAGCAAAAAAACACTGTTTCCCTTCCGTACCCCGGAGGTATTCAATCAACCACAGACACATTTGGTGTCTTAAGTTTGCTTCTTTCATATTGTACTGGAGCCACAAGGTTAATGTAGCTATGATGGAGGTGACAGAAGCTTATTAGCACCACGCAAACTGCCTGCCTGCCTAATTCATCACACTCAACCCTCCCACTGTGTTACTCTCTCTGACTCATCTTCTAAACCGCTTCACCCTTCTGGGTCGGGCGGGGTGCTGGAGCCTATCCCAGCGTTCAATGGGCAGAAGGCAGGAAACACCCTGGACATGCTGCCAGTCCATCACAGGGCAGACACACAGAGATACACATTTACACCTAGGGGGCAATTTAGCATCTCCAATTCACCTGACCGTATGTCTTTGGACTGGGGGAGGAAACCACAGCACCCAGAAAAAACATGCAAACTCCACATAGAAAAGACTCTGGATGCCCCGGCTGGGAACCGAACCAAGATCCCTCTTGCTGTGAGGCAAAACTGCGACATTGTGTCGCCCGTTCACACTGTCCTAAATAATCTCAAACTGAAACTCTGACAAGAGTGCAGATAAATTTGTTCCTATTGGTTTCAACTGTGCAATGTACTTGAATCTCAACTCAATAACAACTCGGTTTGGAGAAAGTCTGAGACAATTCCAGAGGAAGACTCTGCTAAAATGCTGCTCTGCGATAGCTCACTGAGAAACGGGAGTTCAGTAACGTGTTTTCTTGAAATGTTCAAATCAGCAAGAACTGGCATTCTTTGCTCTTGGGCTCCCCCTACAGTTGCGAAGTGTATTATCTAGAGTCCAATCTGTAGTGTCCATATGCCTGTGTGACATGCATGCATGCAAAGAGGAGTTGGAATTCAGCACAACACCAGCAGAGACAACATCCAAAGAGAGAGAATCATGTGTATCTTTACTCTTCTCCAGTCTCTTGTTCGGTCTCTCTCTTCCTCACTCCCTCCAACAACGTAATCATGCTTCAAAAATATTTGGAAGAAGATGCCAAGAAAGGCCTTCTCAGCTACCAAAGCTGCAATGCTTGCTTAACACAACAGAGTGTTCAACACACAACCGATTCCATTAACATAGCAAAACTCAGGGGAATTGAATGCATCCCAGGTATCTACCCTGCACAATGTTATGTCATTGCCTGTCATTCTAAAAGTTTGTCAAGGTACGGTTACTAAGCTACATTTGGACATCTGGTAATGGAGTAAGAAAACACATGAAACATAACGCATTAGACGAAGGCTCTTTTACTGATCATGGCAGCAGGTTAGACCTCCCATTCAATGCTACTGAACAGCCAGGAGAGGAGGCAGATCATTAATAGCCATACAACTTTCCCTGACGGTAAGCACCAACCCTGCACCACTACCCCACTATACAGCCCCCGGTACAGAGTAGCATGAGCAACACATTTACACAACTCTGTGCTCACAGTCTCAACTATTTACATCTCATACGTTTTAAATCTCTCTTACTGCTGCCAAGGTGCTACCCATGGTGTTCCACGCTCGCCAATACACACTGTCACGGCTTCCATGTATCCACACCCAAACAAGCTAGTGGCAGGGCGCTACAGTATTTCGGGAAGGGATTTACTGAAGGGTGTGCTATGATGAATTCAGTTTATTTGTGAATGTGCATCATCGTCTTTTGATTATCATGAAAAATCTAATTTTTACTGAACAGTAACTTGTTGGAAGCAGTGGAATATTTCACTGGTGGAGAGAAAGTTAAAGTCTCAAATAATGTAATTACTTCAGAGCAATACAGATACCTGAAATAAAGCACTTATGTACAGTAATGAAGTCCATGCATGTACATGCTTCCATCATTTGTTAGCAACATGGAAACGTGTACATGTATGAACTACCACTAGATGACTGCATGTGAGTCTGGATCAGCCTGTATAATGATGGAGCTGTGGGGAGAAACACAGTAGACCCCTGGCCCTCTGTGCTCTGCCATTTCCCCAGTCTCACTGTGGAATGCTTTGAATGCTCATTTCTCATCATATGTTCCATACCTACTGGTTCCCCTTAGGGAACATTTCATTCTTAATACAATTCAGTACAATCATCAGTTTTAATGGAAAACTCTCCTGCTCTTGGAACATCTTTCACATTCTAATCCTCTGCATGTCAGGCAGTGGCGACGCTCAAGGCCACTGTCTCTGTTCAATCTCACTCATGCATTCAGTTTTTTTTTACTGCTGTGCCTCGGCACTCTTGTTCCTGAGGCAGTGGCTGTTTTCTAATGATAGCACAGAACAATCCCACAGAATGGGGCAGAATAGCAGAGGGCGATGTTCGAGTGACTCGACTGCTTGGCATGCAAACCCTTGTTTCCTGCAAACAACGCTATGCTGAATACAGTCGGCTTAAGCAAGTTCAAGCAGCACCCAGACCTCAGCAGACTGTTTGCTCTTGCTTTATTCTCAAAAAATGACAGGAAGACATCGAGTGTGAGGAGGAAAGACTGATTAGATACATCCGTTCAGCCTCTGGACTACCACTTGCGTCTATGCATGATACCAATGCAATCATCAATAAACTGTGGCTGATCAATTGTGCTCAAAAACACACACTGTTCTACATTTACCAAGCATTTTACTAGGTACACCTCCTTATATCTACGTTCATTGTCCATTTGATCAGCTCCACTTACCATATAGGAGCACTTTGTAGTTCTACAATTACAGACTGTAATCCATCTGATTCTCTGTATACTTTGTTATGCCACATTTACCCTGTTCTACAATGCTCAGGACCCCCACAGGACCACCACAGAGCAGGCATTATTTGGGCGGTGGATCATTCTCAGCACTGCAGTGACACTGATGTGGTGGTGGTGTGTTAGTGTGTGTTGTGCTGTTGTGAGTGGATCAGACACAGCAGTGCTGCTGGAGTGTTTAAACACTGTGTCCACTCACTGTCCTCTCTACTCTACACTACTACCTTGCTGGTCCACCTTGTTGATGTAAAGTCAGATATGACAGCCCATCTGTGGTCATGCTCTAGTTCGTCGTCTAGTTCTTCATCAGTGAGCACAGGATGTTGCCGGAATATGTTTGGTTGGTGTTTGAAACTGTGTCTGATCCACTCACACCAAATTTCCCTCGGGATCAATAAAGTATCTATCTATCTATCTATCTATCTATCTATCTATCTATCTATCTATCTATCTACCAGCACAACACACACTTACACACCACCACTACGTCAGCGTCACTGCAATGCTGAGAATGATCCACCACCCACATAATACATGCTCTGTGGTGGTCCTGTGAGGGTCCTGACCACTAAAGAACAGGGTGAAAATGGATTAACAAAGTGTACAGAGAAACAGATGGACTAAAGTCTGTAACTGTAGAACTACAAAGTGCTCCTATGTGGTAAGCGGAGCTGATAAAATGGACAGTGAGAGTAGATACAAGGAGTATAATTAGTACCTAATAAAGAGGCAGGTGGGCATATACTATACTATACTATACTCTACTAATAAATGAACTACTAATAATCGTTTTAGTTATTCTTTTTGTAGCTGGTACAAACATGATGTGGAGGATCTTCTTCACACTCACAAGTATACAAAATGGTTCTTTAAAAGAACCTTTCATTGAAAGGTTCTTCAACACTTCCTCTGTGGCATTTCTCCAACGCTTTTGGCACCTTCGCTTTTAAGAGCATATTTTTGCTTCGTCTTCTAACCACGTCCTTCCACTTCCCTTTTTTCTCTGGCCCTCTCTGTTTCTCTTCCCCCTTCCTCAGAGGATGAAAACCAGTTGTCACCTTGAAGGCAGACAGGCGTCCAGAAATCGACAAATCTTTTTCAAAAGAGGAACACTGCATTTCAGGCAAAACTTTTCCAAGTCAATCAGACACTGTGGGATACATGCTGATGTGATTATTTCTGCTTTAAAATCTGCCAAGAGGCATTCCGAACTCTTTAACATGTTCAACCACTTTCATCTCCTCTCCTCTGGTGCTCTGAGCTGGATCAGCTCTGGCAGGTAACCTGCTGTGCGCTTTACCAGAGAGACTCAGAAGCCTTTTCTGGATGAGCAGAACTCGGCTCCTTCAGAAGCTTTAATCTGTCAGACTGTTCAGTTGGACAATCCTGAGTGATTACATTTCTTCTGTAATGCTGGACTTTCACAGCTGCCATTATATCTCACTGTAAACAGAAAAGCTGGGCAGTACATGCTGTTACAGTGATAACTTTATAAATGCAATTGGGGTGAAAATTCAGTGTGTGGTTATTTCCAGTTAATTGCATCCTTTCATGCAGTCAATAGCCATTTACAGTGTGACTGGCAGTGTTGTACATATATATACAGCATTAACAGACAATTTCTGTCATTTCATCTATTGATTTCCATGTTTAAAAATGAAATAATCACATAGATTTACCAAAAGTTGCAGTGTGAAACTCAAACCACTGAACACTGTATCACCCTGGTCTACGCTAGTACAGTACTGTATCACCCTGGTCTACGCTAGTACAGTACTGTATCACCCTGGTCTACTCTAGTATGGTATTGTATCATCCTGGTCCGCTCTAGTATGGTACTGTATCATCCTGGTCTACCCTAGTATGATACTGTATTACCCTGATCTACTCTAGTATGGTACTGTATCATCCTGATCTACTCTAGTATGGTACTGTATCATCCTGGTCTACTCTAGTATGGTATTGTATCATCCTGGTCCACTCAAGTATGGTACTGTATCATCCTGGTCTACTCTAGTATGATACTGTATCACCCTGGTCTACTCTAGTATGATACTGTATTACCCTGATCTACTCTAGTATGGTATTGTATCATCCTGGTCCACTCTAGTATGGTACTGTATCATCCTGGTCTACTCTAGTATGGTACTGTATTACCCTGGTCTACTCTAGTATGGTACCCTATCACCCTGGTCTACTCTAGTGCAGTACTGAATCACCCTGGTCTACTCTAGTATGATACTGTATTACCCTGATCTACTCTAGTATGGTATTGCATCATCCTGGTCGACTCTAGTATGGTACTGTATCATCCTGGTCTACTCTAGTATGATACTGTATTACCCTGGTCTACTTTAGTATGGTACTGTATCATCCTGGTCTACTATAGTATGCTACTGTATTACCCTGGTCTACTCTAGTATGGTACTGTATCACCCTGGTCTACTCTAGTACAGTACTGTATCACCCTGGTCTACTCTAGTATGGTACTGTATCACCCTGGTCTACTCTAGTATAGTATTGTATCATCCTGGTGCACTCTAGTATGGTACTGTATCATCCTGATCTACTCTAGTATGGTACTGTATCATCTTGGTATACTCTAGTATTGTACTGTATCATCCTGGGCTACTCTAGTATTATACTGTATAACCCTGGTCAACTTTAGTATGGCACTGTATCACCCTGGTCTACTCTAGTATGGTACTGTATCATCCTGGTCTACTCTAGTATGGTACTGTATAACCCTGGGCTACTCTAGTATGGTACTGTATCATCCTGGTCTACTCTAGTATGGTACTGTATAACCCTGGGCTACTCTAATATCATACTGTATTACTCTGATCTACTTCAGTATTATACTGTATCACCCTGGTATTATACTGTATTACTCTAGTCTACTATAGTATGGTACTGTATTACCCTAGTCTGCTCTAGCATTATACTCTATTACCCTGGTCTACTCCACTATTATACCATATCTCCCTGGTCCACTCTAGTATCATACCATATCTCCCTGGTCTACTCTAGTATTATACTACATCTCCCCGGTCCACTCCAGTATTATAGTGTTTCACCCTGGTATCCTGTAGTATTATACTGTATCACTCTTGTCTACACTAGTATTATATCATTGGTGGTTGGTGTGGCTCAGCGAAAAACAATACTACTAACTTGTGCTGCACCAATAAGAGTCCTTTGGCAAGACTCCTACTACATTAGCCTACCTGTAATACAAGTAAGTCATTCTGGATAAGAGCGTCAGCTAAATGCCATAAATGTAAATATAAAATGTAAATATCATGTCCCACTCGTCCACTCCAGTAATATACTATATCACTCTTGTCCACAATAGTATTATATCATATCCCTCTGGCCCACTCTAGTATTATATCACCCTTCTCCACTCTAGTATTGTACAGTATCACCCTTGTCCACTCAAGTGTCATATTATATAACCCTTGTCTACCCTAGTATTACACTGTATTACGTTGGTCCACTCTAGTATTGTACTGTCACCCTGGTCCACTCAAGTGTTATGCTATATCACACTTGTCTACCCTAGTATTATATTTGATCACACTTGTTCACTCTAGTATTATATTATATCACCCTGCTCCACCCCAGTATCACTCTGGTCAGCTCCATTTTCACACTATATAATGCTGGACACTATATAATGCTCACCACAGTACAACCACCTTAAAACACAGTGAGCAGATACATGACCTCACTGACCTTTGTGCCTAAGTGCACCTTCACGTCCACTTTCTGCTTCTTCTGCTCCAGTATGCTGAGCAGGTACTCCTGAAACACTCCAATCTTGGTGAAGAAGTGCTCGTTGTGCCAGCAGCCCTCCATGTTGTCGAAGTCCACGCCGAGGCCCAGCAGGAAGCGCACGCTGCGCGGGTCCAGCGCGATCTGCTGCGGTCTGCAGAGCAGCGCCGTCCTGTAGCGCTCGTCCAGCACGGTGAGTTTCAGCACTTTGCCCGTGCGGACAGCGACCAGCGCCGCCGTGAGCCCGATGGGTCCCGAGCCCACCACCAGCACGGAGATGCGCGCGCGCCACTGCCGGAGGCCGTCCAGGCTCGCTTTGACGAGCACGTACACGGCCACGGCCAGCAGCGTGCTGAGCGCCGTGTCGCACGCGCTCCCGTACTGCCCGTCCGCGCTCGAGTTGGCGCGCGGGGCCGCGCCGTCCGCCCCGTTCATCACGGGCTGTTTCCTTCACTCGCCCGACAGACACGCTTTTTCCATCACGCGGTGACCAGGCTGCAGCCGGAGAGAGGCGCGCGGTGACACTGCCCGGCACACACGGACCTTTCCAGAACTCTCAGATCTTTTCTTGCCCGCGTGGATTCACCTGATGCATTAAAAGCTGGAGAGGAAAGCGCGGCGCGCGCACTGCAGTGCGCTCTCGCAAGTGCTGAGCTGAGCTGGCGGGAGAGTGAGTGTGTCAGGGTGTGCGAGAGCGCGTGGGAGTGTGTAGGAGAGTGTGTGTGTGTGTGTGTGTGTGTGTGTGAGAGAGAGAGAGAGAGAGAGAGGGAGAGAGTGCACTCTGAGGCGCGGACTGAGAGGCTCTTTCGCCTCAATCGGGACAGGACACGTTGTGGGTTTTTGCACCCACCCGCATTCCAACAAGCTCCGCCCACCCACTCTACGATTGGTCAGTAGGTTATTGGATATTCAGAAACAGGCTGAAGATGGTTTATTCGAATACAGGAGGGGAGGAAACTCAGTCTACTCCGCTCAGCAAGGAGAAGGACGTGTAGAAGCATTCTAGCCGCCTAGGTCCGCCTTAGCGAACACACAAGGTGCGTTATTGATTTCTTCTGAACTATTAGCCAATCCTATCGCAGGAGGCGGGGCTAGTCGGAATACAGGTGGGAAAACAACTGGACAGTATTCCTACATCCCAGCAGCTTCACTTCTTGACACATACCCAGAACCAGAACAGACAGGAAACCACTAAAAGTAGGCAGCACCCACTCTCAGTACTGTTCTCCCTCAATACAGGAGGCCTGAGGTGCATTACACAGCCCTGAAGATCCATGGGCAGTGAGGAGGCCTCTGGCTTTTGCAACATGAACCAGATATATCTTTAGAAACATTTCTCTCAGAGTTATTTTCAGCCAGTATTGATCTATGGAGCTAAAAGGAGTCCAAAGCAAATCCAGCCTTATGCACTCAACTAGAGCCCTGCCAGTGACTGTGCTAAACTGATAAAGCTTATATGGGGTGCTGCTAGACAAGACATCTATTCTTAAAGATGTTAAAGGTATCGTAGAATAGAACACTGTATTTACAATAGCAGTAAGAAGAGTTCGGTATATAGAACTGCAATACCGTGAACTTCAAACAGTGTTTCTCGTACATTCAAATGCTAATCCCACATTTTGTTGCTGTCCAATGAAAACTATGTATCTCCATTTTTTTACTTTTATGCATCATGTGCATGAGCACAGCAACTGCTGTTTACACTGTGTGAAAATGTCATGATAAATGGACCAATGGAAATGGCCCAAAATTGCTTGGAAAAAAGTCTGGTTCCATTGACTTATATTAAAGGTAAATTTTTTCCATTTTGGAGAAACTTGTTTTTCTTTGGACAGTGACAATTTACAAAAGAGACTGATTCCAAAGTCCTAAACTGTTGCATGACAGTCTCGACTCATTAATATTTACATTCTCAAAATTGACAAACGCTAGCTAATGTTCTAGCCCAAATAACAACAACGGAGCAATAGGAATGAGAACGAAAGACTGGGCACAAAATCTTCTGTGCTGGGCTACGAAGGGGAAGTTCACAGCACTTTTCATATTCTTCCCAAGGAACTGTCAGCGGACATGGTTGATGTTCATTTTTAAGTGAGGCTGAGTTGGCTTCCTATCCACCAACCTCTTAATATGATGTTCCGTGCCGCCTTAAATGCTACAACTTGTCCAGATGCCAGAAAGTAACTGCAGCATTTAACTGTACCATTTAAGGCAGAATGGAAAATTCACAATACATGCTGGTGAACTTTGCTCTCTGGTCTTTAACAAGATCCTGGATGACTTGTTTCATTCTGGACTCTAGTTTTTCAAACCTTGGCCAATACTGAGCAGCTTCACTCAGCGTTTGAAACTGAGGAGACTGTGAGAGTAGCAATTCCACCTTACCACAATCCCTACAGTTACCTGTAAGCGGCAACCATGCTCTGAGATGTTATCACTGTTGAAGCAGATCCTCTTAAACTGAAAGTTTCATAGCGAGTAACAAGAAGTCCGCATGTTGTAGGCAGTTTGGATGGCTTTGTCCTACGCTTCATAAATCACTAAAGGGTTAAATTACAAGTACAAGCAATATATAGGTGTATAATGTCTGTAAGTTAACCTATCCTGACTGAAGCATATGATACAGCCATGCAAACTGTCTACAAAGCAGAGACATGGGCTTCTAGGGGTTAAGTTACTTTGTGTTGGTGTCATGATTGAAAGTAAGTAGCTAGTGCAGGTAATGTTAGCTACTAGAAAGCTTCAAGTAACTAATGTTTGCATAGTTAACTAAATATTCTGAGGACTGAGTTTATTGTTTTCCTGCCTGTGTCTGCTTCAACATGTTGCTCCTGTGTGATAAACACAGTGTCTAACTGTAAACCAGCCAATCAGAGCAGAGCTCATCAGAGCTCACTAAAAAAGGGAAAACAGCTCATTTCAATTTGGTGCCAAACCATAGGATGTAAATCAATGCCTAGAATTGCAACGCTGGCCATCACTATGTAGACATCAGAGAACTATTTAAATATATGCTGAATCAGCATATTCTATATCAACTTTATGGAGGAATTCCACCCGTTTTGGTTTTGTCCTGACATGAGTGATACACTCATCGTCAAATAAATAGTTGTACCTAGATAGAAACAACAGACAGGAATGAAACTTGATGGGTAGGTTTGGCACTGTGTGACATGCGAATGATTCAGGTTTCATGCTCAACCGCACATGTGATGTAAGCAAGGACAGGCCTTATCACTGTACCTGACTGACCCTACAGTCATTAGTGCAGACATTGGCAGACGGTTGCACAAGACAGGACTACATGCACACAGACCGTTACGACGACTGCCCTTAACACCACATTAACCTCACCAAAGACTGCAGTGGAGTCGTGCCACACTGTCATGGAGTGACTCAGAATGGCAGCGGGTCATCTTCAGTGATGAGTCCCACTTTTGTCTTGGTGGAGAGGACCAACAAATCCGTGTGTGGAGGCGCCGTGGTCAGCACACGTCCAGAAGGCCTGGTGTCACTCCACCTCCAACCCTACCGAAGGAACTGTGTGAGAATGTTCAAGCTGCATGGGATGGATTATCACAGGACACCATTAGGAACCTCTACAACCCAATGCCGAGATGTCTGGGATGTGGGGTTAGCAAACATGGTGGCCCGACACCATACTGAGAGACACTTCTTCTGTATGTGTAGCTCAATAAATATTGCCCTTATCAGCCTAATAAATATTGCCACGGTAATATTTATTAGGCTGTATGTTATTTTCATACATTTATTCACAACATTCATAGATTAGGAAATGACCAAAAGTCTAAATATAACCTGAAGTGAAGTGAAGCTCTCTTTTTATCTGTGAGGTTTGATCAAGCTCAACAAACAAAGAGACCACTGGAAATGTAACACATTGGATAGAAAATGTGAAGGGGTTAGTTGAAATCTCTCGTTCCTCTCTGGTGCACAAAATGTGTTTTTGACTGATTTTGAGGTGCGACCTCAGGTACCTCTTCTGTGAGGACTTTCTCTCTTAGCTACTGTTGCCATGGGCTCACTCTTTGACTTCAAGCTGATTGCAGTTGGAAGGAGTACTCAAAAAATGAAAGGCCACTGAATTGAGTAGCTGAGAGGTGGTAGCACTCTCTGATGGGGTCGGCTACGGCAGGATCATAGAGTAGGGCTCATCAGCGCTGAGCTAAGAGAACAGAGAGGCGCAGGACAAATACCTTCAGCTTCTCTGCTTTTTCTACAGCAGATCAATGAAAAACCACACTGCGGAGCTCACGCACACACCCAAGGGAGCTGCGTCAGGGAAGAACGAAGGCACACACTCACACACACACACACTGAGGCTGCAGAGCGAGGAGCATGGAGAGACAATTAGGTATCTCAAAAGAATGAATTTTCATTTCCGAGCTTACTGAAACCTGTAGCTTTTGTAAATGGGATACTGCACTGGCACAGAAACGGATACGGAGTTTAAAACCCTAGACCAATGCCACACACACTAATATGCGTCTCCTATTTCCATATCAGTCCTGTGCTGAAAACAGTCCCACCATTTTAATACATATGGTCATAGGTGGTGCAGTTGTAGTCCTTTTCTGCTGACGGACATGATAAAGGGGGACTGGGAGATGAACAATAATCAGTAACTGTAAACCTAGAAGGTGAACCAAAGTGTTTTATATAAAATGGCCAGAGCTATCTGTAACAAGCATACAACATCCGGTACATTCCCTCACACCTAGGGGTCATTTAGCATGTCGAGCAGCAGACACAGTTAGAACATGCACACTCCACACAGAATGGACCTTGGATGCCCTGTAAAGGAATTGAACCCAGGCCCTTTTTGGTGTGCAGCAACAGCGCTACCCACTGCACCACCATGCCACCTTTTGTTCTCAGTCATCTTCGAAACCACTTTATTGTTATCTGTCGTGGGGAGTGCTGGAGACCATCCCAGCGCTCATTGGGCGAAAGGCAGGAAACACCCAGGATAGGCTGTCAGTCCATACACATTCACACCTGGGCAATTTAGCATCTTCAGTTCACCCGACTGCATGTCTTTGGACTGTGGAAGGAAACCGAAGCACCCGGAGGAAACCCACATGGAGAAGACAACTCAGGGTCAATAAGGATGCATAGCTGTCAAGAGTGTAGCTGTTACAGTAAATGTGTATGCTGAAAATAAATAACGTGTATTTTTTGGCCATTTTGATTGGAATATGAAATAAGAAGTGTGGTCTCTGACTTTGACAAAGTATTGAAATTCATGTGCATCTTATGTGTCAGTCTCATCTGGGATTGCTGTGAGTAAAAATAAGCTGCTAATCGGCTGCTGCTGCTGCTGCTTTAAACTTTTTATTGACTGAGGGCTTTTAACACACCCTCGAGTGCTACACTCAGTCAGTCAAATCTTTTCACTGATGTTAATCACATGCACACTGACGCGCGAGCCAGCAGTTTTCCCCAATCACTCACGTGATGTCATTTCAGGCAGAAACATAAAGAGCCAATCTGATCTGAACATTGCACCCCATTCAGTTGTGGCCACGGTCCTCAGAATCTGTATTTCCAGCACAGCGGGGTTTATACTTCCCTGCGTCACACAACGACACACACGTTAACGGTTTGACCTTCACGTCCATTTAGCCTGTGGGCAGCTGGACATAAACCATGCTCTGTCGGTGGTGCAGAATGAAGTAGCATTTACCAGCCAAGCTAATCATCATTCAGCAGCTGCGTGTGGAGACATGAGGGGAGAATGGCCTAAGGTAATGATGTGTGAGTTTCACAGGCAAATATTCACAATGAAATGATTAAAATGAGCGTTACGGTACATCAGTATGTAATGAATGTACATAGGAATACATAGTACTCAAAAGATGGATAGACAGCAACAAGTTATGATGCATCCACACTATAAAAAGGTAGATAACAGGTCCTTATAACTATACAGGAGAGAAAAACGAGTAACACATGATTGATATAACTTGTAGGGGACCTATCATATATGCATTTCATCCATTTATGATATTTGTGTGGGTTAATATACCACTCATACTCATAATTACTAACATACTATTGGCATACTATTGTCTACAATATTTGTATCACTTCTTTTGTTTGCTGCTGAACATGATTTGTTGCCCTGATCTGGAAGAAGCAGATGTTGTAATGGTTTACTCCTCATTTCAACTGGCTAGCTGTCTTTAAATAATCTAACCAGAAGCTGAACCTTCAACATGATGAACAAGAGGTTAGAAAACACTGTCAGGGTAGTGCTTCTCCGTCATCCTCACATGTTGGACTGATTTGACTTGATGCTGCAAGGACTCACCATCACCTCTTCAGGTAGAAAAACTTTAACTGTTAAGATATTATGAGACAGGATTGGCCGACGCTAGCTGGTTAGCACGCTAACTTCAGTAGATATCCTACAACACGATACACAGACATCTTAGACATGCTGTCAAAAGTGTTATTTCTTCACATTCTGTTGATAATCTTACTAAAAATCTTACATATTGCTCCTTTAAGGCTAATATAGTGCTCTGATTGGCTGCATTGTATTGTTGGGGCTCATTTGTAAAAACAGTCTGGGCTGAAACATTTCTTATAACTTTACATTTACATTTACATTTACGGCATTTAGCAGACGCTCTTATCCAGAGCGACTTACAACCGTGCTTAGTGTTCCGTTGGATAATATTCCAGCTAGTACAGGTAGTTCAGAGCCTAAAACTCACCCTGAGCTCAGACACTGCCTGAACAGGGGGCCAGTGCTGATACCTAGATAGATCAATACATACATATATAGAGCAAAAAGAGCACTACCTGGCAACCCCAGCCCAGTGCTCACACCTACAGAAAAGAAAAGAAAAAGTCATTATAAGTGCAATATAAGTGCAACACAACACAAGTACATACGCAACTTACACCTCTACTAGTGATTACTCACTTAAGTGCATTACGAAGAGATGGGTCTTTAGTCTGCGTTTGAAGACCGCGAGAGACTCCGCTGTTCGAACACCCAGTGGGAGTTCATTCCACCATCTGGGAGCCAGGACAGAGAAGAGTCTGGACGCTTGTCTTCCATGAGACTTCAGCGATGGCGGTTCGAGTCTAGCTGTACTTGAAGCGCGAAGGGCTCGAGGTACAGATCGACTCTTCACCATTGCCATAAGGTAGGGAGGGGCTGGTCCATTCTTGGCTTTGTAGGCGAGCATCAGAGTTTTAAATCTGATGCGGGCAGCAACAGGAAGCCAGTGAAGGGAGCCTCTTATAAGGAGTGGGGCTAAACCGCTGTAGACTGAGCAGGTGGCAAACCATTCTCTTTCCAAGGCCAAGTATACTGGACTTTCTTTTATCAGGTATTGAAGCTCTGTAGGAGCGGATACATCATCACACTCACTTTGATGTGTTTCTACAGAACTCAGTTCTTGTATTGATTGATCAGTTAATAGGATACTTTTTTTTCTTGTTGTAAAGATCGTTTCTGATCCTGTATTTACTTCAGAACAGTTTCTGTATGTTTGTGCTTCTAGAAGGTCATTCATGGAAAAGGCGATAAAGGAAATAGTAGATATTTATTTCTACAGAAACAAATTCTGAGATGAATTTTAAAGTTCAGTAATCTACTAGTTTAGTAATTTGTGTAGTAAATGATGCTTGGATTAGTATAATAGACGTCTGCATTACACACCACTATCATTCAGGGTTTTAGCTTACTTAGTTAGAAGTAGAATCTAATGTGTATTTAGGAGTGACAGTAGATGACGATTTATTAATTTTCTTCAGCATAACAAACCCAATGAAAAACTAATCATTTGCTGGATTTTAAAATGTTACTTCTAAAACACAGAAACATAATTTCTGTCAGTGCTGCTGTGCTGGCATATAAAAGCTTAGGAATTGTTCTGTCTTTTTTTCTTCAGTAACTTTGATAGTGTTAACCTTATGTTCATTTTAGGTATATTAACGCATGTCAGTGTATATATGGGTGTCAAATGCTATTCGGAAGCAAGTGTTAAGGGCAGTCATCACGAAAGTCGGCATGTATGTAGTCCTGCCTCGTGCAGCCGTCTGCCAATAGTGCTGGTACTACAGGATGGAGGACTCATGGAGGGCATCACTGCTCACTGAATGTCCACAATTGTTGCTGTTGGGTCAGTGAGGTGCAGCATTAAGGCCTGTCCTTGCTTATGCCACATGTGCGACTGAGCGTAAAACCTGAATCATCCGCATGTCCCACTAACCTACCCACCAAGTTTCACTGGTGCAACTATTCTTTTGAAAATGAGTTTTGAATGTTCATTTTTCAAATACTCTCACATTTCATAAATCTAGATCTGAATGTTCAGTGTACTAGACATTTTGATTTATTTGCCAGTAAACAAAATAATATTTCATGTAATATGTTATTCAGCCCAGAACATGTTAGATGACAAAAATTAATATGTGTTGAAAGTGTCTCGGTGCTGAGGAGGATACGTCATTATATTGGTTTTTGTGATATCACAAAAACTAATGAATTCAAAATGGGTTGTCAGCATATGAGCCACTTGGACCAGGAATGAATGGCACGCTCTGACACTTTAAAGAAACGTGCTGTTGGTCTGATTATCATGAAACATTCAAATAATGTAAAGAGCATTAGGGCATTTTTTAAAATGCTGTGATGATGAAAATGATTTTTTAGCCAGTGAGAACAAGTACAGGATTAATACTGAACTAGTCATCCATTCTTCCTTCTCTCCATCCTCTCTCTCTCTCTCTCTCTCTCTCTCTCTCACACATTCACCCGCTCACTTTTGACACAGTTTTGACACCCAGAGAAAAGGAGCTGCCTCTTTCAGGCTCATGGAGTGTGTGACACAGGACACAGCAGAGACTCTGAATATCAGCATGCGTGCGCACATTGAACGTGGCATTCTAGCTTTGCATAGAAATTACCGCTACTTTCTTAAGATGACAAAAACGTATTCAGGTGACAGCAGTGCCCAGTCTGGCTCCCTGATGACATCAGAACAAAGGTGGTTCATACCAAATGGATTACAACAAAAGGTGCTGATTAATGCAGAGAGGTAATTATTCCTGCAGGGACACACAGGATAAGGGAGGAACAACAAACATCAGCAAGTGCAAATCTGTTACTTCATGCAAAGCACACAAAGGCAAAATGAAACCATCAGCATATCCCCACCCAACCCCCTGCCAGCAAACCCCTCCACAAACACACACACACATGTCCACACACACACACACACACACACACACACACACACACACACAGAGGTCCCATATGTATTATATGTATCGCTGCAGTCGGACCAAAACCTCCACACTTTACAGGAGAAGGAAAAAAATACTGTATTTTTAATGTGTACTTTTAAAATGAAAAATTATGTTTTCTTTCAACAGCAGTGACATGGACATGGTATATGAAATATTACAGTACTTCCCATATTTAATATTTCATCGCTGTCCAAAGAATCTCCAAAGCGGCAACTTTACAGGAAAGGACAAAAACCCACTTTAACTTTAATGTGTGTAAGTCAATGGAACCAGACTTTTTTAAAGCCATTTCTGTTGGTCCGTGCATCATGTACTCTTCACACAGTGTAAACAGCATGGAGACACAAAAATGGAGCTGAAAATGGAGACACATGTTTTTAACTGGACCATATATATATATATAGATGCAGATTACATGACAAGCACTTACTGCTTCTAACAATCCATATAACCTCAGACACATTCAGTAATTTTGAGGTCTGGTCTCAGGAGTGGTCAGTTGGATGTTCCAAAAACATCAGGAGCTTCTTCATTCGATTAGCAAATTGTTGTAGCTATTAGCTTTTCCTTGTAACAGCTTCTTGACAGCTACATACTCTTTCAAATGCCAGCAAGAGTGGAGCTTGATTACCTTTTATCTCTCAGAGTGCTGTTTATCTAATGGGGGCAGTTTTGGTGGTCCACCAGGTCATGTAAATTTACTCTTAATTGTTTATTGATCTCCAGTTTTGGAAACTCTTGGTTTGATTGTGGATTTTCCTTTGACGTTCCCCTGCAAGTGGTCTTATCTTATATCTAATCTCCCCAGAAATATCTCCTGAAACCTTTACTTAATGGACACATATTTTCTTTGACCTTTACTTAATGGACACATATATATTTGTCAGTCAGGACTATGCTGTTGGTTCTGCAGGTTAGCCCTGTTATTCTCTGGTTTTCCTGCATCATCAGGACAAACACATACGCACAGAGTAAAATGCTAATGATCTGTAAATGCAGTGAGGTGAATGACAGGCTCAGAATCCTGCAGTAATTGGTTTCCGCCTCTATTCAGGCTCCTGGCAACCACACCACTCCAGCATGGCTGCTCGGGTAAGAGAGAACTCAGGTGTTAATTAAAGACACCCAGGCAGAAAGAGCTCAAAGCAGGAGAGAGGATAACAGGAGGATAGCAACGGACATCTGCCAGGTCACTTAGAAACTTCACATTATTGCTTGTGTAACTGCAAGTGTTGTTGGTCTGTGTGTTTTTGCCCCTTTGTGACATTGACAATGGTTACAGTCTTACACTTTTTAAGATTTTTCTTATCGCCGTAGATCCATGGGGACCAAAGATGTTGCACAAATAGTTGCACCCAGAAGGAATCAACCGACAGGAATGAAACTTGGTGGGTAGGTTTGACGTTGTGAGACATATAAATGATTCAAGTTTTACGCTTAGTCATGCATGTGGCGTAAGTAAGGGTGGACCTTATCACTGTACCTGACTAACCCAACAGCCACGATTGCAGACATTCAGCGAGCAGTGATGCCCTCCATGAGTCATCCTGTTAGTGCCAGCACTTTTGGGAGACGGCTGTATGACACAGAACTACGTGCATGCAGATCATTACGACGACTGCCCTTAACACCACATCAGTGTCGACAAAGACTGCAATGGTGTTGTGCCAGACTGTCATGAAGTGATTCAGTGAAGAGTCCTGCTTTTGTGTTGGCAGAGACGACCAACAAATCGGTGTATGGAGGCATCGTGGTCAGTGCCAAAATGAACAGTTTGTTGTCATGCATCACACGTCCAGAAAGCCTGGTGTCACTCCACCTCCACCCTTACTGCAAAATCTGCAGGGATCCATGGGATGGATTGTGTTTGATGTCAGTGGGTTTTCTGTTCTTTCACTACATACAAGGAAATTCGCCTATGATAGCTGACCGTATGCTACAAATACTGCAGATAGAGACATGTCTGCATTAGGTCCTGCTGATGAAAGACCACTGGCATTCAGACTTCACGTAACAGCAGAACAGTCTAAAACCCACATGGCAGCTCTGCTGTAGATGCAGATGCAACATAATAGACACTGTGTGCACATAATCAGTTCATTTAAACTTCCATCTTTGGTGAATGGCCACAATAAAGGTTCAAGGCAAATGAATCAATATTCACCTCCCACTGCTTCGTGGAAATCGGTTCACGTTGACCGTGAATGAGTCACGACCATGGTTCTGCTCTAATAGCATCAAATGAAGACATTGTGCAAAGAAACAGCGTTCATTAATGACGCAGAAGACAAAGTGCTGCTTAAATCCTGTTGCTTGCAAAGCAGAGGGCAGGTAGTGCACAGAACACTGCGGGGTCAGTGCCACACAGCACTATCCATTAGACTCATTGAAAACACATTACTGCAGGTCAGGTTTATGAGGCTACATGACACCTACATAAACCCATCATTAAAGGCTTTTTCCCAGTAGGGGTATAGGTAACATTTGCCATTGGCTGATCTAAAGTGGCCTTTATGACAGATCAAGGTCAGCTGGAATAGACCTTTACAAAGCTTTATCTAGGTTTGTGTCAGTTGTCATGAAAGGCTTATTTAGGTGTCATGTGACCTACAATAAAGTGCTTTCCACCCGTTCAGTCAGTATCCATAAAAATGAAATATGTTGTTAAATATGATAAATGTATTAAAAAATTTAACAGTCTGTGATGCAACAAAAAAAACAAACAAACAATGCTTTTACATCCAACAGCGTGTTTAGGCATCTGTTAATCTAACACAGTTACTCATTGCACCATGTTAAACATTCATGACTGACCAATAAAAATAGCACAAAATTACTTAAAAATATATATACATTTATACATTTTATACAATTAAAAAACATTTGGCTATCTGGAGTGCCTACCAACCCACAAAATTGCATCAGTTGGGGACTGATTCGAAAAAAAAACGCCTCCCGTCCAAGTAGCTTCACCCATAACTAGCATTATATGAAAGCTAGGAGCTAGTCACGGGAACAGGAAGTTTATTTTTGATGGCAACGCCCAGCTAAAGTCTGCAAAACCTGTATGTGTGTGAAAAGAGTTAGATCACTTGACAACTATGGTCACCGGACAAATAATTTGTCACCTTATGTGTTTAAGGTGGTAGTAACTTCAGGCTCCTGTAGATGGCGTTGCACGAGGATGATGGGGCTATGATTACCTGCGGGGTGTGAGTGACGGGATTCATAGATTGAGAAGAGGTGGTACAGTGCAGTGAACATCTCGTTTAATGTCTGGAAAATGGGTCTGAAGCAGACGTTAATGATTAGCTAAAAGGAGTGATTGCATTTGCAGGTGTATGGAAGCGTACAGTCATACAGGTCAACCCCAGTCTACATGAAATTCTCCTCAGAATTGTGCCAGGGAAGGCACCCACCAAATCTAGACCAACTGCGCAATTCTTTGACGCAAAAGTGGTTGAACATTATTGATGCGGCCTACATCCAAAAACTTGTCCAGTACGTGACAAAGCGAACTGCAGCTGTTATTCCTGCTTTTGAAGGTATTACACACTATTAGGTACATTTCAGGCACAGGTGACTCATTTTTTGTCTGGTGAGCTTATGTAACAAACAGACNACATTATTGATGCGGCCTACATCCAAAAACTTGTCCAGTACGTGGCAAAGCGAACTGCAGCTGTTATTCCTGCTTTTGAAGGTATTACACACTATTAGGTACATTTCAGGCACAGGTGACTCATTTTTTGTCTGGTGAGCTTATGTAACAAACAGACAGTGGACCCAAATTGTAAAGAAACAACGTTCCTTTACCAAAATAAATAAATAAATCATTTTAAAACATACACAGCGAAAAGCACACCAAATGGCACCGGGCTGTGCTTCCACCCACACATGCCAGCTGAACTTACAATCTGTTTATTCAGCCACTTTTTTATGAGCATGCTTGCTTATAGAGCTGTGGCATGCCTGCACTCGTGTGCTAAATCTCAAGCTGAATGGTCCAAAGCGATCAGCACCAGCCCTGACGCTCATCTCCAAAACATTACCTTAGAAAGGATAAAGCTCGAGCAAGTGATAGCACTTGATGGAGGTGCTGTTTAACAATGCTAAAACAGGTTTGTTAAGTTTAATCAAACAAATAAAAATGAAACAGGCCTGCGGAGGCAGCACAATGAGCTGAGTGGCAGTATAGGCCACGGATTTGCAGAGGAGCCGAGGAGCTTCAGAAATACACATTCTCCAGGACTCCAGGAACTCAAAGCTTCTCTAGTTAGGAGATGCTACAGCTCATTGATTACAGAGCTCTGAGAATATACCATTGGAATTGAAGCCTCAGAAACAACTAGATATTTTGTGCCTGCCACATCCTTTTTGAGAGCGCTCAGCTCACAGAAAGGAGGGAATGGACTGTAGCAGTTATAAGGGAGATGATAAATTACATCTGAATAGGGGTGTAACCACCAGAACATTTCCTGGCAGTACCTGGACGTCCTCCCTTTCATGCTCTTATTTACTTGACCAGTGGTGGACAAAGTAAACAAACCACGTAGCTGAGTTTCCCCAAGGTAAAATAGTCCTCCAGTAAAAGTAGAAGTTTTTCCCTTTAGACCTCCACTGGAGTAAAAGTACTAAAGTATTTACCTTCAAGTATGGAGAGTAACAGTAGCATGATTTATTATGGCTCTAATGTCCTATTATCATTTCTGGAACAAGACTCTTAATCAGCTCAGTTTAGGTGAAGAGACTCTAGTGTTACTCTCTGTCCACCAGTCTTTAATAGAAGGTCATTAATTAGTCTGACACTGATGTCTATTCAAATGATCATAAGAGCACTTCAGAACACTGAAGGAGAACAGTTTCCATGAGCTAGAACCAAGCTCTATCCAACAGGTCAAAACAAGCTCAAAACAAAGTGACTGCTGTACCCTGATTGATGGGCTCACTTCACGCTTCTTTCGTTTGGACATGTCATGTTTTTATGCACACATGAGCCAAAAGGAAGGACAGATTTGGCCATAATGTAGTGGAGTAAAAAGAAAGATATTTGACTTTGAAGTGTTGTGGTGTTAAAGTAAAAAGTCCCCCAAAATGGACATTTTGTCAACCAATGTTTTTTCACCAAGATTCTGATATTCAACAGTGTGATTTGTTCTTGGATAAGAACACAATCTATGCACACTAAAGAGCACAACACTAAATTGCTATAAAGACATTTTCTTAAGGCCTTTCTCAAGAACCAAATCCACTGTATCCTAAGTTTTTTAAAACACATTTTTCCAATAAAAACCCTTTAATTTTTACATCGTTTTTTAGCATTTGCAGAAGAAGACATCTCAACGTATGACAACATGTTGGGCTTGACAACAAAGGATTGGAAAAAATGAGAGACACACAAAAGTCCGTCCAACTCAGAACTCTCCCTGTAAATGTTACCTTGCCACTAAACAAGCAGTCAAATTTAAGCTTAACCTAAAATAGGAATACAAATATTACATCATTTCTGCACAAAGGTTAAAGGTTATGATCTAAACAGTCAATCAGAGTGGTCTGGTGTGAAATGTTCCACTCTAGAGAAAGAATCGTTCACAGTGGTGCCGATTGGAACCAGACGTCTAAACAGTTTAATGCTTCCGAAATCTCCCTCATACAAAGTTAACATATAAAATGGTCAGGTATGCGCTGCCTGATGTCCGACTCCTTGTTTTATCATTTTGTGAGAAAGTTTTGGCTTAAAACATATTTTAATCCATGTACTGTATCTGAATCCATTCATGGCAGAGCGCTACCTGCAGGGCGTTGAGGCAAAATAGTTTCTTTACCATCATCATTACTGATGAACGTTGAAGACATTGTAACCCCAGGTTTCTATCATGACCATTTTAAGTTTTTTATGTCTGATTGTATATTGAAGCTGATTTGATGCATGCATTCTTCTTGTTCTTCTAGAAAGGCTACTGTTTCAGAGATGCAAGTGCTAATGTGTCCTAATTGTATATTAAACAATACCTGTACTTGCTTTTACAACAAATATACCTTTAAATACCTAAATGGTTCTTCAAAGGTTCTTTAATAAAGGCAATGGTTATATACTGTCCAATGAAAAACATGTATCTCCAGTTTTGGTGATTTTTATTTTTACACATCATTTGAACGCAGCAGTTGCCGTTTACATTGTGTGAAAATTTCATCATGAATGGACCAACAGGAATGATTCAAAATCACCTGGAAAAAAGTCTGGCTCCATTGATTTACATTAAAGTTAAATTAGATTTTTGCCCTCTCCTGTAAAGTTGCCATTTTGGAGATACTTTGTCAGCCTGTCAAAACCTAAGTGCTGAGATCAGTATAGACATATAACAGTGGTCACCCGATTTCCTGCAGAGTGAGATTCCAAGCGGCATGTAATGTGGCCCTCGCCAACGTTAATGAATCTGATCCAAAAAGGACTTCTGAAGACATTCATTACCTGTAGCAGGTGTGGTGCAGATGGTGGTCATAAATAGATTCTACAAGAAGACAGATCTCCAGGCCCAGGTTTGGTCATCACTGACTTATAGTTAGAGTTCAGTGTACAGGTTGAACACCAACAGATGTTTAATCACTACAGCCACCATGTGCTTTTATACTGTACATCTTATTCCACTTAATAGTCCACATGGACAAAAGACCAATTCCAAGCACACTTTCTCTCACAAAGCACATTTTGCCCTGGAACTCACTGTATCCCTTTTTTCTCACAGCGATGGAGTCCACAGGGAAAGCAGTCAGAGGTTCATGGTCACATTCGCAAACCAATCTCACCAAAATCCCTCCGCAGCACTACATTCTTTCGCTCCCTGCGAACAGTATTGACCTTGACAGAGATGAAAAAAGGGAAACGAGTCCGGAGGGTTCTGTTAAAGGGAACAAAGGCTGGTTTTGTTGGGCTAAAAATAGGTAATAGAAGTTTTCCCGGTGGGGGTGCCAGAAGACCTCATGTGTGAAATGGCCTCAGGGATAGCAGGCGCTGAGCTCTCTGCCTGCTGGGACTGGATAATGAGGTAAGGTCTGGCAAGCAGTGAGTTCGGCTCTGGGTGAGTACATCTACATCTTCATGCACTAACAATGTCCCAAATACATAATGCAGAGAGCAAGACAGAGGTTAGTGATGCCATGCCTCTACACTCTACTATGAATGGCATAGGACAAAAGACAGGGCACAACAGAGTACAATATTTTGCCTCACTGCCTGCACAAAAGTGTTTCATACATGAGCTGGTTTTGTCTGACTGCTGGCACAAATGTGTTTCATACATGAGCATGTTTTATCTGAGTGCCTGCACAAAAGTGTTTCATAGGTGAGCATGATTTTCCTCAGTGTGCAATAACACATTAATTAGAACACAGTTTTGACCTTGGATCAATAACCGCAAAACTAAAGGATCAACTGACAAATCTGCTACCTTGGGAATAAAGCCAAATCCCACACATTTTATCCCGTTGTTGTGATGTGAGTGATATTAACAACGGGTTGGAAGAATGAATGAACTGGAATCTGAGTGTTGCAAAATTCACCCAACATAATAATAACTGCTTTATGTTAACAAAGCCTTTGTTTTTTTCTTGCATAGTTGAAAAGTAACCACAAAAATCAAGCACTACTCTCAACATGTAACAAGATGGTTGTGCGCCCAAACTTTTGACTGGCAGTCTATTTTATACTGAGCTTCCAACTTCTTCATACTGACATGTCTTTGTGTTTTGGCAGCCTCTGACAGGCTTAAGTAAACCTGTTATTACAACCCCAAATTAGAAAAAAGTTGGGACACCAAATTTCATCTGAAAACAGGAGTCAATTTCATCTGCCGGCATCCGCTTGAAGTGCCCCCGGAGGACCCCGAAGCACCACCAGGGTGCAGCTGGCCAGCATTAGTCTGTGTGCATGTAGTCCTGCATCGTGCAGCTGTCTGCCAATGGTGCTGGCACTAACAGGATGACTCATGGAGGGCATCACTGTTCGCTGAATGTCCGCAATCACTGCTGTTGGGTCAGTCGGGTATAAAGATAAGGTCCATTGTTGCTTACGCCACATGCGCAGCCAAGCGTGAAACTTGAATCATTTGCAGGTCTCATGATGTCAAATCTACCCACCAAGTTTCATTCCTGTCTTTTAAGTCCTTCTGAGCTTTCCTGTTTTGGGGTTGTATTATTACTATTCCTCCTTGTATATTTCCTCATTCCCTGTTGCTCTGGATCCTGAGTTCTGTAATGTAACAATGTCAGTTGTAAAATGGTCTATATAAATAAACCTATACAACCTAAACTCTGATTGAAGGCCCTTAAAGGCACTTACAATACTAGGCAAAGGATATGACACACAATAGAATGTACAAAGTACAGATTCGGTGTGATTTACATAAAATAAATGATATGCATGTGCAAAATGTTCAGTTTAGTTAAGGTTGGTATGCTGGTTAACATGACTGCCAAGAAATGCTTCTTTATGTTCTTTATTTGACTGTTTTCAGGTGTACACTCCTACAATTAAAGGGTTCTCTATAACAATGCCATAAAAAAAAACACTTTCAGTGGACTGTTCTTTAAGGAACAGTGGTTAATTGCCATAGGCCAATACATGGAAGACTCCAACACTGCGTTCAATTGAAACGTGATTAGACTCCGGATATGAGCGTCTACTATATGCTGCAAATGACATTACATTCAATTTCATTCATGTTCATGCTGCACTTCCTCCTCCTCTCCATGTCTGTGCAGGGCCTGGGTATATTCCAAATAATGTTTTGCTCTTAGAATCATATATCAAAGCCCAGAACCACTGAGGAACCTTTATTTATAAGAGTGTAGTGTTTCCATCACAAATCACAGAGGTGACTGGAGGCGGTATGGGAAACCTTGCTTAGCCTTGTTTGAACTGAGAGTATTCCTTCAAGGTAGCGTTCAGCTGATCTACTCCTGGACACAGAAGGCCAGTGTTTAGACTGCTAACTGAAAACACGATCAAACATGACATAAAACTGATACAGGGCAGAGAGAATGCTCCGGCTGAAAATAGAAACCTTTGTAACATCTTTGTGTAGGAACCAAAATCCTCCAGTCCTCAGTGTCACAGTTAATTTATGGTTCACTATCTACCAAGATATTATCAGGACAAAACAAACTAATGCTGGCCAAACTGCAAGCACTTGAAAAGAAAGGAATGCTGAGTGCAGCTACTGAGTCATTTCCAATAACCCTCGTTGAGGGTACTGAATCAAGGACACCACATATTTAGCATATAAAAAAGCTCTTACAGTATAAAGACTTGGTCATTTGCTGGTGGTGTCAGTGCACTGTGTCTTGCCAGGATGTTAAGTGCAGAATACCTATTGCATACAGGCTCCAGATGCTTGCTGAAAGCTGCTGAGTGGATAACTCTATTCCAGTGGGTATTTCACAGGCTGTAAAACCAAAGAACTCTGGGTTTGGTAAATATTTACCAAGTGCACACATAACGTGAGGTGCTTATATTGCATTTCTGAGAAAGTAATAAAATAAGCTAGTAAAAATGGAGATATTGATAAGGGGCCGTGCACAAACATGAACTTTAATGAACACTTAAAAGCACCCTGTTATCACCAGGTCCTACATTCTATGGAAGCACATACGACCGGGGCCCCAGGCTCACATAAACAGTTCAACTACAATCAGCTTTCCTCTAAGAAACATGTTATGGATCGCCTTGTCTCAGCCAAGATCAATACCATTTTTGCTTTGGTGATATTTTCTGCTATGAGAAAGAGACAGCGAGGTGTTTGTGGGTGGATATATAGTTTTTTGCTCCTTCTTTCAGCAGATGATGCCTTGGTATCAGTACGTTCCTTTACACAGTGAGAAGCTGCACAGAAGGCCTGGCATTACGTGAAACAGACCAAACCACATTTTAACACTGTAACAATGTTTGTGCAGGACACTTCCCTTAAAGGGGACTCGCTAACTGAGTCATTTATACAGCCATGCAAAGTGGTTGGATGGAGCACTGGATACAAAATCACAGACTTGGATTGCTTTACAGTGGTGCGGATGGGAACTAGGGCTCGCAAAATCTACAATAGAAATATAGCCGTTTTATTTACCATTCAAAATGACCAGTGAATTCATGCATGTCATACGTGTTTTTATAGATTATGTTAATAATGGTATAAAAGTGGTCCAACTGAATATAAAAAAGTTTTCTTTGGTACCATTTTGCCTCGAAGTGCATTGCATTTATGTTAGCACAAATACATTTAAAAAATGTTTTAGGGCAACACTACATACCGAAACAGTAACTACAAATACAGAACATACAAATACAGTAAAACTACATGTCTGACCTCAGGCACAACATACGCCCTTAAAGATTTATGGACTCATCACAAGAATAGTTGCACAAATAGCTGCACCTTGAATGAATCAACCGACAGGAATGAAACTTGGTGGGTAGGTTTGATACTGTAAGACATTCAAGTTTCACACTCCGCTACGCATTGTCGTAAGCAAGGACGGGCCTTATAGCTGTAAGCAGCGAACAGTGATGCTCTACATGAGTTATCCTGTTAGTGTCAGCTCCATTGGCAGACGGCTGCACGATGGAGGACCACATGCACGCAGACTGCTACAAGGACACCATGTCAACTTTGCCAAAGACTGTAATGCTATCGCGTCAGACTGTCATAGAGTGACTCAGTATGACAGCAGGTCATCTTCAGTGATGAGTCCCGCTTTTGTCTTGGCTGAAATGACCAAGGAATCTGTGTGTGGAGGCACCGTGGGGAGCACCAAGATGAATAGGTTATTGCCATGCGTCACACATCCAAAAGGCCTTCCTTCCTTCTGAATAGCTTTGCAATACAAAACTTCTGTGTGGATGCAACTACACTTTAGATGATGAGTGTAAAAAAATGGTGTGCTACCTTTGACAGACAGTCACCATCACCTTTGTTTGCAGTGCTGTTGTGAACGGGAAACCTGGACTAATACAGACTGAAACCGTAGCATCTTTAGCAGCAAATCCAGGTTCTGTTTGGGATCCAACGACAGTTGTGTTAGGGTACGGAGCCCTTGTGGTGAGCGCTTTAATCCTGCCTTTGCTGTGGAGCGACACACTGCCCCAACTGCTGGTGTGATGATATGGTGAGCCATCGCATACGTCAGTCAGTCACCACTAGTATAGATACAAGGGACACTAACAGCTCAGTGGTATGTGCAGGACATCCTCCAGACACGTGTTGCCTCTCATGTCAGGGCGTCCAACTGGCATTTTTCAGCAGGATAATGCCTGCCCATACACGGCAACCGTTTCCTAGGAATGTGTCCACCAGATTGCAACACTTGCTTGGCCTGCCAGATTTATCGGCAATTGAGCACTTATGCGAGCAGCTGGGACGCCAGCTTCAGCAGCCAACAAGCATGCAGGATCTACATGCCCAGCTGCAACACCTGCGGGCAAATGTGCCACAGGATGCCTTACAGAACCATTTTTATCTCGTTTCCAGGCTAGAGGCGACCCAACAAGGGTAGAGCCAACTTTCAAGTGTACAGTTTTCCCCAATAAACTTATTCTTTCATTCTAATATGGCAATCACTCCGGCTTAATGTTTAGGTGTACTGAACCCGAAATATGTATCATTACACTCTTAGACATTTCCAATAGTATTTGTTAATGCACTTACAACAATTCAAACCCGTGGTTAAGACACTGCCGTTGTAATTCCAGGGATACTGTGCCCTCTAGTGGTCTATAAACCCGTATACTGTATGCGCACACCCCTACAATTTACTTTGGACAGATTTACGATCCTTTTTATGCATATGAAAAGCTGCTGGGGGGCAGGTAATCATGAGAGAGTGAAAGCAAATTTGTTTTATCGTGTTGCTGCTGTGATGCCAGCATAAGTGAAGAGAAGTTATCCATCCATTCGCAGGGAGCTGCTGAGACAGCCTTGCTGCCTGATGAAGCATAGATTGGCTGGCAGGAGTCCACCTGCTCCCACTGCCTACAGCTACACTGCGAAAGCACCGCATAAAGCCAACACCGACAGAACAAAGCACGGCAAACGTGTTACAATAGAACAGTTTCATACGGTTTCACAATGTAAACAATAACTATTTATTGTATATCATCAAATATAAATGACTCCTATGATTAGAATGGGCAGAATCGGCAGCCGTGAAGTAGCTGCTGATAAAAGTGCATAAACCAAAGTAATCCTGAAATCTGCTTTTTCTGACAGAACAAAAGTTTAAACACAGGTTTAGGTTTTATTTGGGATGTCTTTTAAAGGAAGTGGCTTACATCCGCTGCAGTGAATCCCAGTTACAGAGGTCACACAGTTATATTCCAAAACCATAATGATCAGTATTTAAAGACTTTTAATACATCATATATCAGAATGATGAACACAAATAAATCATTGCTCCCTTTTACTCAAGTAATTTCTAAGACACAGGGATCCTTGAGGATATCCACTCAGGACCACCGCCTTGTATCTGCAGTAGATTAACAGTCCATTTCATCACCTCCACCTACCATATACTTTGAAGCTCTATGAGCCATCTGTTCCTCTGTACACTTTGTTAACCCCCTTTCACTCTGTTCTGCAATGGTCAGGATCCCCACAGGACCACCAAAGAGCAGTGCTGCATCTATGCCCAGGATACCTCAGATCTGTAAACATGAAAACTTGCCAAGTTGGTGGTAAAGAGTGAATTATTTCTTATTTCTCAAGAAGAAGATAATAGAGGAGACGTGCAGGATCTTAAAGTGTGGACCACACTAAAAAAAGACCATTTCCAAAAGAAGAATTGTTAAATCAAATGTTTTGTTGCCACTGAAGCTAGCAACAATGCTGCTATGGCAAGTGAGTTAGCAGCCCCCTCCCCCAATACCCCAAGGTATTTCATACTCTGGTTGTGACCATGGATAAACAGGTCGAAGGTGGGATAACAAAGCATACAGAGAAACAGATTGCATGCTCAATAAAGTGCTAAGTGAGTTTATAGTCACCCTGGCTTCATTGGCCTGTTGCACATTATTACTTTGTATTATTAGCATGTTGCTTTCCATACATTTTACCATTAAATATGCTATCATAAGTATGTCCTAATATTTTGCCATCATCACAGATTTTTTTCTCAGTAGTCCTTAGCAATAAAATGTTACTTTTAGGGCAAAAGTCTGGCACTGGCTGAATTTGAGCACTGCTTGAGACATGGGGTCACTGGTGAATACTAAGTAGTTACACTTTAAGTTTTACTGGCAAGTGAGATTTTCAGAATTGTCATGCCTTTTTTGACTAAAGCATCAGAATTAACAACTGGAAACGCCTGAAAATTAGACAAGGCTGTGGGCTATGCTTAAAATTAGGCTATCAAACACAGAAGTTAAAAGTTAAGTTCAGTTAAGGCCAAGAAATCTATGAGGAATCCTGGGGTGCCCTTAGCAATGGTCTGCCAATTGCTTATTAGGTGATTAAACGAGGAGTAAACATCAGCATTCCTATTTGCGCATAAACCATGTCATTTGGTCCAGGATCAGCTTTATTCTGTGCCTAGAAGACCTTCCTATGAACTCATAACTTGCTAAGTCTGTGTTGAATTTCACGTTGAAAGGCAACGATTGGATTGTCCACATCAAAGCCAACCTCAAACTCTGGTTTCCTCTCAAACGCCAGAACAGCTGTCAGTATGGTGAGAACAGCTGTTAGTCCCCAGATTTGATAAATCTTGTCCGTAAGGGGTTCAGCGAAGATGAAACTGTGCGTCATGCCACCTATGCCAGGTACAGGATAGGACGATTGATGAGTATCCTTCAAGAAAAACTCCAGAGGAACAGAGAACACATCACTCACTTCAGCTGGGTTTGGACATGCTCGGAAAGACTCGCTGATGAAACCCACCACTGGGGTCACCAGAAGTCCCCTCTGTGGAGAGTGATGCAAGAATTATTTACATGTCAGCACTAATGTTAACAATGTTAGACATAGTTTTATTGCAACAATATGCATATGGTATGGATGGTCCTGGTTACAGAGGGTATGCGTTTACGTCAGTTTCCCTGCTGGAATACGTCCTCCTAGTTGGACTGAATGGCAAACAGTCCACAACAAGGCTGCGTTTACTAGGGAAAACGGTGTAACCAGTAATGAAACAAGCAATTGTTGGCTTAAATTAAAGGCAGTTGGACAGTAAAATATAAATCTTTTGGTCATCGTGATCTTTAATGTTTCTGGAGCCTCCAAATCTGCACAGTTATCCGTCTAAACGTGCTTTGTGGAGTTGAGAAAATTTGGTTTACTGTAGCTAACGCTGTCGAATCATCCTTCCTTTGTTTGCAGAATAAAAGGTTCATCGTCGTGAATGTTCTTCATAAATGCTGGCATAAACTTTACAGTTGCACAGAATATAAACAGGAATGTAATATTTACAATATACAATTGTAATTGCACAAAATATACAAGATATAAAACAGATTATAATAAAAGATATACAACTTATGGTATGATTTTACCGCAAAATCCAGCATGCCTAATAAAAAATGGCCAACTCCACATTCTAATACCAGGATTCCAGTATTCCACTTGTTTCTGCCATATGCGGCAATCCATACGAAGTCAGCTTCTTATCTGCCAACGTCTCATTCGAACATTCCCCTTCCATGTTAAATGGTGCAGCATTCACATGCTAGCGCCACATGCTTTATTCACTATTTATGGTAGAATAGGAGAATCTGAACAACAAGCTGGTGAATAGGAAGCCGACCTCAGCCTCATGTGATCTATTCAATCTTTTCTCCTCTGTATCTGTAAAAATACAGCTTTGAATTCCTGCTGAATCTACTTGTACAGTTAATTGCACAACAGCTTTTTCCCATTTTAGATGTTTTTATGTTTTCGCAGCATTCAAACTAAACGCAAACGCTGTCACTCGGTCTTTCTACCACTCATATAACAACAGTAACTCCCGCCAACTGTGACGTCATGTGCATACCCTCTACATCTGCACAACACTACACAACAAAAGTACCTGATTCAAGACTGGCACGAGTCTGCAAATCACTTCTACTCCATCAGGAGGAAGGCCGATCTCTTCCTGTGCCTCTCTCAAGGCAGTGTCGATTTCATCTCGATCATTTCTGTCAGACTTTCCTCCAGGAAAACACACCTCTCCTGCGTTGTGCTTGAGCTGAAAAAAGGAAGAGATTAAAGAGAGATCTTAATGTCTGAAATGTTACAGTGGGTTTGGATGTAAATTAGGGGTGCAGCAATGCCTCGTAATGTTGTGATTTCACAATGTAAAACTATCTGAATTATAGTAATTATGCCATGTAAGCATTGTCAAAGTTTGCAAAACATTCAGCACCAATCCACATCTCACACCAGAGCTCCACCTGCCGTTTTGCTCCACATGTTTATATTCATCATTTTTTACTGAACAGAATACTGAACACGTGAACCCAAATCATGGGCAGAGTGTACCTTTATACCCCTAATGTATGTACCATTAAAATAGTGTTAAAAAATGTTTTTGATGATTTACATGATAGAGTGAAGTTGCGCAATGGATTTTCCCAGACATTATAGAGACTGACAAAATTGCATAAAGCTGTGCAAAGGGAAATGGAGCTTTTTTTGAAGTATGTAAATTTGAAGACCTCGGATTCGTTCAATACTTTTTTGGTCCCTGCACAATGTTATACTGACACTGTCCAAAGAAAATTATTCAGATTTTTACTTTTCCCACATCATTCGAACTCAGCAATTGTTCTTTACTGTAACGTTCTGGCAAAGTAGGACGAGCGCGGAAAGGCTGAAAAGTTTTATTTAGAAGGGAACTTAAGCGAGATCAATACAGGCTGGAGACAGGGACTGGCAAACAACAACAACGTAGACAAAACCGTAAGACAAAGTTGAAAAAACGAAGCAAGGGTCAGTAAACCGATAATTAGACAGAGGAAAAATAAAGGCTCAGTAAGGACTGGAAAACAGACACGTTACTTCGCAAGGTACAAACAAAACAGAGCAGTATATAAAGGGAAGACCCCAGGTGGAATTCAGAACTCCGGTGAAGCTGATCTGTGATTGGCTGCCGGCTGTGAATGAGAGGTCACGTGGAGATCTGAGGGGTTCTGGGAAGTGGAGTCCTCAGGCGGTACGACCCATCTAGATGGTGCGTTTGACATTTACATTTCGCAATGACTGGCCCATTAGAAATGCTCCAAAATAGGTTTGAATAAAACCTCTTTACAATCAGAAGTAAAAAAGGTTTTTGCATTTTTCTGTAAAATGATCATTTTGGAGACAGCTGTTTTTCTTTGTACAGTGTTGGTCTGTATTATTTCAAAGATTTCATGATTTCACTATTATTTCAAATATAAGAGAAGATGGCAAAAATAAAGTAAAAGCATTTAAGAATAGGTGTATTTGAAGGTAGCATGCAGTGACAGCCAGAATCAGTACTGGCATATATAACCGTGTTTCCAAATAAAGCTGGGAGGCTGTGCAAAACCTAACTGAAAACAGAATGCAGATCATTTAAACCCTACATTTAATTAGAAATAGGACACAGACAACATATCCCAATGTTTTATTTAATATTCATAATAGGTTATAGCGGATGATAGATCTAGACTACATTCTGTTTTTATTTACATTTTGTACAGCATCCCAACATTTTTGGAAACAGGGTTGTGACATTAGGTGACGTTTCAGAAATAAACCATTTATTTATCTGTAATAGTAATCCGAATAGATGTACTCTCAATATCTACAAACTGATAAACTGTCATAATCCACTTATGTAATAACCATGTTAAAATGCCCCAAGTCGCGCTATTGTGCAGTAGTAAGTGACATTTATAAGCCAACTGCTCACTGACAGTTGGAGTTGCCAGGTATTCTTTAGAAGCACACACATCTACAGAAAACACATGGTTAAATCAGTGGCACCTTTTTAGTGGTCAAGCACTTTGGGCACCAGAGGGTTAAAGTCATGAGTGGACACTGATAGACATTGCTCTTCTAACACTGTCTTGACTTGTGTCTTGTTTGATGGCTAAGAAAGGCTCCTTGAAGTCCTGGATTTGTTTTAACTCTCTTCAGATTCAGCTCAAAGCTCCATAATCAAAGATGCACAAATGCAACATTCCTACAGTCCTCTGCCATCAGAAAGCCAAAGAGGTGACTGACAGGCCAAAGGGCAGCTCTGTCCCATTTACAGTGGAATTACATATGAGCTATAAACTCTACACGACGCTGAAGACAGAGTGGACAGGCGGATTCAGCCTACACAGCCTACATGTGAGTAAAGTTCACTCACTTCAGTGGAGCGCACGGTCATGAGCACCTGTAGCTTCCCATCTCTCACGAACAGAGGAATCAGCACTGAAGCTTTCGGCAGGGCAGGTAAAAGCAAAGCCTCCTTTCCAGCAGTGCCTTTATTTAAGCGCTCTATGACCTTTTCCTTAACGTCCATTAGACCAATTCAGACAGCTGGCACGAAGACTTTTATCGAGCTATAACCCTCCCAGAGCCGCGGGTCCACTCGGGTCATTACTCAAAACATGTCTTTTAGGTCAGCTCTTCTTATTTCCTGTCGCTCTATCAGACAGAAGGGCAAGAAAAACTGGTCCGGACCAGGAAACGAGTGTTGAAAAATACTGGGGCGGTGCATCATGGGAAATGTAGTTCAGTGTGGGGTATAACGTATAGGGCGAACCACACAAAAAAACTACAATTTAGTTTACGGACAGATGGGAGAAGCCTGGAAAGATGGCTTCACAGTGCTGAATCTGATTCATTCATTTCTAGTAAACATGTCCAGGAAAGTCGACCTCCTGCCTCAATGGTAAGCATGTTCAGTAATGTTTGAACTACATGAAGGTTTCAACGATTACAGGAGTGCAATTGCAGTCGTCCTGGTTTATATAGCTCGTTAGCAGTTTAGCTAGATGGCTATTGTAGAGATGGAGGCAGGGATAACAAGGTTTAAATCAAAGATGAAGATGAAGTGAATTACTGAGAGATGAAGCTAAACTGCATTCACACTGTATCACAGGACATTAAAGAGACATTAAGTTATAGATATTCTGCTATGAATTCCACCTAATAATATAGCTAATAATAGGTTCCTGGATCAATTTGTTGATCAGTTAAACAGTGTACCCATGTCAGCACTTGATCCATATATAAAGATTATGGCATGCATATCTTTGTGGGACGTTTCTATCCCTGCTTGGTTGTTTTTGCCTACCCTGAAACATCTTAACAATTCTTCTGTTTATGCAATTTCAGGTAGTGGACAATCCCTCTGCAGTCAACAGAAGTTGGGAACGTGTAATAAAGGCATTGAAGCAGCATTTTAAGCAGATCTGAAGACTGATGTGAGGTCTGTAGGTGTTTGCCTGCTTATTTACTCCTTTAGGCCATGTCAAGGATGGATATTTCGTTATTTGTGGATGAGCACATGAATGCAATGATGTGACTTTACGCCAGTATAATCAGTGAACTATGAATATGTACTGTCTTCCCTCAGTGTTCTGTTTCTGGTTTGTCGTCCTCTACAACCATTTCTCCATGATCTCTTTCTGTTTATGCTCAGCCTTCCCAGGATGCAGTCTCACCCACTATGTGATGAGGAACAGCAGCACCCCCTGCTGGAACGGGTTGCCAGTCCAGCCTCACTTAGGGGAGCCACTGCTCGTGTATGGTTCATTCAGGATGGCTGTGGTATGGTCTGTGCCTTCATCACCTGGTTCCTGGTGCTTTATGCTGACTTTGTTGTCACCTTCGTCATGCTGCTGCCCTCTAAAAGTGTGGCATATGCTGTGATCAACGGGGTGCTGTTCAACTCCCTGGCTGTCATGGCGCTGACCTCCCACCTGCGTACCATGCTCACTGACCCGGTCAGAACCCTGTACCTTTTTCCTTTTCCACAGCACTTGAGCTTCTGTACAGTTTGACCGTCTCTGAGAATATGTATCTTCACATTTATCTTGTTGTACTAGTACGTTCAACCCCGTTTCCAGGAAAAAGTCGGATGATTTGCAAAATGTAAATACAGTGGGGGTGTTCAGTCTGCAGGCCCAGACTTGTTTCTCAGATCAGATGTTTTGAGATGACACACCACACTGTTATTTGTGATCAGAAAAGTGATCAGATCACCAGCACCTACGTACTCTAGATTTGTTGGAATTGACCCAAAACGCACTCAGAAATCCGATTTTGTCTAGCCTGAAATACACATGTAAAAATCTGATTGAAATCGCATTTCAAACCACCTGCAAATGTGGTTTAGAAATGATTTACAAAATTTCAGGTGTTTTTTTCTGTCCAGACCATGAATAATCATTCTGTATACAATCCTGATATGCCAAAAATTATATTTGGGCTGGCAGTCTAAACATAGCATGATATGCAAATAATTTAAACTCTATATTCAGTTGAGAATAGTACAAAGACAAGGGGTTGGATATTGAAACTGAGAAAAATTTATTGTTTTTTGAAAAATATATACTTTTTTGAACTTTTTGGAAGCTATTTTGGGTTGTATGAGTTTATCTGCTCGCATCCAGCCTGTTACAGTCATACTGTAGCATTTTTAAACTATTCTCTATCAGTTGGATCTATAGTATATTATAAGTTACCACAAGGAATAATTTTGAAAATTTGCTAAAGCAAATTAAGGTTAGACTGAAATACACTATTTTAAATTTAATATTTAAGAGAAGCATGAGGGAGTAATTTGTAGGAGGGGCTAAGGTTGGTGATATGGAAAAAATATCATATCATAGGCTACCTAAAGACATTTGTATGATACACAACATGTATCATGATATTTTGACACGCGGGACAAAATGTGCTTTTAGTGCCACCTTAACAACAGCCTTGAACTCGGTCTAGACTGATATTTGTCTTATGTTTAAATAATGTTATATAAAAAAATATTATAATATAATTATATTATGGTTTTTGATGTTTCACATGATGAGTAATGTTGCACAATGGATTTTCCCAGACATGAAGGAATTTTAGAGAATTCCAAGATTGCGTAAAGTTGTGTGAAGGAAGAGGGAGCTACACTGAAGAACTAATTCAAACTGATTCAAAACATTTCTTTTAGTTCAGCTCTTCTTAGGTGAAGGCAGGAAAGACTGGTTTAAAGCACATGATAAAAAAAAATATTGGGGTGGTGCATTATGGGAAATGTGTGGGGTTTAACATTTGAGGCAAAACAATAAAAAATCTAGCATATAGTTCAGGGGCAGATGGACATATGCTAGAAAGACATCTTTCTAGCATCAGCTTTCTGCTGATTTTGATAATAATGATATCTAGGCTTTTATCTATATAGGCAATTTATCATGATAACCTTACAATATCACCATGTTGGCCATATGTAGAAAGGGTGATTTATAGGCATATTGCGTCTCACTTTATGATTTCCTGCAGGGAGCAGTCCCTAAGGGCAACGCTACAAAGGAGTACATGAGCAGCTTGCAGCTAAAACCTGGAGAAGTTCTTTACAAGTGCCCGAAATGCTGCAGCATCAAACCACAAAGAGCGCATCACTGCAGGTGAGGAGGAGGAACCAGGGCCAGAGCTGCTTTAGAAAAAAAGCAAGGCAACAACAACAACAGAAGATGTTATTTACTGTCATTAAATAATTACGTCCCATGTCTGTTATGTTTATCTTCGGTGCTTTCTGCTTGTCTGCAGTATCTGTAAGCGCTGCATTCGAAAAATGGACCACCACTGTCCCTGGGTGAACAACTGCGTGGGGGAGAATAACCAGCGCTTTTTTGTTCTCTTCACTGTAAGTATAAAGACCGCTTATTGATGATGATAGTGATAATGATGATGATGATAGTAATTATAGTACTTGATCATTTTCCATTGGCCCAAAACTTTGCTTTCTTGCTGTTATAACTACATCACATACATTATTACACCTTTCATATTGATTAATCAATCAATCAACATACACAGAAATACACAAAATACACCAAATACATTGAGGATGACCTTGATTTGCAATGTAGCTGAGCATTTACATCTTGAAGGTTTAATCAAGAAAAGTGAAATTTAATCTGGAAAATTAAATTGAAAGAAAGACTATTTAGAAAAATCAACAATACACTCAACAAGATAAATAGTAAAAGAATTAAAGGAACAATACAAAAGTAATTAATTAACCGGAAAAAAATATAAAATCAGTATAATAAATGAATTCATAAGATTGCAATATAAAAGGGTAAATAGACAAACTAAGATTAAAACAAATAACAAGATTATAAAAAAAAGTTATTAAACTAAAAGGAAAATGAGATAAAAAAAGATACAAAATATACAAAAATAACAATATTAAGAAATACTAATATTAAACAAAAGGGACTGAAAAATGTAATAAGGGTTATATAAATGATCCAAAAAAACAGACACCTAGAGGAATAAAATAACTAAGAGTAAAACTGTGTATATATTGTGTAAAGTGGAGGTGGTTAGAAGTTTTAAAAAGTTTAAAATGATTGAGTGACACCAGCAAGCCAGGTTAATGCATCCCAGCTATTAGTTACTGAATAATTTATAGTAGTTACTGAATAATAAGCCGAAAGGTTAATAACCGAACAATAAGGCTGGAGTTAAGTTTTAGACTACTTTTTTAGAAATAGTCATACCACTTGGTTTCAGGTTTTATGTTGCATCTGAAGGATCTGACCATGTGACAGGCAGCATAAGTCCTCTTGCCCTTTAGGGGGGCACTTATCATTTACTAACTTTTGTAGAGACTACTTTCTATTATGTTAGACACACTACTGTATGAGTGCTTTAATCCTGGCCCTGGAGATTTACTACTACTACTACTACTAATAATAATAATAATAATAATAATTATTATTATTATTATTATACATTTTATTTATACAGCAACTTTCATACATTAAAATGCAGCTCCAAGTGCTTTATAAAGACAAAGGCAAATAAAACCCAGCATAAGAGAAAAAGCAGCAAGGAGAGAAGGTAAAACTGGGAAAAGGAGGGGAAATAAATGGAAAGCTCAAATCTGACACACCAGCCCTAATATTCAAATATCCCTGAAGATCTTCATCTCCTTAATCGGATTTTTTGTATTGGCACTGGACCTGAACTGTGTAGGGTGGTGAATCATACAAACTAACTCTCTTCTTCTGTGGTTTTTGTAGATGTACATAGCTGTGATCTCCACCTATGCTCTGGTCCTGAGTGTGCTTCAGTTCTTCACTTGTGTCAGGACTGACTGGAGCGGTGAGTCAGTTCATTAGATGCACTGTATGTACTGCACAAACATCCTGTTCACCATTTTGTATCAGTATCAATGGATTTCTATTCATTAACCATTATCCTCTTTCTTATGCCACAAAAAGAGGATAATGAAGGAAAAGGGCAGAGGACTCATCCAGGAGGACAAATAAGCACATTGGGACTGTTATAGAACTGACCTCTACTCTTTTGTGTTTGTGTTTTTCCACCTCTGCAGAATGTAGTGATTTTTCTCCTCCTGTGGCTGTGCTGCTGATCATTTTCCTCTTCTTAGAGGCTATCCTCTTCCTCACCTTCACTGCGGTGATGTTCAGCACACAGATCCAGTCCATCTGCAGCGACGAGATGGTGAGCCTCACTCCCACACTCTCTAATTATTCAGCTTTCATCTGCTCTACAGAGAAACATGGGTTGAAACGTTTCATTATGAATCAATTCAGTGGTAGATATTCAACCAGTAGAATCATTTCCAAGACGTCACTAGACATTTTGAAACTAGCTTGGATCCTAGAGAAACTACGTAGTCTAAAATGAGATTTGTGTTTGATTTTTCTACATTTTTTACTATCAGACAATATGGGTTTAGTTTTGGTCTCCTAATTGAAATATGCAACAAAAAATTATTAAATGTCATTTAGGTATATTTAACTCCAGTTCATAACTAAAGAAGCAAACATGTCTTGGCTGATTGGCTACTTTGGGGATAAGGGGAAATGTAAACAAGAATTTTCAGTGAATCATTCATTAAAATCTCCTATTTACCAACGGCATAAAGAAATAAAAATTCTGTTTATCATTGCAGAAATGTGCATGCACATGAACCATTGATGTACACTATATGGCCAAAAGTACATGGACACAGGACCATCACACCTATATGAGCTTTTTGGACATGCAGAAAGGCCTGGTTCACAGTTATTTAGCTCGCTTTGTACACGGGGCACATCCATGCTAGAACAAGAAAGGGTCTTCCCCAAACTGTTGCTGGAAAGGTAGAGGCATACAGTTGTCTAAACGGTCTTTCTATTAGGTAACATTAATATTACCCTTCACAGGAACCAATGGGCCCAAACCAAAAAGCAGCCCTGAACGTTATCCCTCCTCCATCAAACTTTACTGTTGGTCATCATACATTCTGGCAGGTAGTGTTCCCCTCATCCACCAGGCTGCCAGATGGAGAAGGAGTGATTCTTTACCTTCTTTTTTACCTCATTTGCTCCAGAGCCCAGTGATTGCTTGCTTTATACCACTCCAGCCGACCACTGAAGTTGCCTGTGCACAGTTCGTGTGGTGATCTTGCCCTGCAGAATCAGTTCGGATTGCTGTAGTGAGAAATGCAGCAGTAGTGATTTATTTACATGAAGCTACATGCTTCAGCACTCAGCTGCCCCATTTGGTGAGGTTGTGTGGTCTACCATTTTGTTGCTGAGATGTTGTTGCTGCTAGATGCTCACATTTCACAGTGATAGCACTGACAGTTGACAGGCAGATCTAGCAGGGCAGAAACTTCACAAACTGACTTGTGGTAAAGGTGGTATCCTATGCCAATGCTGTGTTTAAAGTCACTGAGCTTTTCAGCACAACCCTTTCTACTGCCAGTGCTTGTCTGTATGGAGATTGCTTGGCTGCATGTTTAATTTTGTACATCTGTTAGCAATGGATGTGCCCCGTGTTCATCTATCAGGCTTATTGCAAGCCGGGTGTTTACTGTTATATGCAGCCCGTGTCTGTATAAATATGTACTTATTGGTACGTCTTGAAACAGCCACGCCACTGTTTCAGAGAAGCCTGTATTAGGTGGAGCTTGTGGGTGTCTCTTTGGATCTTGCACAATTTTCCTGGTAGTTATCACAGAACTCTTTCTTGGTATATCTGATTTTGCTTGGTGTCCACTTGGTTTTCCACTTCCTTATTAGACTTTCAAAAGGGCTGATTGGCATTTTTTGCATCTTTTTGTTCCAATTTATTGAACTGAATATTGAATTGCTTTTTTCTTTAAACTTTTGACGGTGCAAAATCAGTTATTATTGTGGTTAATTGAGTGAAAAATGTTAACACACTTCTATGCTGTTTAATGCATAATTACTGTACTTATAATTACTGAGTTTAACTTATTGAACAAAAAATAAAACATAAAATGTGGCCTGTGCAAAAGTAATAGCACATTTTATATTTTCATGTTTTGTTTTTTTTTCTATTAAAAATTGAAAAAATAAATTAGGCCAAGCCTAAACTACTAATGTTTTTTAAGAATAGTTCTGTCCTGGTTCAGGTTTAAACTATTAATATAATAAATTAATATATAAATTATATAAATTAGTTTTTTACCTGTTTGAAACCTTTAATGCTGAGTGGATCTATTGACTCTACTTTCTGTAAAAGGCTGTCTGTAAGTTTACCAATAAGACCCCGACATCAAAGGACAAGCTGTCAGAAAAGATCTCATACCAATTTACTTGATCTGTTTTTTAATTCTAATTTATTTCAAATTGTAACTCATTTTTAATCTGTTCATTTAATGCTAATTTACTAACTAATGTTTTGTTGTTAGGACCATTAAAAGCCTATTGTTTTGCCATTTTTTGCACAGGAGTGAATCGTAATTTATCAAATAAAAAGAAATCATGCACTAAAATTTTCAGAAAAATGCCCTGTTCAAGTTTGTTCAATGTGTAAATTAGAAAATGAAACTTACATACAGCAGTAATATATGCAAATTTCAGCTTCATTTGAGCACTGTTACTAAATAGGAGAACTATGTCTAAATATCTTTGAACTCTAGATGTATGTAAGCCTTTTAGCTGTACTGTCAGATGAATATGTTGAGTATGAGTATGTGTTGTGCAGGTGGCTGAGCGGTTGAAGGATGAGAAGCTCCTGAAGGGCAGACGTGTGCGGTGGGAGAGCATGAAGACTGTATTTGGAGGGCAGCCGTCTTTACTCTGGATTAACCCTTTTGCTGGACTACGACTGAGAAAACTCATCTCCTCACAAGCACTGAGGACTGGACCTGAGTTCTCCGTCTGACACATGCATACACACACACGCCAATGCGGGCACTAATATTGCAGCTGATGAACAAATTTCTGCTCCCCCTGTGAGCCGCCTCAACGTTAAGGTTATGAATGCAGAGAGTCTGAATTTATACTGCATGTTGTGTGAGTCGAGTAGGAATTACAAACATATTCAAACTCAGTGAAGAGCTTTTAGAACAAGACTTTTTGCTTACAGTTTGAGGGCAGTGTTTTTAAAGACTGTTTTCTACACTTTGTGAGATTTTTAATTACTTCAAATTATTTATTACTTATTTTTTGTTCTTTTTTAATTTTAGATGTAATGTTTTGCTGTTGCACTGTGTGGTGTGTCTAAACTGACAGGCCGCAAAGCTGTATAAGGATGTCATATGTTTGGTTTGTGTGGTACTGTGGCTTTAATTGGTTTTAATTAAGCTAATTTAAGTTAATTATTTTTTAAGACGTTTTTATGACTTTTCAAACTCTCTACTGCGCGCTGTTCCTAAGAGTCATTCATGTGGCCAGTGTTCAAGTCGTATTCTCAGCTACCTCTTAAATCCACATTGCGCGAAATGTCTCACTATCATTGCATATTTCACCCGAGAAACCAAACTTTGAACCTTCATTGCTTCATTATAGTGCTAAATGCTTTGAATGATGTCTGTGCTAGTTTTGTCATGTTACACAATAGACCTGCTTGTGTCCTGACTGACACTGGTGCAGAATCAGTATGAGCTTTACTATGGAGGAGCTATAATGAGTATTTTTATTTAGAAGTGTCTTTATAACTATTCAGATTGTACACAATTTACAGCTCAGAGACTCTCAGGATTACTGCCATAACTGTCTTTTACTACTGATATATTTGTACATTCAGTTCCTGTTGTAATTTGGAATGGTGCTCTAATTTGAATTTGATCATTAGACATTGTCCGAATGAACTGGCAGGCTGCTATTGTGGTGAATGGATAGGACTCACTGAACCATCCAATGTATTTGTACATTTTACTGTATCATTTATTTAATATCTAGTCGAAATGGCCATTGAGTATTGAACAGAAAATTACACAGATGCCTCAACAACTGAATATTATGTGTCTTTCAGCGTTTACCTTTTTTATAGCTTTTGTATTTTTCCAGAGAAATTTGCAGGGATATTTTCCCAAAATTTAGTCTTAAAGGTTGATTTCTTCTTTTCACATTCCAACAAATTCCAAACACATTCAGTGATGCTGAAGTCTGGACTCTGGGGTGGTCAGTCCATTGATCTGCTTGTTTATTTGACTTTTTCATTTCTTTTTCTCAGTCAGATCGTCTTGTCACCTACACCACCCTTGAGTCTTCTCACTGTGATTTTCCCGTTCTAATGTCATAAAATTAACTTACATCTATTAGCCTCAGGATCATTTCCCGAAAACAAATACCATGTACTTAATGGCTGTTTCAACTGGATTTCTTGCTGCAGGTCTGTGCACGCTGTTGATGTTATATGCAGTCAGTGTTGGAATGTGACATGTATTAACACATTCAAAGATGTGGTTGGTGGAGGATAACCCAGCAGCACCTGTGTCTGATGTGAACTTTCCCATTCATAGAAGCTGTAGACCCTCTGTGAGCCACACGTCAGGGTCAGAGTTAATAATCTGCTAATGCTTCAGAGTGGGGCTTTCACACCTCAAAGGTTCAGACTTCTTTATTCAATAAACAGGCCACTAAACACGCTCTCTGTAGTTTTGTAATGTTAGCTAGGTTGTGTTGCGTCGTCCTCCTGCTGATATTAGGATGGCAGTGTGGCAGAGCGGTTAAGGACCTGCGGCCTGACCTGACTGACCAGGAGCTCTTCTGGGGGGCAGATCAGTATGACTTCGCCATTGTGCTTCCTGCCTCGGCCCTTGAGTGCTTCTGGCATTTTGCTCACCGAGGAGAACGTTTCTACCTCAACTTTATGGTAGTATGACCATATATTACCAAGGCTATGGCTATGTACAGTGAGTGTGTATGTGGATGGTGTACATTTAGTGTGTTCCATTGTAAGCGATGTGCAGCTGTTGTAGTGTTTGAACAGGTGATTATTTCAGTTGTGGCACTGCATGTTAATTACTCAGTAGATAGCATACAGCATGATTTCTGAAAAAAAAGTTTATGATATTGTATTTTATTCCATACAGGCCAAAATGCCTTAGTGAGATGTCACCACGGCCATATGGTCCTTCACCGAGGCACGGCCAAGTACTGTTTTTAAAATAATTGGCATATTATATGAATCTTCTTCATTCATTCTGGAAACATGAATAATATATACACACTACCATTTAAACCTTTTGAATCTCTTGTTATATTAATAATTTGTAATCATGCACAGAAAGTATTTGAAGGTATTGTGCTCAGTATTTCAATGGGGGTTTTTTTTGGGGGGGGGGGGTTGAAACAGCAAGACGCTATGATGGATGATACATAATGTGCTGTAAATATTTTTTATAATAATTCATTTTTAAGTTATCTACCTCAAAAATACAATTGCAGCTTCTCAAACACAAGGCATTACAGGCTATGATTTTATTGTACACTCACTGTCAAAAAATAGTTGTACCCAGAGAACATGTTGGATTTCAGTGTTATTAGGAAGGAAGATAAAGTTTAGCAGGAACAATAAATAATAATAAATTTAGACTGATATGAATATTTACGCGTACAGAAGTAGTGTCTCTCAGTATGGTGTCAGGCCCCCATGTTTGCTAACCCAAGATCCCAGACGTCTCAACATCCTGTGTGCATGTAGTCCTGCGCTGTGCAGCCGTCTGCCAATGGTGCTGGCACTAACAGAATGACTCGGAGGGCATCACTGCTCGCCAAATGTCCGCAATCATGGCTGTTGGGTCAGTCCCTGCTTATGTCACATGAAACTTGAATCATTTACATTTCTCACGATGTCAAACCTACCCACCAAGTTTCATTCCTGTGGGTTAATTCCTTCTGCATGCAACTATTTATTTTTTTTGATGATGAGTGTAACTTCAGTGTCAGTGTTTGCAGCACCTGTGGGTTTTATTCAGATCTGAAGTAAGAGTGGAGCCTGATTTTCTCTGCTCTCTTTCAAAGATGAAAGTACTGTTTATCTGAGGGTAACAGTTTTGGTGGTCTTGTTCGAAGTTGTTTGGAGTGCTATTTTATCTTTCCAAAACATTTCAAAAAAATTGAATGAAGGAAAAAGAAAAACATTCTAAACTCATAATAGATGTTCATGTAAAATACTTTTTGTCTTTGTATATCATCGCTGTCCAACGAAAACTATGTATGTCCATTTTTGTCAATTTTTATTTTTATACATCAGTTGAACACAACAGCTGCTGTTTACAGTGTGTGAAAATGTCGTGATAAATGGACCAACAGAAATGGCCCAAAATTGCTTAGAAAGAAGTCTGGTTCTATTGACTTACATTAGAATTAGATTAGGTTTATGCCCTTTTGTTGCCATTTCTGAGAAGCTTGTTTTTCTTTAGACAGCGGCGACATAGACTTTGAAGTTATAAATCATCTTCCGAGTGTTTTACCATCGAATGTGAAGTGAAGTCAGCGAATGAGGACTATGTGTGATGTGTTTAGGTCCAGTGGGTGACCGGAATGGCCAATGACAGGCATCTCTCAGTCATTGTCAATGCTCCCAGTGGCCGTATTGTAGGCTCAGTGGATGATGGACAGGGTCAAATTGCCTTCAATGCTGAAGAGACTGGTGAGTGACAGAGAGAGATAAGGTGGTTTGTACTGTACTATACCGTAGCCAAATGCCACATTTGATTCCAGCACTTCCTTTATTTCTTCCAGGACAGCAAGAAAAGCTAAGAAAAGAACTAAAAATGACAGAACTAAAAATGTAGAGAACAGTTCTTCAAAGTCTGTGAACAAATGAAAAACCCATTACTGCTCCTTTTATATTTCCTCATACCCAGGCTTGTTTATTGCTGTAAATGTTTATTTCAGGTTTCTATCAGATGTGCTTTAACAACTTCCACAACCGCTTCGGCAGCATGCAGATCTTTTTGAACTTCGGGGTGTACTATGAAGAATCAGAGGATGTCAAAAGACAGAAAGAGGAAGAAGAGATTAAGAAAGAGGAGGACAGGAAACACTTGAATGACACACTCACCACTATTGAGGTAAGTTAAGTCTACAGCTATGAAGAAACCGTATGGAAGTGTAACCCCAGTGCAGTTATAAACAAAATCTTTACAATCTTCAAATCTTTACACAGGACAGCTCCATCCGTGTGCAGGCGTATGTCTTCCACATGTGGCGTTACTATAACTTTGAGCGAATGAGAAGAGCGACAGATTACTATCTGCTCCAGTACAACTCCAGCTATATCAGCACATGGTCAGCTGTCCAGAGCCTCGTCATCATCATGGCTGGATACCTGCAGCTCTTCTTCCTCAAGAAGCTTTTTGATGCCAAAACCACCACAGAGACAGACAAACCCCGCTGCTGACCGAACCGGAGGATGTCTGATCTGGCTGATTTCCACTTACCTTCCTATTGTCCTTCCTGTCTGCTTTTTCTCAGTCATATATGCATATGAGAGAGTGAATAAAGCTTATAGGATATCAACGTGTTTGGATTTCTTCAGTATAAAGTGTACTAGTCTGAACAGGCCTACTCACAAAAGACTTTTCTTGGTTTTCACTGTTTTCCGCATTGTGGAAATTACACATACGGATCTTGTGATACATTTATACATTACTTTATATTTTTTACAGTCTTTAAAGTAGCTCCTCTTTACTCATTCCTGCCTTTCTCTCAAGCAGATTTATAAGGAGCAACCTCTTAAATATAGTTCTATATTATAGTTCTTGGCCTGAATAAACAGTCCTAATAAAATATATCAAAATTTAGAGAATATTTTCATTATGGAGGTTCTTTAAACTTCAAAAAAAAAACAAAAGGTTGTGGACTTTTACAGGTCATTTACAGGAACAGTTCTTTAATTAACCCTCTTACAAAAGTTGTTTAGCCTAATTTTGGCATGTGTATTTTAAATGTGTAGGATATACTGAAGGCAAACTCTTGAAAGTAATCAAAGTCTGGAACCATGGACATGACTAAATGCTGAGTTGCCTCCCCTGAGATATTTTACCAGGCCTTCACCGCAGCTGCCTTTGGATGCTACTTGTTTGTGGACGGTTATGCTCAGGCTTGAGTAAGGAAAAATCTTGCTCAGTTTGGTTGATGTAAGGTGACTGACTCTAATTTCCTTGCTTTATGAAGCTTTGGGGCTGCTTTGGTGGTAGATTCTGGGTCATTATCCGTCTTTACTGTGTAGTGCCGTCCTATCAGTTTTGGAGCATTTGACTGAATTTGAGCAGAATGTACTGCTTTATACACTTCAGAATGAACCCTAATATCAGCAGTCACATTATCAATAAACAGTGAACCAGACCCACTGGCAGTCATACATGCCCATGCATTAACACTGCCTCCACCATGTTTCATAAATGATTTAATATGCTTGGAATCGTGAGCACCTTTTTCCTCTCCTTAGTCTTCTCTTACTATCATTCTAGTACAAGTTCATCTTGGTTTCATGTGACCAAATTATCTTGTTCCAGAACCAAGGAGGCTTTTTTTAGATATAGATCTAGTGAAGTCTAATCTGTCCTTTCTGTTCTTGAGTGTTACCAACGGTTTGCATCTTGAGGTAAACTCTCTGTATTTACATTCAAGAAGTCTCTTGATTGCAGACCAACCTCCTCTAGAATGTCCTTGACCTGACCAGATGCTATAAAGGGTTATTCTTCACCACAGACAAAATTCTGCAATCATCCACTTTAGATGTCTTCTGTGGTCTGTCAGACCTTTTGGTGTTGCTGAGGTGTTGTTGAGGTTGCTGTGATGGGTTTGTTTTGTTTTTCCAGCCTAATGACGCACCCCTTGCATGGACACCTCTGTGGGCTGCTGTATAAACTCTCTGTATATACATTCAAGAATGTGTCTCTTGATGGCAGACTAACCTCCTCTAGAATGTTCTTGACCATAAGGCCTTTAGACTATGTTAGAATGCAGTACTTGCTTGGTTTAAGGTTTTGTAAACTCTGCTTTGAGATGCAGTGATATTTGACATATTGTTATACGATATGTGCTATCTGTGCAGGTTCAGCGGGTGACTGGGATGATTGGAGACGAACACCTAGCACCTTAATTTTCTCTCCTAAGGGCATCCTTATCTCACTTGTTGATGATACTATGGGCCAGATGAGCTTTCACACAACGGAGGCAGGTGGAATACATTTCTTAGCCATCATGACACAGGCCCATATTTGTTCTATCTTTATAAGTGATCTCAACAATGATGTGTCAGGTGGTAAAGAAACTAGTTTCTAGATTTACTGCGTCATAAAAATATTACAAATGTAATTCACCAAAACACATACAATATAGTAAATACCAACCAGCCACTTCATTAAGTACAACTACCTTGTTTCTACACTCTTGGTTCATTATTATTTTAGACCCACTTGATATACAGGAGCACTTTGTTGTTCTACAATTACCGACTGTACTCCATCTGATTCTCTGCGTATTTTGTTATCCCCCTTTTACCCTGTTCCTCAATGGTCAGGACCCCCACAGGACCACCACAAAGCAGGTATTTTTGGGTGGTGGATGATTCTCAGCACTGCATTGACACTGACATGGTGGTGCTGTGGTAGTTGCACTTGTACTAGTGGATCAGACACAGCGGCCCTGCTTGTTTTTAAACATTGCGTCTTCTCACTGTCCACGCTATTACACACTCCCCCCTTGTTGGTCCACCTTTGAACTGTAGTGTTAGAGATGACAGCTCATCTATTGCTGCACAGTTTGTGTAGGCCATCTTCTAGTACTTCCAGGTTGCGGGACAATGCCCATGGGACACCACCCATGGGACACTGCCCAAAGGACGCTGCTGGCTGGATAGTTTAGGTTGGTGGAAAGTCCAGCAGTGACACTAAATATCTGATCCACTCACACCAGCAGCACCTCAGTGTCACTGCAGTGCTGAGAATGATCCACCACCCACATAATACCTGCTCTGTGGTGGTCCTGACCATTGAAGAACAAGGTGAAAGGGGGCTAACAAAGCATAAAGAGAAACAGCTGAACTACAGTCTGTAATTATAGCATTACAATGTGTGTAGAGCTGATAAAATGGACAATGAGTCTAAAACCTTAATGAAGTGGTAACTTGGTGTATAATATATTATAGTATATTATACAACAGTATTATATAATATTGTAGTATATTATAGTATTGAACATACACAAAAACAATGTGCCAAAAATAACATAGTCTCTGAAGGAAAGCTCTAAGGGTTATATTCTTTCTCTTTATAGGTTTTTATCAGATGTGCTTTGAAAACTATCATAACTGCTTTGGAGAGTTTTCTTTTAACTTTGGGATGTACTATGAGAAATTTGCAGAGGCCCAGAAAGAGACTGAAATGGAAGAAGAGATTTTGAACAGCACTCTTTCCAACATACAGGTATAAAGGAATTGCTTGGAGTGAATCCCTCATGTTACAGTGACTAGCATTGAACTGTCACCTAAAACAGTTCCACTATAATTCCATCAAGTTTATACCTTCCCCTCTGTTATTCACTATATTTATTATGGCTGTCTCTTTCTTTACCCAGGATATTTCAAATAAGTTACGGTTTCGAATGCAGCGCATGTGGAGCGTCTATAATGTAGCACGAATGCACAGAGGGGCTGAGTACTACCTGCTTCAGTCAGAGTCTAAACAGATGTAAACACCTGGTCTCTCCTTCAAAGCTTTATCATCATCATGACTGGAAACCTCCAGCGCTTCTTCCTCAAGAGGTTCTTCTAGACAGAGAGTGACCGATCCCACTGCTGAGAAAAAGAAACTGCTTTAAAAAATTGCAACATCAGTTTATTTCCTGTTTTTAATTTGCTCTTTGCATCCTGCTTTGAAGGAAGGAGGAATAGAAATGTGTAGTCAGAAGTGTTGGTTAAGAATTTTTATTGTACAATTACTGCTTATTTACTGAACTTAACATACTCTGAAAAATAAAAGGAAATGATACTGCATATATATATATATGACTATAATTAGTCACCTGTGACTGAAACTGATACCTAATAGCATGTAATACCCCCACTTGCACAAATAACAGCTGTGATTTTGCTTTGGCATTTGGCATGGACTGGAAGTTTCTGCATATAGGCCACTGTTCAGATACTGTTACATCAAAGAATTGCGCAGTTGGTCCAGATTTGGTGGATGCCTTCCCTGACACAATTCCTAGGAGAATTTCCTGTAGAGTGGGACTTAACCACTGCTGGTAGACCCGTATAACTGTATGCTTCCATACACCTGTAAATTCAGCTATTTCCTTCACACTATGGTCTTTGACACATCCAAATGCAATCACAATCATTTTAACCAATCATTAACATCTGCTTTGGACCCATTTTCCACACATGGAATGAGACATTTACTGTGCTCTACCACCTCTTCTCAATGTCAGAAGAGGCAATGTCATCTGGCAATGTCATCTGTAGGAGCCTGAAGTTACTACCACTAAAATGTCCAGTGAGCTATATAAAATTTTATATATATTATGTGAAACTGTACATAAATAGAAATTGTGCACTAAATGATGATATGTAATAGTGTGCTCACTGCAGAGCATAAGAAAATTAATTTTTACCTAGAAAATCAATAAAACATGTAATCTGACATTGACTAATCACTGATGACATCATGAATAAAACCACAGAACAGAGCAAAATTCAACTTTAAAAATCTGTGATGAATCACAGATGAACTCTGGAGGTCAGTAGGAGACAACATGCCCTTTGTGACCTTTTCATCGAGTCCTGGATCGCATTGCGAGATAATGCACACTAAAATCACCAGGCTCCTCCTCTCACTGAGGCATCCATGTTGGTACTGTCATAATCACATGATCAGTGACCAGTCAACATCAGTCCTAAAGCTTCATTGCCGAACAGTAAAGCTGACAAACATAAGTCCACTAGTCTCTGCAACCCCTATATATATATATATATATATATATATATACACCCCTATAGGGGTATATATATATATATACCCCTATAACACTGACTGTTTCTATTACAAACATGTTTAGAGTCAGCACGTTTTCTAGTCTTTTAAATACAGGGAAGCATATTTATGTGCTTTGTATACGTCATTTAACTAAATCTTGTATTAAAATGAGAATAGTTCACAGTACACCAGTAAATCACTAGCAGGTGATTGATTAAACTTAAACTCATTTTGACTAGGCTGACATCTATTTGCTGCCCTCAGGCATACACATAATATAATGTTCTCTGTTCAAACAGGTATTTGCATAGCTTCAGAGTGTCAGATAAACCATGAACCATTATTCATGCATGAGTCCACACTTGCAAAGACTAAACAAAAATAGTATGAATAGATTGATAACACGTAAAAAGCTACTTCTCTCCAGGAAGAACATTTCTGCCTGCGTAAAGTTTCCTAAAGACCACCTGGATGTGCCTGAAGACTACTAAACAAATTGATTTTTATGGTTTAAATGAGAAATGTTCTATTTGGCAAAACCCAACAATATATTCCAGCATAAGACCATCATCCCAACTTTGAAACACGGCAGCAGCCGTATCATAGATTGAGGCTGTTTTGCAGCTATTGGACCAGAACAGCTTGCCATCATTTGATGAAGTAATAAAATGCTGGATTGTATCAAGAAACTCCACAGAAACCTCAATGAACTGTATCAAGTAACTCTACCAATGAACCTCACAAAAAGGTGTATTCTGCAGAAAGACAACAACCCTAAAGTTAAAAAAAAAAAAAGTTAATCTATGAAGAATAGTTAAAAAAGAGGAAATGCTGCATTTTGGAATGGCCGAGTGAATGTCCAGAGCTTAATTCAATACAAATGTTGAAGCAGAGTCTAAGGTTTGACATTCATGCAAGAAAGCCTACCCACAGAGTCACTGCCGTTCAGTAAGGAGGAAAAGACCCAGATTCCTCCAACTCAATGCGCAGGGCCGATCAACAGTTACAGGAAGTATTTGCCTGAAGCTGTTGCAGCTCAAGGGGGTCACACCAGTTCATGAGGTTCACATAATTTTGCCAACAAAGATATTTAACGTTAGATTACTTAATACATAAATGAAAAATATGTAATTGCACTGTATTGTTTGTTTAATTGGGATCTCTTTATCTATTTTTCTTCATCAGTTAAATGATTTTTTTTTCATATTTTAGGTCACATCTATGTAGAAATTCTAGTAGCACTGTACATACACAATCTAAAATACATACAAATAAATACATAATACAAAAATCATAAGTGGACATAAGCTACAAAATTACAATATAGGCTCTTTAACAAACTGGCTTATAAGAGGTCAGACAAAAGACAGGGGAAACTGTTAAATGAGTGCCAGATAGCTTTTTTTATGTTTTCAACACCTGTTGTAGGTGAAGGTGAACATGGGCTTTAGCGCAGTGACCCTACTAGTACAGTAACGGGAGGAGCTTGTGAACCTGGAGAGGAAGGCGTTGCCTCAGCTCTTGCGTTCAGCTCAGAGTGTGGTTTGAATCTTTTGTGAAGCAAGAAGCAGTTCACAGTAAGTACCACTTTTCTTCTTGTTTACTACTATCAATTATATATTTGTGTCAGCTCACTATATGTAAGTACATGGACTTCCACTGGCTTACCCTCTTCTGATATCTGATTATAAAAGTAAACAGACTCGGAATGACTAAGATACCCAAAAAAAACCCCAAAAAAAACAAAAACAAAAAGTGTCAGCTATGTTTCTGCTGTAAACGTACAATCATGGCTTCTGACTTCAGCTTAGCTGTTATTACTAGGAAAGTCAAATAGCTGGGCGTCTGTTGGCTTGTTGGGACTTGTTTTGCCTGTAAGGGCTTTAAAGCCACAGAGAATAAGACTGAGAAAAAGTTGGATAGCAATCCCTCAGAATGAAACCAAAAGCATCAGAAAACCAGAATTGGGTTTAAAATCAGACTCACTTTATTATTTTGCTAGTAGAGGCACACGGAGCTGTGTTATAGCAGCGGTGAACCTGTACAGACTATACTGTTTTCTGGGGGCTTTTATAACTTTTCCCATTACAAGTGAAAGTCGTTTCAAGTGACTTGCTAACTTTCTTTCTCCATTTTTAGGCCTGTTGTTGCTGTGCTAGCTAGTTTCACAATTCTCAACTCAGATGCACATAAGCGGACAAAAAGTCAGAACAGTGTTCTAAACGCAACATAACTCAAATTAAGCACTACCTTTTTAAAAACACATGCTTTCTTACTAACCGCTAGCAAGTTTCACTTCCTTGCTCACTCACGGTCAGCCTTCTTAAAGCTACAGTCAGGGATTGTAGAGGACTAGAGTTACAAAAAGTGACCACTTGCAGTCGCTCTGTAGTTCGCAAGACCATATTTGGAATTCCGGGACTGAGCTCGATTTATCTATGGCCAACACGAAATGGGGTTTTCGCCTCAATCACTGCCTGTGGTGAATAAAAATGTTCTGAACCCGATACGATTTGCTCTATGGATGTCTTTCTTCTGAATATCACTGTCGTTATAGAGTCAAAACACCGATATTGCCAAATGTAAGACGATACTGTACATCAATTTGACGTCACGAAACTAAGCCGGGCTAAGCGGTGATCTGACGAGTGCGAAATGTCCCATCTACGTAGTTCCGTGCAAGTAGAACCCTACCAATTCCCCAGTCAGTCTCCCTGTTCCACCTTAAATTGTGTAGCAGTCACAAAAGCGATTACACACATTAGTAAATGGGACGAAACAATATCGACCTGTTGGTTCTGTGAAACTGCAAAATAATTAAGGATAATGCTCCTGGAGAAACAGAGCTTCTTCACCCATTTGTTTTAATTATTTTAACGCTCCGTGAAGCTGAAGACTGCTTCAAATGCCACCTTAAATGGCGTAGCAGTTACTATTACGCCCAGGCACCATCATGTAACTGGAAAGTCATTTACAGTGGAATGGGAAATTTCGAGCAAGAAGCTGGAGTGACTCTTGATCAGAAAATGTATCCAGCATCAAATTGATAAGTAGGCCATTTAAATTCAACGTATCAGGGGGAGCAGTGATATTAGTATATATAGTATAGTTTCTTACTGTATTTTTTATTTTTTACCTAACAATAGAGATTTTACTTATTTTGCTGTAATTTCTTATTTTGTAACTTTAGTCTACCTCTTGTTCTGTATCTGTTCTGCTGTAACGATGCAAATTTCCCCATGTGGGATAATAAAAGGCTATAATATCTTATCTTATCTTATCTTATCTTATCTTATGTTTGGCTCCTGAATTACCCTGAGTGCACCAATGGGGAAATTGTTTGGTGCCAGTTGGCTTTAATGCTGGCTAGCGAGCTAATCTAGCAATGTTAGCACCCACTGACAAAAGCCATACTGGCCCTTTATGGATATCCTTGATATAGACTATTAGTTATATAGTGGTTTGTATTTGTTTGTTTGTTTATTCTTGCACACACACTGATAAACAATCAGGCCCAGAGGAGGAACGAGTGTCCCTCTGGGTAAATACAGGTATACCAGGTATTGTCTGTTTTGCTTTACCTCTCCGGTCTGTGGAGTCATGGATGTGTTTGTGTCTACTGTAACCGCTGCAACAGAGCCCTTTGAATGAGTCATCGCCATAACTGGAGTTGGGTGTTTATCTCTCTTCACTACGTGTTTATCTCCCCTCACTACATGTTTATTTCCACTACGAGTTTGATCTCCCCTCACTACGTGTTTATCTCCACTAGCTACGTGTTTATCTTCACTCACTACGAGTTTGATCTTCCCTCACTCTGTGTTTATCTCCCCTCACTATGTGTGTATCCCTACTAATAATTTTCAAACTTCATATCACTAACTTAAGCTAGCAACGATAAAAAATGAAACACAAGGCACCCAGAGTGTGTGTTTTTACAGCCCTCCATTTTTGTGTGTGTGTGTGTGTCTCATTCAGTGTGCAAGGCCTTTTAGTGCAGTTTAGACTAGTCTAGTCTTGTCTCTCCTTACGACACTAGGACTTTAATGTAATTGTTTCTCATATCCTTTCTGCATAATGTCACAAAAAGTAAAAAGTAAACCCTTATAGGACACAAACTATACTGAGGGAGGGGCTTTGATTAGAGAGGTTTTTTTTTTTTTTGGAGCCATTTGTGATTTTTCACACAGAGGAATTTGTGTTTCGCATTTAACCCATCCGTGAAGTGAAACACCCACATACACACACCAGTGAATACACACACTAGGGGGCCGTGAGCACACTTGCCCGGAGTGGTGGGCAGCCCTATCCACGGCGCCCAGGGAGCAGTTGGGGGTTAGGTGCCTTGCTCAAGGGCACCTCAGTCGTGACCGTCAGTCGTTACTGTCGGTTCAGGGAATCAAACCGACAACCCTCCGGTCACAAGGCTGGTTCCCTAACCTCCAGCCCACGACTGATAGTAGCAAATTTATAACTCACAGAACTGTTCACAGTGGTGAGGGAGGTCTGAGACAAAATAGCCCCCAAAGAAATCATAGTACATATATGTAGTCTACACTACATATAAACACTCAGAAGACATGTGTGGGTTCATTCTTTGTTTTAAAATCACTGTATTTGTATTGTCAACATTGTGACACCTGGTTTCACCACAATAAAGAAACCTGAGTCAGTAGATATCTCAGCAATGAATCATTTTACATCTAAGTGCTCTGTATGATTTGTTTACATCTCCATTTTTGAATAACACAGACATTTTGAAAATCATCAGAATCCCTGCTTTCAGCCTGCAAACGTCAATTGTGTGAAAATCATCACCAAAAGCACTACATTTACATTTACATTTGGCAAAACAATGGCATCGTGTCATCAAGATGAATGTCATGAGATATTTGCAAGGGGATAGTTTTAAGCATATTTTTAAAATCAGAATTCCATTCAAAATTCCTAACTATTATGTTCCATAAAAATGAAGTTGCATTTGTCTTGCAATGAACCACTACACCCTATATTCAGTACAATGTTTGAACATTAAGGTAAATAAAACACTTACTGAGTAACAAATAACCAGAGATGAAAAAAAAACATTGCTTGGCTTGATGTCAGTTTTTTTTTTTACCTATTTTAACCAGTGTAATCACAGTGAAATTAAACATCTTTAAAGTTCCTTAAAGGTGCAGTGTGTAAACCTCAAGCAGTGAGCACTGAATGCCAGCGCTAGAAAGAACAGAAAAAATCAGAGAAGAAGCTGCTTTCATATTTGATAAGGAGTAAAACTCTTACCTGGATAAATAGCTTTGACAAGGATTCTGCTTTCTTTTACGTCCACTAGCCGGTGCTATAGCGCCACCAAATTCAAACTACCATTTTCATATAAAACATTAAATGTAAAAGTAACTCTCTACAGCTACAGTGTGTGGTTTGACCATGCTGGGCAACTGTAGCAGCATTGTGGTTCTACATGGTAGCCTTTGGAAGACCACTCACTCCTATATAGATTTGAAAGGATAACGAAAACACAATGGTTTGTATTTACAGGTAATTATACAGTTTTAAAACTATTTTTATATAGTTTTGTACACTATATTCCATTTCTGCTAATAGATTCCCCTAGCTTTTTACATACTGCTCCTTTAACAATCATCTTAAAATCAGTCAAGGAGATGAATTGCTCCATTTTGAAATGTTTCTGCAGATTATTCATGCAGATGGACCTCTGAAACTAAAAGCTGCCTTGCATGTTAATCAAAATCATAAATCTTAATGATTTGTTTCCTGCAGCAGCCATGGACCTTGTGGACCCAATCCTGGGCATAGCAGAGAAGTTGTATGCCCTATGCGGTGAGGTGAAAGCCAATAAGCAGCGGTGTAGACGGCTGGCTCAGCGTGTGTCTGCGTTGGCTGAGCTGGTGAAGGCCGTGAAGCTGCGGGGTTTGGGCAGTCAGCCAGAGGTGGTAAAGAGGGGCCTGCAGGAGCTCAAACTTACACTGGAGTCCGCCCAGGTCGTGGTGAAGAAATACGCCTCTTCCAGCTGTCTAAAACGCATCGTGAAGGCCTACGACCTGGGTGAGGAGTTCTGCTCTCTGAACGAGCGCCTCAACGATGCTGCCCAGCTACTCTCACTGACGCTGCAGGTGGAGCAGAGGGAAAAGATGGAGGTGGTGTTCCAAGAGGCCAGAAGGTGGCAAGAGGACGAAGAAGACAGGAGGTTTGACTTTGAGGAGCTCCAAAACTGTGAGTCTCCCCTCCAAAAGCATCTCCAAAGCATCCTTGCTCTTTTTGTGTGTGAAGTTTAAAGGTGCCGCTGATTTACTGGTTTATAGCGAGACACTGCAATGATCACACAAGTCTACGTAGACACAGGCAGGAAAATAACAGGAACCTCCATGTAATAAGCTGGTCGTCGAACGATGCTAACATTAGTTACATCAACATCACAAAATTAAATTAAACTTGTTGCTCACTATGAAACTATTCGTTTAAAATGATTTGATGCTTTGATGCAACCAGCAACAAGACGGATAAAATCACACAGCATGGCTGCTACTTACAGGTTGCTGTTGTGGTTCTGATGCTAATAGAGGTAGATCTGCTTCTCTGCTCGGTCAAGTGAAGCGGCTTGATATTGTCGAAGGTTTGAGAAACTGTCCAGAGTAAATTGTGCTGAGCAAACTTACAGCTCTGAATACAGTTGTGCAGGATCTTGTTCCACCTTAAATGATGGCATAGTTTCATTCTGGTGCACAAGCATTTAAGGTGGAACAGATGGTGGATAGGAAACCAATTTCAGCCTTATTTAAAGATGAACACCAGTCGGTCCTGTTGACAATTCTGTTGCTTGGGAGGGGAAGGAAAAGTGCAGACATCCCCTTCACAGCCTGAAACGGTAGATTTCTCCACATAGTCTGACATTTTTATTGCTGTTGCTTAATTGTTGTATATAAATTTGGGGCCGTAAGTATTAATGAGTCTGTTACATAACAGTTTAGAATTTTGCAGTTGGGCCCATTTTACCATCCTCCTTTGCAAAAATGCAGGATTTGTATTTTAAGGAGGAACAATAGTGTTTAAGGTTTACAGTAGGTCAGTTCTATGTAGCAAACCATCATTATTACACTATGCCAATATAAATACCGTTTTCAGTTCTGTGGCACCTTTAACTATGATTATACAGAATTTCAAACTCTCATTAAAAAAGCTACCTTAAAAAAAGGATGTCCACCTTAAATGGTCCAACATGAGATGAAAGTATTATGTAAACATTGTTAACATTTCAAAACATGCCATTCACTCTCCAGTCCATATATTGGCACTAAGCAGCAAAAACAGCTTGTTCTGAATTGCATCTTGGTTATGAGGTCACAAATACAGAACGGTCATCTAAAAATGAATTATGATTGTATATAAAGCCACACAAACATTATATGCAGGGATAACAGGCAAAAATAAGAGAATATGTGCCCTCATTTAACTAATGCAGAAAAGACAATAAAGCAAGGTGTGAAGTGTGAGGAAGATCTAATATAACATCCTATAAATTTCCATCTTCTGTTATCTTCTTGCACCCCGCCACCCCCTGCTGGTTTGTCAGTCCTATCTCTCATTCTTAAGGCTGTAAAGGGTGAGGGAGAGATCCAGTCTTCTAGCTTCCAGCTTTGACAGAAGCCGCCCAGAGCTCTGGCCCAAACATTTGTATCCCGCCCATAGCCTCTTCTCATACTGCTACCTTATGCTGGCATAGTTATTTAGGTGATATGTTCTGAAAAGGTTCTTTTTTTTAATTGCACAGTGCTCCAGACTTTGGCAGAGGAGAACCAGGAGACCAAGGTGAGCGTGGATGCCGTGAATGTGAAAATTGACCAAACTCAAAAAGATGTTCAGGACATCAAAAGCATCCTGGAATCATGTAAGTGTGAAAAAAGAGTGGAGAGGCATAAAAATGCTCTCTTCAGAAATGTATAATACAGCAGATTCTGTCACACTAGTTTCTCCTTTATTGTCAGATTATAATAACTGTTTGTTGTTCATGTGTGCATGATCCATTTAGCTAAATATTGTACTTATTCTTATGTCAGTCTACTAAACAGACTAAACAGAAAGCTAAATGACTCAACATCAATGAAGGCCTTGTTTTCTGTGCCTGACAGTGAAAAGACCCAGCATCCATTTGCAGGACATTAGAGAGATTAGGCCAGATGAGCTGACCTATGATCTTCCCATTGAACCAATCATGAAGACTTCCAGTCACGAGCTGTTTAAAGGAGAGTACAACAAGTTCACTGTAGCCATTAAGAGATATACATATCCAGAGGGCACCAGCCCAAGGTCAGTCCTCTTCCCACAGTTTTAGCTGTCAGTCTTCAGATAGTCTTTATCTGATTTTTCCTTCTCATTCAGGTTAAAGACATGATTTGTTATCCTTTGTTTTTAACATGAACCAAAAATACACTTTCAACTCCTTATCAATAGACGGCACTGTTCTCCTTGTGTCTGACTGCATTTCTCCACAGCCAGGTTAGAAGCATTTTTAAAAAGGAAGTGGAGACCATGAAGCGCTTTGAATCACCCCATATCCTGAGAATGTTTGGGATTTGTGTCCAGGATGAGCACAGTACGTTAGGATTTAAATTATTCTTTACATTTTGCTTTTTTACATGTTATAGTATGTTAGAGTAAACAGTGTTTGTTTACTATAATTAGTAATTTCATGGCTCTTGATGTTGATATGACTCTTGATGCTATTTTTGATAGGAATCTTAAATACAGTATTATCAATAGACATTACGAATAACATCAAGCAATTTTGAACTCAGAGCAAAGTAGTATATGTATGTATGTATGTATATGTATGAATGAACCTGAATGAATATATATGAATGAACCTGTGAAGAGCCCAGCATCCAGCAATACCGTGCTACATATAGTTTCACATACGTAGTACTGAAGACATTTGTCTCACGTGTATCGTATACATCAGTCATTCACACTATCAGCTGCAGCAGCGTTGTCTGAAGCACTGACAGAGGTGCTAGTGTGGCTATGCAAAATATTTAATCCCAGTCTAAAGGCTACTGTTACAACAAGAGACTGGCTTACTCTAATACCTTAAAGTAGTCTTATAATGAAAACACAACACCAAGCTTATGTTAAACAATTCATTTGTATATATTATTTTCATGCAGCAAAATGGCATAGGAGCATCCCTCAAAGTACATCCAGCAGTCTTCTTTTTGAGGGTATTCTCTGTGGCTGATAGAAATACTGTATTTAGGTACCAGCATCGGGAATGATACGGATACAGTATCAGGATCAGTAAAACACTAGTAGAGTGCATCTGTAGTTGCTGTGTTGTTGATTATCAGGGGAAATGCCTCTCTATCATATGACAATAAAACATGTCTCTGTTTTGCTTGTATTCCACAGACCCCAACCCAAACTATCTGATAGTGATGGAGTTCTGTGAGAAGGGTTGTCTGAGGCAGGTGCTGGACAGCCCCAGCAAACTGCCCTGGGACAGAAAGACTCAAATGTGTCTGGATGCAGCGCAGGGACTCTACAGGTTCGGACCCACTTCTGTGCCTAATCCTAGTCCTTTTAGCCTTTTAAGGCAGTCTCTTTAGAATGAGTCCAGCAAGCCTGTGTCATTCCTGCTGTTGCAACAGACATATGCTGTAACTCCGTATAAGAAGAACTGCTCTGATCTCCTTTTCCCACTGCAGGCTGCATCAGTCTGAGGAGAAGTTTAAGGTGCACGGCTGCATCACCAGCACCAAGTTCCTAGTGGCTGCTGGGTACAGAGTGAAGGTACAGCCATCCAGTGGGTCACTGTCTGTAGTTTCTACCATCACCTTTAAACATTTAAATTCAACTTTCAGAAAGATGATATGTTGTCACTGTCATATGCGGTACACTTTTCTGAGTATATATCATGGGTATCAGCACTACCCTCTAAAATGGCACACAGGTTGGGGTAAGGCAAGAGGACATAATACACATGGAGGCTGGCCAACTCACACACTAACAAGACCCACCTTCTACTCCAGTGGCATAGGCAGATATAAATGATTGAGTAAGGCTGTGAAAGAGTGGATAGGCCAACTTGGTAAACCCATTTTCCAAAGAAGACGACATGAGCAAGATAAAACCTACAAACCTAAACTTATCATTGTAGGTGAAGCACAGCAGGCAAATACAATGTTTATTCTTGTTTTACCACATTAAGAAGGCTAAGCAGGGGGCCTGAATTACTTGGGGGGGCCCCTGGGCTTCAGCCAAGGTAAGCCCATGCGTTAAATCACTGCAGCATGTCTCCCACCCTTAGTCTATTGAAAAAGATGATTTAGATAAGCATGACAATGTTAATGGGTACATTGATTTAATAGCTGTTTATCATGTGCTAGTTGTTCAGTATCAGTGTTCCTAAATATGACTCATGTGTTCTTGAAGCTGGGCGGCTTTGAGCTGGCGAAAACAGAAACATCACTGAGGAAAAGTAAAACTAAGAACAGCTCAATGATCTACACTTCTCCACAACAGCTCCAAAGCATCAACCATCAATATGACAAGGCCTGCGAGATTTACAGGTCAGGAAACATGAATTCAAGTAGTAGAGGTTGGAATTTGGAATTGTATACCATACACTCCTCTTTTCTGATACGAATGTGACCTCAGTAACGTCTGCAATAAAAAGAAGCGAATAGCAAACTGAATTTTATTTGTTGTTTGTACAGCAGGGTATGAGTTACTGAGTGATGGTGATACTGTGTTTGTGATCTTTCCAGCTTCGGAATCGTCTTGTGGGAAATTGCAACACGACAAGTCCCCTTTAAAGGTATGCAGCACCATTCTGAACATTGCTCATAGTGAATTGACTCCATCTGTTAATATTAAGCCTATAAGCTAATATGTAATTAAACAATCAGCACTGCTCACCCTCTCTGTTCTTTATTCAGACTGCTCATCCCACGGTGATATCTATAAGAAGTTGTGTGTGGAGAAGGTGATGGAGCCACTGCCGAATGACTGCCCGAGTCAGCTCACAGAGCTCATCAATGCCTGCCGCTCGTACGAGCCATTCCAGAGGCCCAATGCTGGAGGTACAGCCAGTTACCAGTACTTACACCCATATATGGCTGTATGGGTTGAATTGGTGGCCAGTGTTACTTGGGTCTGTAAAGGATAAGCTAACTGCATTGTAGTGACAATGATGTTGTGGTTAGACACAATAACTATAGGATGTATACAATAGTGTAGACGGTAGTCATGGATCCATATTCACTCATCGTCAAAAGGATAGTTGCATTCAGAAGTACGTGTCAGATTGCAGTGCTATTGGGAAGGCTGATAAAGTTTACCAGGAACAACAAATGATGATAAATTTAGACTGATATGGGCGATATTTATTGAGCTACACATACAGAAGTAGTGTCTCTCGGTATGGCGTCAAGCCACCATGTTTGCTATGGCAGCATGCCAGACGTCTCGGCATGGAGCTGTTGAGGTTCCTAATGGTGTCCTGTGATGATCCATCCCATACAGCTTGAATGTTCTCACACAGATTCTACAGATTTTGTGGTAGGGGTGGAGATGGAGTGACACCAGGCCTTCTGGACGTGTGACACATGACAACAAACCATCTTGGTGCTGACCATAGTGCCTCACACGGATTCATTGGTCGTCTTCACCAAGACAAAAGCAGGACTTGTCACTAAAGATGATCCGCTGCCATTCTGAGTCATGCCATGACAGTCTGCCATGACACCATTGCAGTCTTTGGCGACGTTGACATAGTGTTAAAGGCAGTCATTGCAACAGTCTGCGTGCATGTAGTCCTGTGTCATGCAGCCGTCTGCCAATAGTGCTAGCACTAACAGGATGACTCCTGCAGGGCATCATTGCTCGCTGAATGTCCGCAATCGTGGCTGTTGGGTCAGTCAGATACAGCGATAAGGCACGTCCTTGCTTACGTCACATGTGCGGCCGAGCGTGAAACTTAATTTGCATGTCTCACGATGTCAAACCTACCCACCGAGTTTCATTCCGGACGGTTGATTCCTTCTGGGTGCAACTATTTGTGCAACTACTATTTTGACAGTGAGTGTATGTACAGTCTCACAGTAAGCAAGGAAGCTACTAAGTTATTCTTTTTTCTGCTTCAGGAAAAAAACCAGAAAACATGAACTGAAAATTACACAGAAGCCTGAACACCTACGTATATCACCACATTGTTCAACATTTATTGTGTTCCTCTTAGCCCCTTTATTACAGCTTACCTTCATTTCAGGCAGTTGGACTCAGTAAGATGTAAGTTCTTGGGAACTTTGAAATCTACAAAGTTAACTAGCTAACTGACTAAACTTGCTTTGTGGAATTCCCCATTATGATGTTTGTTTTGGCTAACGCTGTCCAACCGTCTCTGCCTTTGTTTGTAGAACACAAAGTTCATAAACAGAAATTGAAGATGCTAAATATTTAAGTATTCAGAATGGAATATATGTGATTTAACCCCAAAAACCAGCCTACCTGACACAAAATGGCAACTGCAGAGTCACGCTTTGATGCCTTGACTCCAGGATTCCAGTGCAAATGTCAGTGATCTATATGAAGATGAATTTGGGTTTCTATTTTCCAGCTTTTTGTTTGAATTTTCCAGATCAAACAGTGTAGCGGTTCGATTTTGGCACCTGAGCCTTTACAATAATAACTGCTGCACCATTTAAGGTGGAGTGCGAAAATTCAAACAAGAAGCTGGTGAATGGGAAGCTGACTTCAGCCTCGCGTGATCCGTTTGCTTTCTATATCCTATTTGTGCAGTCAATCCCATTCCCATTTTGTTTTCGTGGTATTTACACTGAATGCTAACACTGCCACTCCATGGACCTGAGTGACTCCAGCCAACTGTGATGTCAACTCCACACTCTATACATGAAATGACATATACACATCATATTTGGTTATTAGGTTAAACACTGTATTAATATTTGATTCCGTTTTTAATAACGAGATGCCATGTGTTTCTTCCTCCAGTGATAGTGGACAAGCTGCGCAAACTGGCACAGCAGTATGAAGACGACTAATGCTTGGGCACCTCTTCATACTTTGTAGAGTGGCACACCTACAGAGACGATCAACTGCTGGAGCTTCCCAAACTAAAGCCCGCTGAATAAGCCTTTATCTTACCAGTCTTTGTTCAGGCTGGTGATTACTCAGCTGCCATTCCCTTTTCGCCATCTGATGAGCCGACTGTTTGTACCTCAGGGGAGCATTTTTCTCAAGACAGATTAAGCCTAGGCTTCTGTTACACTGCCTATTCTCTAAACATATCCAAACTGTTACTCTGTGTATCTGTCAAATCCCTTTTCTGTTTGTTAGAGAAGTGTGTCATTTCATAAGCAGAGGAAGTTGCAGCCATCAGTTAGCAAAGTGACATGAAATGTAAAGTGACCTTTCCCTCTTTGTGTTTGAACATAAGAGGATGTAACGTACATCTCCAAAATGACATGAAACGTAGCAACACTTTAAAACTGGATTACATTAAATATGTAATGGTGACTTAATTAAAAGTGTGTCTGTTTGTGTGGTAAATCAAGTGCCAGAGGGTTTGTAAGGTATAACAATTGTACATGACTGCTGTGTATCCAAACATGAGAGGGCTAGAAAATAAATCATCTTAACAGATATAGTGGACTGATGTGGCCTTTCATTGCTGGAACAAAAGTAGTCAAGAATGATGCCAGCAAAGAAGGTGAGGAACTTCCTCAGATATTTCATTAGTTCATTCATTTGATTTTAATTGAACTAATTTCATTTTACAATAATATGTTAGAAAAGATTATCCAGTGAGGTTTAAAGGGGACATATTATGAAAAAGCCACTTTCCAGTGTTGTGCTGTTGCTGCTGGAGTTTTAAACTCCTCGGTGTCACTGCTGGACTGAGAATAGTCCACCAACCAAAACTATCCAGCCAACATTGTCCTTTGGGCAGCATCCTGTGACCACTGATGAAGGACTAGAGGATGACCAACACAAACATGAGCCATCATCTCTGACTTTACATCCATAAGGTGGACCACCAAGGTAGGAGTGTCTAATAGAGTGGACACAGTATGTATAAACTCCAGCAGCATTGCTGTGTCTGATCTACTCACACCAGCACGTCAGTGTCACTGCAGTGCTGAGAATGATTCACCTCCTACATAACACCTGCTCTGTGGTGGTCCTGTGGCGGTCCTTACCATTAAAGAACAGGTGGCTAACAAAGTATACACAGTAAGAGATGGACTACAGTCTGTAAAAGTGCTCCTATATGGTAACTGGAGTCAAATAAACGGTCAGTGAATGTAGCTGATAAAGTGGCCGCTAGGTAAATGTGCCTGGTGGACAGCAATTGACATCCAGCAGGGGGCAGTAACGAGTGTCTTTTCTGACACAAGGTTCCCGTGAAATTTCGCCATTGGACTTTTATTAATGAACGTCTGAAGTGGAACACGATTGTCTGAGATCTTCTTAATAGATCTGTGTTTAAGAAGAAGCACCAGTGAAATGCAGTCACCTCTACACTAGACAAAGAGTGAAAATACGAGCACCGAGCGCGTTTTATGTTCTACCCGTCTTCCGACAATTTAAGCAACACAAAAACACAACTTAGCGTCTTCACTCACGTGGCTCTTCGACGCTGAACGATCATTGAGGAAGTGATAGCGTCCCTCGCTGCTAGGCGACGTAGTACTCACTCTAGCCAATCGTGTCGCAGGAGGCGGGGCCTGCCGGAAAACGGGTGGTTAGAGCATAAACAACCCGTCAGCGCGTAAAAAGTGTGCGCAAATTTCAAAGGGATTATTGTGGTCGGGAATTCTCCCCGCCCATCAAAACCAAGCGACACTGCGAGCCTGAAATAGTGCTTTTCTGGTAGTACTCCTGAAGAGAGTCGAATTACTGCTGTGAGTAAACTGTACTCAGATTAAATGGGATTTTACCTCCGTGGGAGAAACAAACGCGATGTAACGATGATGGAGGGATAGAGAAAGAGCAGCTACCGGTGATATGGAGAAGACAGGTGAGTGACCATCAGACTAGCCTTTCACTAATGTCTCCACTTATTAGTAGTTCAGCCTCTCTTAACCAGTTTGGCTAACAGTGACATCAGTGTCTTTTAATGAGTAACGAGACCTGCAGTAAATGGTCTGCTCGTCCCTTCAGGAACAGCGTTGTTGACTTTAGACTCATCGAGACTGGAAGCACCGCTTCCATATAACCAGTCAAAAATAAAAGTCCGGCTATGAAAAATCATCGTCAGATAATGAGGCCGTGTAGCCTGTTTATTCAGAGCAGCTTACATGCTAGTTAGTTAGTCATTTAGGTAGTTAGTTAGTTAGCTAGTTAGCTCTTTGTGTATATATAAAGCTTTTCTAAAAATATAGTGTACAATGAATGTCACTGTATTATATGTGGTATGTAGTGCGTTTACAGACTGTGTATGTCTACACATATCTTAGAAAGCTAATTAAATTACTATTGAGGCCAAAGCTTTTTAACAGGCGGCAATATGACTACAAAGTAGTTTGTCAGCATTTCTTTGGTAGGATGTTTAAATTATTCCATGAGATACAGACAGACAGCCACCTGGATTAAAAGAGCAATATGTATTTTTTTTGTGTAAAATATTTCAAAAATAACTAAAATTATCAACAGAATGTGATAAAAAAAAACAGTGTGTCAAAGACATCTATGTATCGGGTTGGAGAGATATGTACTGAAGTTAGCATGCTAACCAGCTAGCCCCAGCCCCTCCTGCTTGTAATACCACTTTGCACCTTAAGAGGTGATAGTGAGGCACTGTAGCATTGAGTCAAATCACTCCAACATGAGAGGATGAAGAAGTAGCACTGCTGCCCCAACAGCGTATTCTAACCTGTTCTCAGTCATGTTGACGATTCTGCTCCTGGTTAGGAAGAGTAAACACAACGATGGCTAAAGCTCTTGGCAAGCGACCATTATAACGGGAATAATCCATGTTTGGTAGCAAACAAAAGGAGTGATATGAATAGGAACAGAGCCAGAGTTAACACTGGCACTGCTTTCCAGCAGACGCTCTTGGCGAGTGCAGTGATGAAGTTTAGTGCTGGTCTCTCAAAGTTTCCTCTAGACTGGTAAGGAGGGATGAAGGGCGAGGAGGAGGGACTGTGTACTTTCTAGAGATATGTTGCCTCCTGTTGTTTGAAGTATGAAGTTGACAGGTTGCGTCATCTTATAAATTGCTCCTTTAAAGGGGAATTCCATCAATTTTTCAAAATATGTCAGTAATTCAGTCCTTGAGATGTAAACACAGTCACCCAGAGCGGTTTGATGTGAAGTGGTTTGTAAGTGTTTCACTGTAGAGAAATGTACCCTGTATGATTTTTTTTTTTTTTTGCAGTTGTGGTGATGGAAACCAGAGGTTGCCATGTCTGCAACACAAATACTGTATATTAATTTTATTTGCTATCCAAAAACCCCAGTGAACCCACATGCCTTATGTTTTTATATGTAATGCCTATGATGATAAAACTAAAATGGTCATTTGGGGGGATATTTTGCCTCAGAACCCCTCCATAACCCCTCTGCCATTAATTAATTAAAGTAAGTGTATTAAAATCATCATAATACAATGTGGCAGACAATAGGCCAATCTATTTACAACCATTTCATGTAATAACTTTCTGTGAGGGAGCTTTTAGTGGTAATGAACTCTTTCGACATCTGGTTCCCACCCATCATCCACTTATTATTATTATTATTATTATTATTAAGGTTCTCTTGATGGAAGCATTTTGCACCAAACCACTCTGAATGATTTTGTTGACATCCTAACCATTTAATTATGCAGACATTATGAAAGATCAGTTCCTCATTTAAGCCTAATGCAGTGCCAATGGTAAATCATTCCAAATGCCATTGAAAATGCATTGTAATCATAGTTTAGGCTTAATCTAGGTCTGGGAGACTGGTCTTTTTTTCACCACCAAACTTGCTCGCATGACATTCTTGCTTTATGTCAGCTCTTACGAAAAAGATTTCCTTTTTGAGTTTCCTGTGGACAAAATCAGCTAAAAAAGGAACTGTTTTCCACTCACGTCATGCTATTACTGTAACTTGCCAAGAAATTGTCGTGTGAAATCCATTGTTTCCTCAACTCTACTTCACACTCCAGTTGCCAGTTACAGATTCTCTGTATGTTTGTGTTCTCTGAACTTATTACAGGTGCGGAGAAGCCACGTGTGGCTCCTAAACCAAAAGTTGTTCCACCACCCAAACCGATTCCACATCCAGCTTCAAAGGAGTCACTTAAGTTCGAACATTCCCAGCCACCAAAAAGTGCCGTGAAACCTGCTGTTGCACCTAAACCACGTCATCCCAAAACCTCGCCACCTCCCTTAGAGCCTAAGCCTGTCGAGTCAAACGTCGAATCTCAGCAGAAATCTGAAGTCGCTAGACATGTGGACTTACTGAATTCCAGAAATGGACATTATTCTGAACCCAAGAAGCCTGAATGGGATTACGTCATTCAAATTTGTGTTTGTGGCAGAGACAAGTGCAATGAGTGCTCACCTAAGGAAAACAACAGAAGGCCTGCCCAACCTGGAAAATGTGTTGAACCATGTCAAAACAATAAACCTGAGGGACCCAAGACTCCCACGCCGTGGGCTCGGACTAAACCTCAGCTCATAACTGAGGCTAATCGGGGTCAGGCATTGACCCCTCCTGTTAAGGACTTTGTACAAGGCTCCTCCAGTGACCAGCCAAGGCAAACAAGGGTAATCCATGGCCAGAGCCCTGTTCAGAATCTCCCTGTATCTAATGGATTGGTAGGTTCTGAGAGAGACAAACCTAAAAAACCTCAAAGCAGTGTTGATGGTGCTCATGTGCCTCCAGCAACTGGATCACCACCCAGAATTTCAGAGCAGGCTTCATCAAACCACGTACAGCATGCACCCGTTCCTGGCAAACAAAATGACAGTACGCCCTCTGTAGCGGCCTCTGTTAGAAAGCCTCCACCACTGCCTGTGCAGAATAAACCCAAATACATTGCTAACAAGATCTCAGAGGATTCACAAGACTCTGCTAAGGTAAATCTTAAAGTTGTAAAACTGAAGCAGAACATACCGGCCCTGCCTCAGAAAGAAGGACCACCAGTCAGTCCCTTAAAATCTCCTACAAGTGAGAATAAATCCACAAAAGGAGTTGCTGAAAGCCAACGTGACAATGCGGTTTATCCACGCTGGAGGTTCCCTTCTTCAGAACGAATGCAGAACCAGGATGTGCACCATGATGGACACTCAGAGGATGCTGGCAAGAACCAGCCATTGAGGTCAGAAAGGCAAGTTATTGGGAATGAACGCTCAGATGTAGAAGAAACACATGTGAAAGTGCACAAAAACCAGCATCCCACATCGAGGAATCCGCCCAAACTTCCAAAGCCTAAAACAATCACAGTGACGGAAATCCACCAAACCCCACAAATAAACAAGGAAAGCATGTATGAGAAAGAAGTCTTTCAAGGCAATAACAAACATGTGGAATATGGTATCCGTGTCCCTGCCGAAAGAAAATCAGGAGGCAAGGCCAATCAAAAAATCTCGCCCCGCTCTGAAAAGCAGGAACCTAACGACAGCATGGCAGACACAGCACCGGCTAAAAGATCTGGCACAAATCTGAAGCCCAAAGCCAAGTCTTTCTCCCCAGCAGACCTGATTCAGAAGAAGACGTACCGCCAGAAGGTAGTGGACCTTGACCTTCCAGTGAAAAAGGCCAAGGGAAAGCAAGCTCTCAAGGATGAGCAGTCAGTGGAGGAGGATCGGGAGGCCAACAGGAACAAAAGTGAAACCCAGATTCAAATACCAGAGTACAGAATGCACCTACTGACGTTCCATAGCAAAGAGTCAGTGTCTGAGCCAAGGTCCAGTAGCTCGTGTCCATCATCCCCCAAAGAACAGAGTGTGGATGGAGACAGTATTCTGGGAGATGCAGACTGTAGTCATCTGTATGAGGATATTGAAGATTATGTGGACCCTTTTTCTCCCAGTAGTCCAAGGATACACACCCAACAACCAAGCAGAATCCAGCAGAGACAGTTATCCCATAATGAAGACGGTTTATATGAAAATCCTGACATTCATGGGGAAAGCATTTACTCTAGTGAAGGGTAAGAATCTTTTAATTACTGTTAGTTTTCCTCAGCTTTTCTTCGATGTGAAGAATAAGAGCAGCTTTTGGTGATGTTCATTGTTTGATGCCTGTGGTTTAGTGCAAACAGGCTACACTTTCAGGCTCACCAGATTATTGAATCTCATTCAAGATGATTTCTTCTCATCACATTTTGAAGAACACATGTGTCTTTTTCCCCCAGTTATAATACTATATAATCCAGACCCAAATGTGCATTATTTCCCGTAGAGGGGGGTATGCACACTGATGTGCGATACCTCAGTGATGCACAATGTAATATGCAAAGGTGGAAAACCACAACCTGAAATTAAAACGAACCTTTTTACCTGGTTATTTCATGCCTCTGGTCACATTAAGCCCAATTTATTTAAAAGTCAATATTCTTGTTTTCATTGCAATGCTCCTTCAAAATATGAAGGCTTTCTTGACTCGGACAAAGCCTCTGAGGTTTGATCACAGTGCACCAGCGAGTGGGCCAAGATAATACTAGCGAAACACTCAGCTAGCTTAGGACCCTCCCTGCCATCTTGTTTCCTTTGGACATTATGTCACATGATGGAATGAAAATGTGTCAAGATATCTGATTCTCCATGGATTGAAAAGTCTCAGAGAACACAAATATTAAAGTCAGATATTAAAAATGTCTGTATGATATGAAGTTTGAGTGTTGTATAAAAGTATAAGATATAAATATGATAAAACACAACTATCTGAGAACTGTGTGGGCATGGCTAAGAAGTAGCTTGATTGCTATCTCTCTGTCTACCACCCCTAGCCTGCTCTGCCCTTTATATAGAACTACAGTCATTATCGAACAAGTGAATGAATGGGCGATGGGCATCTATAGATCTAGCTTGATAGCTTTTGGTTATGCTAAGTTAATTTTAGCTTTAGTTTTGTGGGGGCGGGGCAAGAGACGCCAGCCTTCTGATTTTTCAGGAAATGCTTACCCAGGATTAGGAACTGGAGGTCCAGGACCAAAAAAAATACACGAGTGAAAGTAAAAAGCGTCATCAAGTATGTAAAAGTAAGAAATTAAACATTTTAACAGGTGAAATGAAACGCGTTCTTTGTCTGATGGTATGTGACGTGGCAACTTTAATAGTAGTTGTTGTCTTGGACAAGAGGTCATTTTACAGTAATATGAATTTGCTTGGACATCTAAACAAATACAGTGAGATACAAAAGCATGGTAACTTGACCGATTGGCAACAGAAAAACACTTAGTATCTTTAAGTAATTTTAAGGCTGAAATGAAAAGTATTAAATTTAATACACAGTTGAGTGACATTATTATGACCAATATCCAGACTAATGTCCAGAGTAACCACCGTACGCAGCACAGACAACAGCTAGACGGGCTTGGAGTGACTCAATAAGATCCTGGTAGGTTGTCACAGGTATCTGGAGCCATGCTGACTGCAGTGCATCCCACAGCTGTTGAAGAAGGATCCATAGAGCGAACACAATGATTGAGGTGGTCCCACAGATGCTCAATTGAGTTCAAGTCTGGGGAATTAGGGGGCCAGGGTAGTACTTGGAAGTCTTGGTCATGCTCTTCCGACCTATATTAGACTTTTCTAGCCGTGTTACATGTTGCATTGTCTTGCTGGAAGATCCCATTAAGGGAAGACAATCAGCATGTATAGGTGTAGGTGACCTGCAAGGATTGATTCATACCCAAATTGGAAGAGTGGACCCAGAGAATGCCACAAAAAAGTGACTTCCTTCATGAGCTTCATGCTGCCGCTGTGAAAGTAGGAAGTGGTCATAATAATGTGACTCAACTGTAATACGCAAGTGAGGTGCACATCTCCCAAAACCATACTATAAATACAGTTAGGATTTTTTTCACCACCCCGGTCTCATGCAGGGCAGTCTGAAATGTCATGTTCGTCATGATTATCGGTCAGGTTAGGTTTGCCAGTAAGGTCTACATACTTATGACTACTGTCCTCAAGTTCAGGCCTAAACACATACCTTCTGAACATATGCGAGAGAAATATGTTGTTACTTCACAAAGACAGAAATATGCCAGTTATGTTGATGTCACACCCCATTGCCAGACAGTGAGCCAATACCTGAGGCAGGATTCAGATTTTACCTAAATCTTACTCTCGAGGTTTTCACTTTTCTTCTCATACAGTGATGACAGAATGAAGACAGAAAGAAATGGAGAATTGTTATATTTCAAGACTTTGTTGTGGCAGTGCTTCCATTTGGGTATATTGCTGAATATCGATCATTAGTTAATGCCGGTGTCTCCTGAGCTGAAAAAAAATACCTGTCATACCAGCTGTCATACCGAACTATCTGAACAGCGCATAGTTAAAGTATGTGGAAATGTGTAATTACAATTAGTATGTTTCTGATGGCAGGTTTCGTATTTCCACACTGCATTTTATTTTATTTTTTTATCTCTTTATCTTGTTTTGCCAAGTTGAGACTTTATTTAGTCTTAGCTTAGTTTAAGAATAGATCTGTTGTTAAATTCCTGTCTTGCACAAGTACATTTTGACTTTCATTTGTTACCCTAAGAACAGTCCCCACTCTTCTGTTCTCCCCCTGTTCCTATCAGGAATGTGTATGATGAGATGGTAAGCTCAGATGACACTCATTCAGATGAAGAAATTGATAGCGGCTCTGAAGAAGAAGATAGCAGTTCGTACTCTGACAAGAGTCAGGTACGGTAAACTACATCATCAGCACTTGGCGTGTACTGAGCTGCCTACAAGTTCCCCTAGTTTTAAATATCCATACATGCCAAGCTTGCACAGTTTTACTGATATTGAAATGCTGTTTTGACTTTCTGTTTCAGGTTGACGCCAAGAGGACCAAACTGGCTCATATAGCTAAAGAGATTATGAGTTCTGAGAAAGTGTGAGTTTCTGCATGAGTATACCGAAACAAAGTGGTACACCAATCCTGAACTTGAGCCCGGCCCATGTATCAGTTGGCCGATAATATCAATTCATATTGGCTCTGCCGAAGGGGGATCGCGAGTACGATGGTGATCCCACAGCCAGGATGGGTTTGATCCCTGATGATGCCAAAGACGTTCATGTCCAGAACCCAATTGGGCTCCCTCTCTTCTCATCCCAACATGGGAGTTTAGTAGCTGTTTAGTAACAGAATTAGCCTTTAGTGTTCTCCTCCAAGCGTGTTGAGCTGTTGAATGACGTTTTGTCAGCAGCAAACATGAGGTAGTGCTTCACGTGGCTCTAAGGAAGCTAATTCTAATTTTTGCCATCCCAGCATGGTCGCATGGTGTGGTGGTAAGGGGACCAAGCTAATGGGTGAGAAATGGCCATGACTACATTTTAAATTTAAATTATTAAATTAAAATATTTCTTAAAGTAATGCATTATTTAAAGCTACACTATAGAAGTTTTTTGAGATCTGAACCTCTCTGGTGGGAATGCGCCATGCAGTAACATCGGTTGTGCTCTGGAGCCCTTCCCGAGCCGAGAGCATCAAAACGTAATTCAAAGAGACCTCTGTCAAAACTTGGTAAATGATGTTTATTCTGAGGATGTGGGTGAAATATTAACTATTGTCATCAAATTTTCATCAGTGTAATGTTGATGTTGTCATTTAAGACATTAACATTGAGGCAGACCTTCTTTCTGAATGTGCATGTGACTTTAATACATAAAGACTTGATGATTTGGCCAAAAAACCTCCTACAGAATGCTCCTCTGACTTTCAAATTATTATTTCAGGCTTTACAGGATATAAATAAAACTAGCTTTAACTAAGAAGATGTAGTCTGTTATTTTTTGAGTCTGTTAAATTAAAGCTATTGATATCATCGGTTATCAGAATTTTACCCACATACATTTGCAAGTGATGTAAAAAATAATCCTGTACTTGATTAAAATGTATTCTTTATTTTTTTTGTTTTCAGGTTTGTGGATGCATTGAAACTTCTCCATATTGTAAGTGTGTGTTGGGCTTGGCTTTTTTTCCTTCTCCTGCTTTGTTTTTCGGTTTGTCCTTTTTTCTGTGATGATTTGAACCCAGTCATGGTTATGTAATAGCTTAGTTGCCGTCACAGGTGATGTAAAACGTGAGTACAGGGTGGTCACAGGACCCCTAATCCTCTCTCTGGACTCAAACCACACAGTACCTTACTGTTAATGGCAAATGTCTTGCCAGCAGCTTATTACACTCAGGGCAGCATGTTATGTGTGGAACGCTTCTTGGCATTAAAGCCTGTACTTGTGTTGTACTTCTGCAACACAGATCTACAGAAAACAGTATGGAGTTATGTTCGTGCCTTTAGAATCTAAATTGATTTGAAATTTAGAATCTAAATTTGAATGGGTGTCTTGCAGGCAAAACCAATCAAATGCCAAATGTCTTCCATGCTTCCCCCTCCCTATCTCCCCACACTCACTGGCCATTTTATCAGAAACATCTATCATACAACTACACTTGTAGTTACTGACCCTACACCATCTGTGGTTACAGTTTTACATCTCCTACTCACCCAATAACCAGATGTCATTTTGGGTGATGTACCACTCTCAATGCAGGATTACATATATTCAAAATAAGGACATTCAAATTCAGATTTTTGCACTTCTTCAAATTCAGTTTTGTTGTTATTAATGTCTAAAACTAAAAACTGAAACTCTTAACTATGTTAGTTAAAGTACATGATGCTGATTGATGCTGATTTAATCCAAAATATTAATTCTTTGTTTCTCCCAAAATATTCAGCTTTAAGTAAATATTAAAGTATTGAATTGATCATTTGAATTCTCTTCACTTTTTATAAAAAATAAGAGGTTTTTTATATAGTACCTAAAAACTATTATACCTTTAAAAAACACCGCTTACTCCTCAATCCATACAACCCATATATGGAGACTAAGCTGCAAAACTGCTTGTCTTGTATTCTTGTGTTTTTTGTGATGCCACAAAATAATCAATGCATTTACACACGCTGGCCTTGTTTGGTCTATAGCAGTTTATCTCCAGCCATTCAAATTAATGTCAGTAAGGAGTGTTTCAGCCTCAGTTTTGTGTTTCAATAATGCATAATACAGGACAGCTAATCAGAGCAGAGGTTATGCACAAACAGTAGATCAGTCTTCAAAGCTCAGTAGCAAAACAGCCTGTGTAGTTCTAAGGGGTAAAGAGAGGTCAGCTAATGGTGTTTATTAAAATACACCATGAAGAGATAATCATGAGTTGGACTTTCCAGTAAAACCACATCCTTAACAACAACTATATTTCAGTGGATGTTTTAGATTTAGCTCTAAATAAATGTAGCCCTTATTAGCAGCGCATCCAGAAAATCCAAGCAAGACGTTGAAGATATTTTTTCTGTTTTTAATTTAAAATATACGTTTTATACAGTAGATCTGTATCATTTGTGAAAATATAGCAACAGTGAAGTTGCCAAAACCCGAGCGATTCCTTAAAGGAAAGAATTTGCATAATTAAATCACTATGATGCAAACAGATTCTTTCAGAGTGGTTTGATCTGAAAGTCTCCATTCTAGAGAAACCTGCCAACTCTGAATTGATCACAGTGGAGGCACCAGATGTCTGAAGAGACTCGAAGAAAGGTATTACATGAAATGGTTACACATGCGCTGCCTAATGTCTGAGCGTTCGCTGTACGGTAGGATTTTGGCCTAAAATGTGTTGTTGTTGGAACCGATCTGTGCTGTTGTAAGGTGAAATATTCATGAAAAACACAAATTTTTCCAGATTTAGCCCCGTTTCACCATCATCAACATGACCTATATAATATTGATAATATCACTTGTAGGTTCACTGATGATTGTGACACCTGGTTCACCACCATTAAAGAACCATTACACATCCAACTGCTCAGAGTGGCTTTATTTATGTCTCAGTGAGAAACTTATGCAGAAGTTTAAAAAGGCTGTAATTCCCCTTTAAGTAATGAAGTATATGTGCTTTGGTACTTTCCACCACCAAGTATGCACAGTATGTGTGCAGTACCTGTCCTGCTCCTACTGGAGCTTTTACCCTACAAAATATGTAGTTTGTGTGTGTTGTTTGCTTTAATGAGTTTCTGCTCTCCAGACTTTTCGGGACGCGGTGGCGAAGGCCTCCAGTCAGGCTGGGAAACCTGTGATTGAGGAGCGGCTTCTCAATCAGATCCTGTATTCGCTGCCACAGCTGTATGAGCTGAACTGTAACCTACTGAGCGAGCTGGAGAAACGTGTGGCCAACTGGTATAAAAATGAGCTCTTATCACAGTAGACAGCAGCAGACTAGGAGCCATTAGTTCAAAGCTTTATTTGTCCCACATTTGCTGTGCCAGTAGACACAACAAGAAGAGCATAACGCATTAGACGAGGGTCTAAGTGTCAAGAACTTTGATTTTATCCCAGTATCACAGTAGAACATCAGCGACAGTGGCTCTTTGTGACAGGTTTTCTTATTCTTATCAGACCCACTATTGCAACAGGGCTGTCAGTCGCCAGTGTGGGGCTTTTTATTGTTTTCATGACTGACTCCAGAACTATTCAACTTTATAGTGTTATAAAATAACAACAGAAAAGGCTGAAACTGGATCTGACGTCTTGTCTTCTTGTCGGACAGGAACGAGCACTCCACCGTAGCTGATATCTTTTTAAAGAAGGGGCCGTATCTAAAAATGTATTCCTCTTACATCTGCGAGTTTGACAAGAATGTGACTCTACTGGAGGAGCAATGTAAGAAGAACCTGACGTTTGCAAAAGTAGTCCGGGAATTTGAGGTAATGACACCAACCCAACCTGTTCTCCAGCTTCCACATGGTGCTGCTGTGTACACAAACCTACGCTTCCTTTTAATACAGTGTTTGCAGTGTGTGTTGTTTTTGGCATATTATATGCAGATGCTTCCTACATACTCACTCACTCACTCACTCACTCACTCATTCATTCACTTGCTCTCTCTTTCTCTCTCTCTGTCTTACTATCACTCTCTTTCTGTCTGTCTCTCTCTCTCTCTCTCTCTTTCTCTCTCTCTCTGTCTCTTTCTTTTTCTTTTTCTCTCTCTGTCAATTTTTCTATTCAGTTCAGTTTGCTTTATTGGCATGACACATATTAGCATGTGTATTGCCAAAGCTTTGGTAAAGGTTTTAAGAACAATATAGAACAATAGAGTAATATAAATAATATAATATCAGTAATAATAATAACAGTAACCTGTAGGTATAAGAAATGGTGTAAATGCTCACTCTCTGTCCCTCTCTGTCTCACTCCATTTCTCTTTCTATCTCTCCCTCTCCCTCGCTCCCTCTCTGTTCTCTCTTTTCTCTTTCTCGCTCTGTCGTTGTGTGTGTGTATGATGGCTTCTCTTTGCACTGTGCATCCTCTTTAACAGGGTGTTTGAGTGGGGTTGAGTAGGGGTCTGTTAAACTGTGTAGTGTTTTGTACTTAGTTTTTTCTGTTAAAAAAGCAAAGTAAAAGTTATGTCTCTCTCTGTCTCTCTCTCTCTCTCTCACTCTCACTCTCTCTCTCTCTCTCTGTCTCTCTCTCTTTTTCCACTTCTTCTGAATATAGAGCAGTCCTTGCTGTGCCAACCTGGCCGTGAAACACTACATGCTGAAGCCTGTTCAGAGGCTTCCCCAATACCAGTTGCTCCTCACAGGTCAGTAAGATCCCTGCAGTATACCGTAGCTCAGTCATTCTAGGGTTCCGATTGCTAATGGTGAATGCATTCTTTGTTACATTCCAAAGTTAACAATGAAAATTCGCTAGTCACACCAGTGACCTTAAAGACTGTAACATTTTAATTTTAATTAGATTTATTTGGTCAGCACTATTACAGGAATATAAGAATCATTATAATACTGACAATGTCAGCAGAAATACTCCTAATGTCAAAGATTTACAGGGGGCCCCTCCAACCAGCGTTCATCACCGTTACATTATAAATAATCTGACGCCAACGATACAATTACAAAATGTAAACTGTAAACTTCAAAAGTTTACATTACTGTTATTTTCAAAATATGAGTACAAACATCATTAAAAATAGATATAAATATAAATACACCCCCAGGAGCCCTCACTGACTCACATGAACTCATGGCACATTATTTGAGTTATTATTTTAAAAGTGAATTAATTAAAGTTTTTGCATTTGAAAGTGAAAGTGGACATATGAAAATATTTAAATATTGCTGTTACGGTTAGTGGTGTTACAATTTTATCGATGTTCAAGAAAACAGACCACAGACCAGCTGTGACGTCTGAGGGACCTCTGTTCTAAAGACTCACACCGAAACAAAAACAAAACAACTTCCTTTTAAACCTTAAATTTAAATGCAGTAACACACATGTGCTTCCTTCACAGACGTCTCGCTCATAATCAGGTTTTAAAGAACTGGAAGCTCTGTGATTAGAGGAATGTGTTCCTTATTCTTGAGCTCTTATACAGATGAATTTGTGAGTTGTGTGCTATGCGGTAAGCTTGCCCTGTTTTTTAATAGATTAAATAGGGCAAACTTACCACATAGCGCACAACTCAAACACTCATCTGTATAAATGTACCTGTGTAAGAGAACTGCTTTTTACATGAACCCTTTAGCAAAATAACTTGCATTTATTACACTGATACTGATATACATCGGCACTTTCTTAAGTACACCTCCTTGTATGATTCTACAGTTACAGCCTGGAGTCCATCTGTTTCTCTGTATACATTGTTAACCCACTTTCACCCTTTTTCAGTAGTCAGGACCCCAACAGGACCACCAAAGAGCAGATATTATTTAGGTGATGATTAGCTAATGTGTAAACATTTCATGAACTGTGTCCAGAATGAGAAACAGAGCTGTAGATGTTTCTTAAAAATAACTGAGAAAGCTGACCAAAAAAATAAAGCTAACATACATAAATCATCAGATTTCAAATACAGTGATAAAATCTCTAATGCTGATAATGTGACAGCAAAATATGGAATTTATCATTTTATTCACTTCATGTTAATAAAGATTTTGAAATATTGAATAAAACATCTAAATTACCTTTTGGTGAATAGTTTGTAATATTTAAACCTACATTGTCTGAGATGTAATAGAACACTTTCATTCCAAAGTGCTGTATATCCATTTGTAGCCATTTTGCATTTAAATGGGTTTGAAAATAATTACAGCTGAGTATTTTTATTTTGCTAATAAGTGTGGTATGAATCATAATATAGCATTAGTGTTAATTTCATGAGTAATGTCCATTCCCAACAAACAGTCATGTGCATCACTGGTGAACACTTCCTCTACAGGAAACGCACTACTGCGCATTGTCATGCTCATTTGCTGTTTATTTGCTGAATGAAACATAAACTGTGATCTGTGCACAAATTATGGGGCATTTTATATTTGATGGTATTGATGTTCCACTTAAAATTGTACTCTAAAAGTCCCAGAAGAAGGACTTACACACAGAGGAATTTGTCTTCCACATTTAACCCATCCGTGAAGTGAAACACACACACACACACACGCACACGGGAGCAGTGAGGACCCTTGCCCAGAGCAGGGGGGCAGCCCTATCCACGGCGGCCGGGGAGCAGTTGGGGGTTAGTTGCTCAAGGGCACTTCAGTCGTTACTGTCAGTTTAGGGAATCGAACGGGTGACCCCCTGGTCAGAAGGCTGGTTCTCTAACATCCAGCCCACGACTGCCCTCATGAAGAGAAAACCTTCGAATAAAGAATTGCTAACATGGCAAAGTGATTTCTGCCGCTTGAACTACTGTATCTTTACGGCAGGGTCCTGACGGGGCCGGAGTCCAGCACAGTTTTTGTCATCATTACACTTCTCTGTTAATTTCCAGGTTTATTGGGTGTGTTTGAGCAGGGGAACCACCAAAGAGTTGTGCATCCTTGCTTTACAGAAATGGGACGATAAGACACACTCGAGCAAGTGGCTCCTACATTAAAGCTCATTTTCTATTTTGCAGATTATCTGAAGAATCTGAATGAAAACTCTCCAGATTACGAAGACACAAAAGGTGAGAGCGAAAACCCCCACACTGATCTATGATCAAATCGGTTAGCGTGGCTTCTAAACATTGTGATCAGATCAATCAAAACATAAGCTCATTAGTATATGAGTGCTAAGCATGTGAGCACACTGTCTGTCATATGAGGAAATAAACGGCAAGTTACTGCCTTTTTCCAGCTGCCCTGAAGTTGGTAAAGGATGTGGCAAGCCATGCCAATGAAACCATGAGACTAGGGGTAAGTAGACTAACAGTTACAGGAATCCATTTCTCTTGTATTTCTGTACTCCTTCTGACCTGATCAGGCGTGAGGACCAGGATAAATACATTCCAATTTTTTCCTTCTAACAGGATAACTTCCAGAAAATTATGCAAGTCCAGTGCAGCCTGGCAGGACAGCATGAACTCGTACAGCCCGGGAGGGTAAATGCCAACCTTCAGAAGCATCCTGAAACTCCAGTTTACTTTGTTTCCCTCGTAGAGAGAAAGTTCTGCAGCTGGGGGGAAACTCATGTTTTACTTTCTTTACTTACACGAGAATTTCCTGGTAGCGTGTACAGAATGCATGTGTCAGAAGTCTGCTTTAGCAGGTGTTTAATTATTAGGGCTTCAAGCCAACACACCAGCAAAATATGATCTACAGTGAAAAAGAAACCTTTGTTTTTTTCCTTTCCAGGTCTTTTTGAAAGAAGGGACCTTGATGAAACTCTCTAGAAAAGTCATGCAGCCTCGAATGTTCTTCTTAGTAAGTGACAATGAGATTAATCACTAACGCATCTTTATGAATATATTAGTATAACAATTCATTTTGAAGTGCATTATGACCTGTTCAATGTTATAGTAGTGCTGAGTGGTAAAATATCTTTTGTTTCTAATATTGAATTTAATATTTGATCTTCGACATATTTTATATAGTTATTTGTGTATTTTAGTTTCAGTGTGTGGCTTAGCAGTCAGTACTCAGACCCAGTCAGTAGCTCAGTATTTACTGGATATCAGTGGTGGACAGTAAGGATGTAAATTTGGTTTCTGTACTTAAATATTGTGTTGGTGTATCTGTACTGGAGTGTTTCCATTCTTGGTGACTTTGTACTTTAACTCCACTACATTAACTCATATCTTACTGTTTACTCCAGATCTGTTCAGACCAGATCTGTCCTTCCTTTTGGCTTATGTGTGCAGAAAAACGTAACATGTCCAAATTAAAGAAGTGTGAAGCGAGTCCACCAATCACTTTGTTCTGATCTTGTTTTGACCTGTTGGACAGAGCTTGGTTCTGGCTAATGGAAACTGTTCTCCTTCAGTGTTCTGTGCTTATGATCATTTGAATAGACATCAGTGTCAGACTAATTAACGACCTTCTATTAAAAGACTGGTGGACTGAGAGAGACACTAGAGTCTCCGCACCTAAACTGAGTTGATTGTTCCAGAAATGATAATAGGACATTAGAGCTGTAATAAATCATGCTACTGTTACTCTCCATACTAAAGTACATTTGAAGGTAAATACTTTAGTACTTTTACTCAAGTGGAGCTCTAAAGCGAGGAACTTCTACTTTTACTGGAGGAATATTTTACCTTACCGTATCTCTACCTGGTATCTCTACTTAAACCATGTAGTTGAGTTAGTGTACTTTGTCCACCACTGCTGGATGTACCATCTGTCACTATGTGTATGTATTTTAGCTGATGGTGATTCATAGCACTGTATTTATAGTGTTTGGCATAATTACTGATTCTGTTTCTTTGAAGCACTTGGGCTAATTAGGCTTTCCACTGTCCTTCAACTCGTGTGTTTGGTAGTAATACACTTTTTTAAACTTATTGGGTTTGTTTTTCTTTGTTTTGGCCAGTTTAATGACACGCTGCTATACACCACACCACTCCAGTCAGGCCAGTACAAACTGAACAACCAGCTGACATTGACTGAGATGAAGGTGAGCTGAACTGGAGCGCCCCCTACTGCCGAATTCTGCTGGGCTTTCAAGGGGAATTCCATTGATTTTTCTGTGTTATTTAGTCGCTGTGATGTAAACAGTTATTCGGAGAGGTCTGATGTGACGTGGTTCTGTGGTGGTGAAGGGGAAGAAATGTCTTCAACCACCAGTAACCTACACCCACCCTTTGAGTTTTATATGTATTCTTGGAAATAGTAGAAAAGGGGGAACATTAGGAACAGTGGTTCTCTTATGACTTCTACCCTGCATGTACCACTCTGCCATGAAAGAAGAGCTTTTGTAAGGCAACTGGGTACACAGAGTTTTTGTGATGTCATGAAAACCAAGACATTTATTATATTACTGCCTATTCATCCCACAGCAGATTAGCACTGCTCATTCACACTAACGTTATCAGTAGTGTTATAACCCAGATTGATTTCTCAATGAGGCAAACTGCAGGGCAGCCAATCAGAAAGAGGTCATATACACAGATCAGTCTTAAGGCCACAGTAATAAAAAAAACAGTTTGTTAAATTCCTAGGGAAGAAAGGTTGGTACATAAACCCATGCATGTGTCATAAGTGGACCTCATCATTACAAGTTCGATCCCCAGTGATACTACAGCCATCTGTAGCCATGCTCCTCACTCCCTATTACTGAGCATGATGCTAGAAACACTGGTGTCTGTTAGCTGACACAACAGAACTGGCAGTTTGTGTTCTCCAGGTGTGTGAGTTGTCCAAAAACATTGCATTAGCTTCAGGTTACTCAGATTAAGTTCTGTGCCTCCTAGCTGTGGTAGTATTGTCTGAATGTGGGAGATCTAGCTAGTGGGTGGAACTGGTCACAACTTAAATTGGGGAGAAAATTGGGGAAATTTATATAAAATACAACATATTTGCGCCTCAGGGAGAAAGATCTAGGATATGGACCTTTTAACTGCTGGTTCATATAATCCGCACTGTGACTATGAACGTTTCTCTACAATAGAACATTTGGCACCAAACCACTCAGAATGACTTTGAGTTTACATCTCAATCGTTTTGTTATACAGCAATGTAGAAAAATCAGTGAAAGTCACATAGTTTGACCAGCATTCTTGGAGATCATGTCATGATCACAATCAGTAAGAATTTGTTATTTTATGTTTTTGTTGTTTTTGGATTATAGGTCAGTAAACCCAGTCAAGAAGGTTATCAGAACGAGCTGCACATTGAGAGTGTTGAACGCTCTTTCATTCTCTCGGCCAGGTGAGAAATTGCAAAAATATATTGCAATTCTTCATGAAATTTTCACAATACACTATATGTCACAATGTTAATTTATGTAAACCAGTAGAACTACATTCCAAAAATAATGTGTATGCTGATCAGTGTACACACTATTTATGCAGTATTATATGCTTATGATTAATATAACAATAATATGGTTATATATGACCTTTTCGGCCCACAACAAGCTATTGCCTCTACCTGAGTACAGGCCCATAGACCACTAGAGGGTGCCTCATGGCCCACTGTTGGTCTGTGGCCCACAGGTTGAGAAGCCCTGCTATAAGGACACTCTGAGCTGTAGCATTCATTCTTTGTTTAGTCAGTGCTGTCTTTAGTCACTCCACCACTAACCCTCTTTCTTCCATCACAGTTCCCCTTCTATTCGAGATGAATGGCTGGAGGCGATCTCCACTGCTATCAGCAATTGCACTAAGAAAGTTATCTCATTCAGCTCCGTCAAAAGTCAAGAAGAGGTGCATATACTAACTCATAATATCTGCTCACTATTTTGCATAGTTCAACAGAACAGGCATGACTTTTCCTACATATTTAGCTAATTGGAACCTGGAATGAATTGGAAATTTTATACTTGAATTTGCTGTTTTACTAATAATTAAGCTTCAGAATATGACAGGTTCCATTACATCATAGATGATCGGTCAGTAGGTCATCCACATCCATGATGAGGTGTGATGTGTATTGATACTTATTGATATTGTCCCAGTAAGGAAATTTCTTTGATAATGAAAAACACAAGTTCACATTTAGCCATTTACAAAAGTTTCCTGGTTCATCTTCCTTCCTTTTTGACCAAGAGGATCCCACAAAGAGAACAATAGCACATATAGGCCTCAGTCCCCACACTGATAGCTGCTGTATATAATAAGACATTTGAGGGCTTTTCTTTAGCAGGCGGTTTTATTTCAATGAAGTAATAATAATTTTATTGCATTAAGAGATTAAGGAAACTAATGGGAACTATGATATGTCCTCATGCAGGGTGACAGAGAGGGTTTGGATGCTGCAGCTCCTCTGGGCTCCAAGGCTCCTATATGGATCCCCGACCTGCGAGTCACAATGTGCCTGATCTGCGCCTGCGAGTTCACTCTGACCTGGAGGAGACATCACTGCAGAGCCTGTGGGAAGGTACGGTGGTGCTGAGCAATTCACAGATTTAGATCTGCTCATTTCTTTATGAAACTAAGGGTGGATGTATTGCTTGTGTATCTTTGTGTACTAGGTAGTCTGTCAGGCCTGCTCAACACACAAGTACCCACTGGAGTATCTGAAGAATCGACCTGCGCGAGTGTGCGATCAGTGCTTTGAGAGTCTGCAGCAGAACAGCTCAGGTCTGACACTCAGTTCATAGCTCCACTGCTTTATCTGAAGGATATGGTGAATTAGCTGTTGTGATACTTATCTGTGTACCGTAGAAAAGAGCATAACTTTGACTCAAACCTCACATATGATAGAGGCTGTCGGGCAGTGTCTGGAATCTGTCAGAAGAAGAAGAAGAAGCTACTCTTAAATAATATGGCTCTTCAGACTCATGGAGAAAGTGTTGTACATGGTTCTATGTAACACCAAATATGGTTGTTCGTCACAAATCCTATTGGTGCTATATTAGAGAATCCTATTTGGTGCTATGCAGAACCATACAACACATTCTCCGTCAGTCTGAAGCAGTGTTTGTCAACCCTGGTCCTAGAGGCTCCCTGCCCTGCACATTTTAGTGGGTTCCCTGCTTTAACACACCCCTGCAACTCTGGAAGGGCTTCTTAATGAACTGATGAGCCGAATCAGGTGTGTTGGGAAGAGGGGAAGCACTAAAATGTGCAGGGTTGGGAAACACCGGTCTGAAGAACCACCTCACTATGCGAAGAACCCTTTAAGCTTGAAATGGTTCTATAAAAACTCATGGTTCTAAATAGAAGCATTCCCTTTACTAAAGAGTGCATTTTCATATTCCATTTTCATGAAGCCAGACATACAGTATAATCACATACATAATCACATATTTCAAACATATATTCCCGCAATTCAGAAACGGTCCTATAGTTTCTTATAAGTGAGTATATTTAATATAATAATAATATAATAGCGGCAACTGACTGTACGTTACTGAGTCTACAGACTGAGATCAGGCTGAAAAGTCTATACTGAGCATTGCTTTAACAACCGTATTTATTAATCCTGTCTTTGATAGTCTGCTCTTATTAATCTGCAGGTAATGGTGTTGTCTCTCCAACTTCTAAATCTGGTGGCTTTCACGGAAGAAAGCAGAAGAAGGTCCCAGCAGCCCTGAAAGAGGTATGAAAGTTGGGAATGCCCATGCATCACTTAACTCATTTTCACTGTCACAATTATGATAATCCATAAATCCGGTCCAATGCTGTTTTCTCATCTTTGGTACGGCTATTTCAATTAACCATTTTATTCCCCTTTGTGAGTTAGATTAAGTTAGATTAAGCTAAATGGCGCAGTGCAGCCGTCTCCCAGGACTACATTTGAGAGTTACTGAATGAATTGGTTGTTTAATTGCATGATTTATTCGCTCACACATTGGCTACTGATGTTGCTGAAGGTTTCAGCAAACACAGATGAGTCGTCCATGAGTGGCTATCTGGAGAGGACGAAGCCCAATAAGAAACAATGGAAGAGGCTCTGGTTCGTCATCAAGAACAAAGTGCTCTACACGTACGCTGCCAGTGAGGTAGGTGAAAAAAGCAGGCTAAAAGCTACTGGATAATAAGATAACGTCTAATCTCTATCTGCCACATCTGTACTGTGTGGTCAGTTACCACACAGATGACTTGCAAAATGCAAAAAAGCATAAGCCAAAAGGAAGATGCTAAATCAACTGCCCACTGGCTAATATTATAAAAAGGTTTAGAGTCAATGGGTTTTCTGTCCTCCTAATAAACAGAGGAAAACATGTCCGGATTGTTGTTCAGTGGCATACTACAGATTCAGCAAATGAAAATCGCTGATGTAATACTTTCCTGTTTTTGTATTGCTGGATTAAGCCTAGGCAGCATGATGGCACAGCGGGTAGCCCTGTCGCCTCACAGGAAAAAGAGCATCCGGGGTCCTTACTGTATGGAGTTTGCATGTTCTCCCTGTGTCTGCATGGGCTTCTTCCAGGTGCTCTAGTTTCCTCAGTACAAAAAGACATGCAGTCAGGCGAACTGGAAATGCCAAATTGCCCCCTAGGTGTGAGTGTGTGCCCTGTGACAGGTTGGCAGCCTGTCCAGGGTGTTTCTTGCCTTCTACCCATTGAACGCTGGGATAGGTTCAGCACCCCCTGTGACCCAGAAGGATTAAGTGGTATAGAAGGACCACTGAGTATTTACTTAGTGGACATATTTGCAGAATTTCCATCATATATCTTGGTTTCTCTCCTCTAGGACATTGTAGCCCTGGAGAGTCTGCCTCTGCTGGGCTTCTCTCTCACAGAAGATGATTCTGAATCCTCTCAGCAGTTTAGGCTTTACCACAAAGACAAGCTGTTCTACATCTTTAAGACAGACGACGCTCATATCTACCACAGGTACGCCTACAAATGGCTTCATGATGTTGTTGTTTAAAAAAACACTATTTACTGTTACTATTTAAACATTATTTACTGTTTAGAGCTTTAATTATTCAGATGCAGCTCAAAGTATGTGACTTTTACTTTCATTTATCTACCAGGTGGATAGAAGCTTTTCATGAGGCCATGGTCCTTTAACCTCGATAGCAACCACTGCCAACACTGATGCGGAACACAAAGCTGAAAGGCATGTGAAGAACTGTTCATGCTGCATTATCTTAGCACGAATCCTGACAGTTGGTATCTTTTAAAATTGCCTGTATAGCATTAATATGAGACTCTTCTGTCAGTCCGTATCAGAGGGATTCAGTGCTGGGACTAACTGTGACTATAATCTTAATCTGGAGTTGTTTATGCTGATTTAACAGTCATGTTTGAATGTAGAGGTTTCTTAGTTTTTCAGAAGTATCTTTATTTTGCTTGTATTCTATGTATATAATGTACTTGGTGTGTAAAATGTAACTGGTGGAAAATATCAAAATATGATTTCAGGAATTCTGTGCTAAATAAATGTATTTTTTCATATAAAGTCCAGCTGTATTTCCTAATAACCACCAAGTAATCTGTAAGTAGCCTGTCTAATTAGCCATTAAAAGGTCATTTCGTTGATTTTATAAACTTTCAGCATTGTTTATGAATGGTAGTTCTGAGTATTTTATATGAAATACTTAACAGACAGGATCAGAACTGTTCACAACAGCAGTGATAGGAACCAGACATCTGAGATATTTAATGCCTCTAAAAGCTAACCCGGGTTTTGACATGGAATGGTTATACACTGATCATTGAAACATTGTTTTGACCTTAAACCCCTTTTTTTAAATATACTTATCATCATAGTTGCACCCAGAAGGAAGTGTGGGACTGCAATGCTAACAGATATTTTCCTGATGTACCACTATTGTTTCCGTATAGCTTTACTGGTCATTTACTGGTTGTAAATCCTCAAGGACATTTAAAATGCTTCATAGGGCAATAATATATGGCAGGGTCAATGATGGCATCATTTTGACACTTTGTGTAATCACCTAAAACATATACATCCCAGAAATACAGCTTGTATTTTCACTTACATAAAGGTAATTATAAAGGGTTTATGAAATTCATGGAATTTATAAAGGGTTCATGTGTAAATGAGATTTCAGTACTAGTATACCCAATGGCAAATGCACATATTATTACTGAATCTGAATTGTTAATTTCAGCTAATGACTGCATATATGACTGGAACATTTTAATTCAACTTACTTTATTTTAAAACTTGATTTATTCTAGATGGCATAGCAGATGCCCTACATTATAACAAACACACTTATCCCTTTATCAGCCTGTCATTAATCCACTGAAGTGCCCATATTTCTATGCAGTGCTGGCACTGTGATAAGGCCCCCTAGGACCATCAAAAATGACTGCTCAGCTTTTAATATTAAAATCCTATACATAAATAAATAACCACAAAATGGTGAAAAATTAAAATGCATTTACTGAATATACAACATATTAAAATTTCATTTTTGACATTCACCAATCAATAACTATAAAGGTGATGTATTATGGATTTCTCCCTCCTGAGCCCCCAACACAAGCTCAAATAATACCCTGCTTCAATTTCCTGCATTCACAGTGATGCGTTCAGCAGATAAATGTGGGTAGGACTGTAAGATGTATTTAAGGATTGGAACAGTGAGCACGAAAGTAGTCAAGCTCACTATACAGTGTTAGATAAATACTACAAATGGTAATGAATGGTTATAATAGTGGCACACATTAAAATATGCTGGTCATCACTAAAGTTCAAAGCAAGATACACAAGTTCATTGCTCTTCTATTATAAGCTCCTAGTTTTATGTATCCTGACTAGGAAGCCAGCGTCTCCTCATGCAGATCGTTGGCTACTGCAGTGTTTGCATGACACCTAGCACACACCTCAGCTATGGTTATATTTTCATCCACCTCCTGTCCACAGTAGTGTGATTTGTCCCATCTGCTCATCCAAAGTGGTAGTCCTGGCACCACCTCTGTTTGTGTGAGTTTATGTACTAGAAACAGTCATAATTCATTATTACATTATCATTTTGCCATCTCCTTTACCCCCTTTATCTGCTTTAGGCTGTTCTGTTACTGCCCCCTTTAAGACCTATATATTTAAACAGTCTCTGTTCTGATTGGCTGCTCTGTATATTGCCCCATTTAAAAGGCTGGGCTACATTCAATCTCAAAATGTTGTGCATCGTTTTGATACTGTTTGCAGTGGTGATGACAGGCTTTAAGTATGTTTTCTCTGGTTTGTGTCAGAGTTGATATCCAATCAGCGGCAATGTGTATATAAACCCTGCTATAGTCTTCTAGACATGCGGCCGCTGCAGTTCAGTGTACGCCACAAATGAAGATGTTAGAAGACATGTTTGTTTTTATGTATTTTATCGTAGAGTTTTGTTTTAATCAGACTCTCAAAATTATTTGATAAGGACGCCAGGAATGGTCTTCTCAGCTGCCATAGCTACAATGGCTGTGTATCACAACAGTGTTCAGCATTTTCATGTAAAGTAACATTTTGCTACGTTTCATTTGGGCTGAATGTGACCCAGGCTGAAACACTTATTATGTCAGTGTGAATGGGTGGAGCTAATCTGCTGTAGGCTGAATAGTCTGATTTAGGCCTTGTTTAGACCACCAGCACAAATCCAGTTTTTGGCATATCCAGATTGTAGTGGTGGACAGTAATGAAGTAAATGTAATTAGTTACTGTATTTAAGTAGTTTTTTCATGTATCTGTACGTTACTGTAGTACTTCCATTTTTGGTGACTTTTAACTTTGACTCCACTACATTTCAATGTCAAATAGCATACTTTTTACTCCAGTACATTATGCAAATTTGTCATTACTTTCAGCTCATGTGCATGAAAACATAACATGTCAAAACAAAACAAGCTTATTCATGGATTCTTAGCATCCATGGAAATATCCATTTCAGGCTTGGACTACATTAAGGCCCACCTGGAGGAAGGTACTGTAGGTAAAGCAGGATGGGGTTAAAGCAAACACTGACAATCACACATCAAAGCATTAGTGAACAGATCAAACATATTGTTGCTGACTTTCCGGGGTAAATAGACCACAATATAGAAATATGTACACATGCACTTGTGACTGGCAAGTGTCTTTTTTCTGAATTTATACAAACACTATTTCCTTTTATAGTAAATTTGTTTTGGCTAGTTTATAAACAGAGGCCTACAGAGGCAATATAGCAAAGGAGAACTCATTTGTGAACTGTTTGATTTATTAACTAAGTTGCAAATAAATCCTAAACCGAAACCTTGCTTGTTTGCAAAAAACAAATTTATAGTTCTAGCTAATGGACTTGTTTTGTGCTTATAATCATTTGAATGGACATCAGTGTCAGACTAATTACTGTCCTTCTATTAAAAGACTGATGGACTGAGAGTGACATTAGAGTCTATTCACCTACAATGAGCTGATTAAGAGTACATGAAGCTGATTAACTCAAGCACATGGTTTGTGTACTTCGTCCACCACAGCCCATACGATTGATATTTGATGTCTGGACAGCAAAAAACGCATGATACCAAATTAGATCCAAACCATAATGGGAGGTTTGAAATACGATTCCAGTCAGAGTTTTATAGATGCGTCTCAGTCTGGACCCTCAAACCATATTACAAAGTGTCTTCTGCATCACTTACAACACGACAACCAATGGCGAGTGAGAGAAGTGTGCTGGGCTTGAGGTTATGGAACCAGCCTTCTGGTCAGCAGGTCTGACTGAAGGTCTGACTGAACCGACAGGACATGACTGAAGGGTATCTTTGAGCAAGTCACCCAACACCACAACTGCTCCCCAGGTGCCATGTATTCGGTTACTCACTGCCCTGGGCAAGTGTGCTCAGTACCCCCTTTTGTATGTGTGTGTGTGTGTGTGTGTGTGTGTGTGTGTGTGTATGTGGCTGTTTCACTTCACAGATGGGTCATATTCAAAGGCAAATGGTTTTAAATTCTAAAACACTCTAAAATCTGACCTGATCACTTGCAAATAACAGTGTGGGTAGTCATCTCAAAAGATCTGATTTGAGAAACAAATCTGGTTTGCCTGCACTTTGAACATAGCTTTCTATGTAAATGTGGAGTTTTTGTGACTTTTTGCTGTCACAAAAACAAAGAAAACAATAATTCAACACATTGTGTGTGTGTGTATATGTGTATACATAAATACATATACACGTTTTTCATATGGGCCTTTTAATAGTCCAGTACACGTTAGTCCACTGAGCGTGTGGCAGGAGAGATGGGATATAGGGAATACATTTCCATACATACTTACACATTACATAGAATTTACATGCTACGTTCTGATTTGAATGCCGTGTGCGCGATGCGCCTCAGTAGTGGAGCTCACCTGGTCAGGTCTGATGAGCTCAGGCTCTCGGTGCTCTGCTGAACTGGGTTAGGGGTTACGAGGCTCCGCCTACGTCACAAGCTGCTAAGATGGCGTTTTGATGACGACGCGAGAAACGAGGACCCCTGCCCTTGCTCGAAAGGTACGTGATTTAACAGCGAGATTACATTTAATCCACAACCCGATTGAAAGCCTTCGCGTTGTATGTGAGTGTGAACGAGTCGCGAGGGGCGCGAATGAATGAAAGAGTGTGAAAGGGTCTCTCTCGAGTCGTTTGGGTCCAGGCGGGCTCACCCCTCCTGCAGCCACCTACACATACCAGGCTGGCAAGGTGGGACTGCCTTTATTCTCTCTCTTTAACGGACCGTGTCGTCTTTCCCTGTTCACCATTTCATGTTCGAGGGGGAAACACGGCGCTGGGTTTGTCTGGGCTTCGTGTCATGTGGTGGTAAACAGCACACGGCAGATGTGGAGCTGTATTCTGGCTCTGTTGCCTGAAGGCGATTAGTGTTTACAGCCGTAGTTCCGCATTCAGCGAGGCTCGGCCAGCTCTGCTAGCTCTGCTCTGCTGTCTCTGAGCTGCGTCAGTCCTACATGTTCTGATAGGATCGTGTCTTTTCGTCTTCTTCTTCATGAACGGTATGAATGTATCACCTATTTTCTAGCCATTTCTGTAGCACATGAAAGATCAGTCATGAAAGACAAGGAGGAGGGGAGGGGAGCGGAGGGGAGGGGGAGGGGGTGGTGGAGGTGGTTAGTCCCAGCGCTGTGCTTCCTTAAGCAAGGCAGGCTGGTTAAAGGGCCCATATCCTTCATTTTCCTTGCCCCCCTCCCCCTCTCCCTTTAAATCTGCCTATGATATCGGTGTGGATTTATACCATCATAATTCATTTCTACATGACCATGTTCCCTCCTGTATGTCCCCTCAGAATGAAGCGGGCTGTTGTTACTGCCCCTATATTTAATGTATGTAAATGATCAGTGTCTGATTCACAATAGCTCAGGATTGAAACACTCCTTATTGCTTCACTGTGAGTGGGCGGAGCTAAGATGCACTAGGTTGAATATGCGCATATCTGTAAATACTAGGTACTATGCTTTGTTTGGATCATGATGGCAGATTTAGCCCAGGTCGGCCAGTTTCTAATTTAGGTTGTGCATGAGCTTTGTTGTAGTTTGGCGATGTAATTAATAATGAGAGCTGGGTAAGAACACTGCTGCTGTTTCAGCTCTACTAAATTGTAGTGTAGTTACCAGAGAGGTGTAACAGTGTGTTGTGAAATGATGTTGCAATGCAGAACTGGCAGTGTGACGGTGCATGATGGAGAATGGAGACTTAATACGCCATCTAAACCATCTGCACTGTTTAAACATCGACATTTGACAATGATCAACACCAATCAACGCCTCGCTCCTCCTTCCTCCCAGCTGTAGTGTTATTAGATAGCTATGCCACAGCATGATTATATCATGAGCCCAGATGAATGAATCGTGAATCTAATAGGATCATGTGGTGAGTGCATTGTTTCAACCCCAATAGTTACCTTCCTCAAAAACACGTTTAAGGAAACCTTCAGAACTTGAATTGGGCCCAGTGCTGTTTGAAACTAGGGCTCCATGATTCTTCTGGCCTCAAGCTTGAATGTGGAGGGCGCCAAACTACTAGTTGGTTGTGATGTCACATATACAAAACATGGGTGATTTGTTGGCGATTTTGAGCGGTCTAACTTATCTGCAGGTAGATATTAGGTTAAATTTTCGCAATTAATTTACATGTTAAGACAACATTATAGATACCATATTCTACAATCTTCTTTTGCTATTTGAAATGTGTGACTTATATAAAAAAGATGAATCTTTCAAGAGTATACTCAATTATGAGGCATAAATTAGGACTCAATTTCAAATTATTTCTAAGTGATATTACAACTTCAGCATAACAGTATGAGAGTAGGATATATCCAGATGCTACCCTTTAAAGGTCTAAAATAACACTGTCCTTTACTTTGTCTTCTCCCATGCAGTCACCTCCATGAAAAACATCAAGGGCAGGAGATGGAGCTCTCAAATTATGCCAGTCAACTGCTGCTTCAGCTCAACCAGCAACGCTCCAAGGGCTTCTTATGCGACGTTGTCATAATGGTGGAGAACACACTCTTTCGGGCGCATAAGAGCGTCCTTGCCGCCACCAGCAGCTACTTCAAGTCCCTGGTCCTTCATGACAACCTCATCCACCTCGACTCCGAGCTGGTGGATCCAGACGTGTTCCAAACGATTCTGGACTTCATTTATACTGGCAGGTTGTCTGATGAGGGTCAGGGAACTGAGCGTTTGCAGAATTTGAGCGCCCTTCTTACGGTAGCTAACTACCTCCAGCTCCATGACCTCGCCAGTCTGTGTTCCAGCAAGCTTGAGCCCAGTGGCTCAGCAACTGCCAAGAGCTCCTTACGTACGCGTCAGCCTTTTTCACCCACGTCTAAAACCTTGCCCAAACGGGAGGCTGAAGACACTTCATCTGATGTTGAAGCATACGTGAGCATGGTCCCACCGAAGAAGAGAAACAATGGCGAGAGTAGGTGCGTCTCCAGTAACAAGCAGAGCTTTGGACTGGATTTGACCAAGAAGAGTTCTTCATTGTGTGCTGTGGTTTCTCTGAGCAACAAGGTCAGCAATACACAGGGATACTCTCAGTCATCTGTTTCCAGGACAACTGCCAACAGCCTCCCATCAGGTGTGGAGGGAAAGAGGTCTCCGGAGAAGGCCAGTGGCCTGGTTTCCTGCGATGGAGCCCTGGAATGGAGAAGAACCCCTCCCAGGGAGCGCTCCAGGAGGAAAGGCAACGTCAACGGTTATTTCCCTGTTATCAAGAGTGGCAGTCACATAAGCCAAAACCTCAACATCAAATCAGAATCGCCTGAAGACAGAGAGACCCAATGTGAAGAGAATGGCCAAGAGCAGCTAGAGAATAAAGGATCTAGTGATGCCAGCCCTAACTTTGTGTATCGGCAGGAGTCCTACCTCAAGCAGCCTCGGGGGGATAACCCTTACGTCTGTATTCCATGCGGAAAGGGATTCCCGTCCTCGGAAAGCCTCAACACCCATGTGGAATCCCACATAGATGTAGACATGGATGGCACCAAGGAAGCAGAGGAAGGCGATGAAGATCCTGCCGCCGCAGTGCCGCAAGAAGCCCCGGGTACCATGGGAAAAAGCCCTCTGAAGTCCCACAAAGAGCTGGACGCCCTGCGGCCGTTTCCTTGCAACATCTGCGGTAAAATGTTCACCCAGCGCGGCACCATGACACGCCACATGCGCAGCCACCTGGGCCTGAAGCCTTTTGCCTGTGAGGAGTGTGGCATGCGCTTCACGCGCCAGTACCGCCTCACCGAGCACATGCGAGTCCATTCGGGAGAGAAGCCCTACGAGTGTCAAATCTGTGGGGGCAAGTTTACACAACAGAGAAACCTCATTAGCCACATGCGAATGCATACCTCGCCAACTTAGGCCAGGCTTGAGAGGGTACACTTCTACAGTTCTACTTCAAATAGCTCAAGCCCCTCAAATAAGCTTCTTGGTCTAATGAATAAAACAACATTACCTCATGTAGTTACAGTACGTTTTCTTTAAATATAAACTACAGAATGTTCCTTGTGGTACCAGTTACTTTGAAAGAGTGAATGTTATTGCTGAGTCTTTTACGGTTAAAATGCAGAACTTTGTAGGTTGATGCGCTTTATCTGGTGAAAACAAAACAAAACAAAACAAAAAAAAACTCTCTTGTTTACTTGAATACGCTTGCAAACGTCGCTACCTCAGTTTTGACCTCCCAAACCCATAAATGCTAGTAGCCCTTTGAGATTACGTTCACCTACAACTATTCCTTCAATAAGATGATCCTTTTTATTGATTGCCCTGATACCTCAGCAAAGTCTGGCGTCTGATAGAAATCCAAAACAAACTATAGTGATTGGCTTAATAGAAGATAACACACTGCCTATATCACGCTAGAGTGAAAACCAATGTACGGCTTGTAATGAACAAGGGTTGTTATCTGATGAGAATTAGTGGGACAAGCGTTATTACCTGACGAGTTTCAAGGAGCATTTAGGCATGTTTGATGTACAGTTCCAAAGAATTAATGAATGTTGAAAGATGATGAAATACTGTATTACTATAACCAAATCTATATTCTTACAATATACGTATTTAAGTGTAAGTCTAATTTATGTGTTTTCTTCGCAGTTCTCATGTCTTTGTTAGCCCCCTTTCCCCTTTCCCCATGTCTCCACCGTTGGTTTGAATTCAGTGTAAGACGACGTCAGTTTTTTCAGGTTTCTCTTCTGCATAAAAAAAAACATATTACATTTATACAGCTATTGTTGATATGAGACCAAAAGGACTGTTGGTGAATTATTGTAAATATATATTTTTTGAGTATCTTGCTTGGTTGCTCACTGATTCCAGGGTTTTGGTGGTTATTGCATGAACTGTTTGGTTCATAATCCTTGGTTCCTCCTGTCGACTGGTCAGTGAGAACACTGTGGTTTTTTTTTGTTGAGTGTGATATGATTTTGGGATTATGCTGATACCTTCATGTTTTTGGATGTTCAAATATGAAACTGAACTTATTTTACTTTATTTTTTTCCCCCTTTTTTGGCTCCATTCCAACAAGCTGTGCTTAGCTGTTACTTTTCAACTACCTCATGTTTTCAGGGTATTTACCTACTGTTTAAGCAAGGTGATGACCACCTGAACTCTGCACCAGGCCAATAGAACTGCAGTGCTGTTGTAATGCAGTTTCAGCATCGCTTGTCCAGCTTAAATTGCCTTGCTATTGCATTATTATTATTTTCTTCTCTTCTTTGTTTTTCTTTTTTTTCTTTTCCCTCCTAGCCCAAAATGAGTTTACACATAGATTGTTACCCGTGACACTGTCTGTACCACAATGGAATGTTGAAATATGCAGGAACTTTACCATTTATGATGGACTTGAAACCGATCTGCAAAACTGTGACAACACTTGGACTTTTTCCTCTGGAAACCTCAGGGATTGTTTTTTGTTTTTTTATTTTTTTTGGCAGGAGAGGGAGGGGGCCATTCCTGCCCTTTTATACCACAAATCGCCAATTGCCGATATTTTTGCAGCTATATTTGTCAGTGTTTGAGCACTACTTTCACACCTAAATACGCTGTTTAAGCATTCTGTATAACCAACCCAATAAGCCTTCATAAGGCACGGCAGCTCGATTCTATAGTCTACTTTCCACTTGCAATATATTTTAGTAAACAACCGTGCTGATTAACATAAATTTCATATGCATTTGGAAAGAAAGTCAAATACCATTGTTCAAAGAGTATGAATTGTGATCTGTTGAATACCAAAGCACATTTTCTCAAAAATGGATGGATACATATGAATGACTATGTACTTGACATGATACTTATAATTAAATGCTGATTAAAAAAAACAGTCCTGTACCTGCTTCATTTTCTGCATCTTATCTTTAGGTGCAAAAAGCCTTAAATCACATTTTCCTGTTGTCAACATTGAGAAAACTATGAGTGCTTTATGTTAAGATATTGATACAGGTCGTTGTTTAAGGCCTTGTGCCTTTGAGCCCTAGGTGACTGTATCTGCCACATTTTAGCAGTTTCTCTCCCAAGCAATTTTTTGAATGTATATTTAATGCCAACGGAATGTATAGTGCTAAACTAAATTAAATGTATGTAAATTGATTATGAAGTGGCGTTACCTCAGGGGACGGCTTGGGAATGCCACACCTGTATGACGTTTCTATCCAAAGAAAAACGAGTATCTCCAAAATGGCAAGTTTCCAGGTGGAATATCCCATCATTGTGGGGGTACATAAAGTCCATGAAGGACTGCAATTGGTCACCAGGCAGTAAAATGTAGTGGACACTGTACAATGTACATTTATACACCTATTTTCCTGATAAACAGCATAGCATCGTCATTATTTTATTTTCAGGGAGCCACCCAGAATTTTAATTTTGAGAAAGTCAGGGAGTCCAAGAGGTTAACCCTGGGGGGCCTGGACCTCCCCAGGACCCCCTATATTTTGGCATTAATGTCATTAATGATGATCCACTGCCTGTAGCACAGACATGTTCATGTTAATACTAAACCAGTGTTTCTTAAAGCTGGTCCTGTAGACCCACTGTCCTCCAGTGTTTTCTTGCTTCAATATGCCCACTTCAACTCAGCAGGGGCTTTTTAAGGAGCTGATTAGATGAATCAGGTGTGTTGGTAGCTGGGTAAACCGCTGGTGGGCTGTATTTGAAATGGCACATAGTAAATCACCTAAAAGTAGTATGTAGTATGCAGTATGCGACCAAATTGACAGTCTGTAGTGCACTGAAGGTACCCAGATGGTGTGCTACTCCAGTCAGATGTTCTAGTATACAGGGGGAGCTGTCTTTGTGGCATACTGCATCCCGTCATGCACAGCGTCCTCACCAGCTCAGCATGCTTCACCCAAAGAAAATGGCGGCGGGTAACACTGCGGAGCAAATGCAGCAAACTGCGAGTATAAATGTGAGTATAGTGATTGTAGTGGGGTATGTTTTCACCATATGTTCAGTTTTAAAGCGAAATAGCTGAGGGTAGCCAACAGCTAGGCTAAATATAGCAACATTAGCAGCAGCTAGCTCTAAACAGTGGATACAGTAATAACAGCTCTGAGGTAAATGTGAGGTAACAGGTCATGTTACTGTATTGGTATGCTGTATTGTAGGTCAAAACGTGTTACTGTACTGCATAGTAAACACAGGGGGCAGTATACAGTACGCAGTACATACTACTGTAGTATGCAGTATAGTAGTGTGCCATTTTGAATACAGCCTTTATTGATGTCCAGCAGTATTTACGTCCACAGCCCGACATGCAAATCTAGTTTAACTCCAGCAGGTGGCAGCAGTAAGTAGACGTTGTCTGGGTTATTTTTCTTCAGTCCAAAGGAACATTAACTCAGACCCTCTGTCCCTTATCATACTCTGAGATTATATATATATATATATATATATATATAATTTTTTTTTTTTCCCAGTTAAAATAGGTCCACATATTTTCAGCTTCAGGAAACACTGAGATGTAAACAAAGTAATTCAGAGAGGTTTGATGTGAAGTGGTTCATCTGTAGAGAAGCCTTCTTTACAGTGGCGGTGATGGGAAGCAGTGATGGGTGATGGGTAATCACTAATATAGTCATTTTATTCTTCTAAGGTTTATATGCAATCTTGATGATCTGAGGGGAAAACAAGAGTTTCCTTTAGGGACTATTTTGCCATAGAATACTCCTCATGGATCTCTCCACCATGAATGGATTAAAATAAATTGATTAAAATACATTTTAGGCCAAAACATTTATCAAAAACAACTGCCAAACAGTCTCTCGGACATCAGGCAGTGTTTTCATAACTATTTCCAGTAGTAACATATTGTGAAGCATCTGGTTCCTGTCACTGCCACTGTGAACAATCCTGACTCTGTACATTTCTGTTGTACTGAGCTTTTTACACCAATCCAGAGTGACTGTGTTTACATCTTAGTCATTTAATTCTGTAGACAGGGTGGAATTTCCCTGACTGTTAATGGTCGTTTGCATTATTACTGGTTGTCTCTGTGGCTTCAGCAGCTCTGCTTTCCATGTAGGCTGACTCTGGACTTCAGACTCGGCTGTGAGTATGAGAGAAATGGAATAAATGATTTTCTCTCCTAAGCGGAGCCGACAGGACTCGAACGGCCAAATGTCAGGTTGCAGCTTCCTTCAGTGTTCGGTCCATCCGCATCACATTGACTCCCTGTCTTCCTTACTACTTCCACAACAATAGCATACGCTCTCTGCTGACCTTCTTATGAGGAGGAAGCAGTTGATGTCCATATCTGAGCACTGTCAGCATTTACAGCTGTAAGATAGAGGAGGCAAACCCAACCCAGGGCGGAGGACACATGGGACAGCATCACAGATATGTTTACACACGCCTGGCTGAATCTGTAGCCACCTGCAACCGGGTTTCACACAAAACATTTCTTTTATTCAATAATAGTGCTCAGATGAAGCTGTTTATCATCATTATTCTATTCATTATAATAATAGATGACATACTCAAAACCGACATGTCTTTGTAGGCTATGTTGGGTCTAAACAGATGTGTAGCTGTCAAGAAGCTGGTACTGAGAACTGGAAAAAATGCAAATCAAACAAAGAATCTGCAAGTGTTCTCAGAAAAATGGACTGACTATTCCAGAGTCCAGACCAGATCTGAATGTGTTTGGGATTACTTCAGAAGCAGAAAATGCAGCCAACTTCTAAGACTGAACTTTGGAGGTGTGTAAAAATAGCCCTCCAGATTTCTTTGATAACCCAAAGCAGTCTGCCATACACATTCAGTCACCACATCATTGGGTACTTTGTATCAACACTCAGTTCCACTGACCATATAGGTAGTTTTATAAATACAGACTGTAGTCCAACTGTTTCTCTGCACACTGTGTTAGCCCTCTGTCCTTCAGTGGTCAGGAACCCTACAGGATCACCCCAGAGCGGGTATTACGTGGGTGGTAAATCATTCTCAGCACTGCAGTGACACTGACGTGGTGGTGTGTTAGTGTGTGTTGCGCTGGTGTGAGTGGATCAGGCACAGCAGAGCTGCTGAGTTTTCTCTGTGGTGGTCTTTTGGGGGTCCTGTTCAATGGAGATGAAAGGAAGCTAACAATGTCTGCAAAGAAACAGATGGACTGTAAATCTGTAAATGTAGAACTATAAAGTGATTTTAGTGGAGCTGACAAAATCAATTACACAATTATACACAACACACATGCTATATATATATATATATATATATATATATATATATATATATATATATATATATATATACTTCAGCCCAGTACTGTACAGTGTGAATGTAGTATATGTGGGTCAGTGTGTGTGTGTTATATTGGAGCGCGGAGACCCGAAGGGGGCGTGGCCGCTATGCTGGTGATGTAAAAGCGTAGAGAAGCTTCTCCGCTGGCGCTGCTGCTGCTGTCAGCACACAGAGCTGCTATCAGCGCAGAGTGCACAGCAGAGCGGCGCTGTGGATGAGCGTGCGAGCGCGCGCGCACAGCTGCACAATGATGGGTGAGGGCTGCACTGACCAGCGCGCTGCCCGCTCCAGCCTCTGGCCTCATCTCGTCTGTTTCCTCCTCCTTCTCGTCCAGTGCACTGCCTTCAGCGAGAACACAGGTAAAGCCTGCTATTGTTTACTGTCTGAGCGAGGCGCGCTGATCGAGGCTACACGCTGATGAGCGGAGGCGGCGTCGTGCTCTGCACGGAGCAGCGTGAAGGCTTCACTGTTATAAAATGCTGTTCTCACCGCTTGGAAGTTTATCTGAAGATGTCTATCTTGCTGTGTGTCGATTCAGACTCCCTGTGGCGCCTCCTTAACACTGTGGAGCACTATGAGCTCACGTCCCCTCACTGGCTTTTCCCGGCGAGACACAGAAGATCCCAGATGAACACAAAGGTAAACCGTGTTCCTATAGATCAAGCCTCAGTCTCAGGTTACAAGCCAAATAACACCAGACCCACTTGAAACTGATCTGGTCTTTAGGCTAAACTCCTTTTGCTTTGAGTGACCCTTAACTATCACAAATACCTTAATTATGTTTATTTCATTAAAATACATATTCCATATACGTATTCTGTTTTCCTGTTTTTCCCTTTCCTTGAGTGTGTTTTATAGCATTTTGCGCATGTGAACGTTCTACAAAGTTAGAAATCCCAGTGTACAGGGCAGAGTGTGAAACCACTAGTCTCAGCTGCTTGAAACGTCTCATTGTAATTCCAGCCCTTTTCTCTGCCACAAGATGATGTCATCATGTAACACAATCTTTATTCCCCGCCTACCGATAAGCTTGGCATACCCTCACACAGTGCCCTGGATGCTGACCACCCAGGACAGTGACAGGACGAGCTGAGCAATCAGAGCACACTAGGCTCATTGAGAGGCAGGGCTTAAAGACACAGGAGCTCTAACAGAGCGTTTCAGGCAGCGGGTGAATACAGAATAATGTAGTTTAGGTAAACTGAAGCATGTAAATGTATTCTAGTGGACCCCAGTTATGAAAACTTTTCTCTTAAAACAGTGGAATCTAACAAGGGCATGGCTAAAACAAGACTTCACCAGTGAACTTATGCTGCGCTCCGGTGTTCATTACAAAATTGTAGAAAACAAATGGTAAACTAGTACTTACGACTTCACTCGGTTCGGGTGCTGGTTTGTGGAGGCACCCACTACACAGAAAAGAAAGCATGGAGGTCTGGAGAATACAGTTCTTTCGGTTTCTTTGCTGTGTTAAAAAAACACATAGATCAGATAGAAGAGCATCAGGTATATATGTTTATCACATTTACTGCAAGTTTAGCGTTTTTCACTCAAAAGGTTAAATGTCACGTTATACGTCACAACACATAAACTTGTGTATCATCTAGAATCCTGTGTTTACGAGTAGTAAAAATGAAAATTGGGAAAATTAATATTTACTAGTTTTAGAAACTCAAACACATCAAAACATCAAAACATTAAACCTGTGTTTTAATGTAAACGTGACATGAAAACGTGGGACAGCATTTTTGTTTTTTATTTTGTTTTTTGTTTTGTTTTATTTTGAAGTGTTTACAGTTTATGTTTTGGTTCGCTGTGACTTGGTGTGTGAACCGGTACTTTTCACAAGCTGACGGTGTTTGAGCTCACCCTCATTTTCACAAATCGGGTCCCTTTCACAAACCAGGCCCTCAGGTGTGCACATTCACTGAACAGATCCCAACAACAGGCAACACTGGCGCTACAGGAAGCAAAAACAGCTGCATGTATCACCGTATCATCACCAAACTACACAAAAAAGAGTCCTATTTGTCTGGAGTATGAATTTAGCAGGTTGCATCATCTTACAAAATGCTCTGTTTAAAATTAAACTCAATGTAGATCCAAATCTTTCAACTTCACTTTAAAATAAATCAAAAAGAAGTGATTGTTATTCTTTGAACTTCGTTGAAAAGGTCTAGCTACACATGACTTGCTGTGATACCAGCTTAGCGACATTAGCCCAGTCAGAGATGTGTGAGTTGTGAAAATGCTCTGTAACTGTCATCTGTGTTGCCATGTCCAGTAAATTCAGCTCTGTTTTCTATCGTCAGCATCCTGCAGAAGCAGAAGTCAAGATTACTGCGGAGGGAGTGGAGCTGGTTCTCCAACTACAGAGAAACGAGTGAGTGACGGACATCTCAGATCAGTCAGATCCCCTTTGGGCCTCATTGCTTTAACTAACTGTTTCTTCACTTTAACACTTCTTCAGTGACAACTAGCAAAAATGTACAGTGAAACGACTCACATATTTCACAGTATGGTATATATTGTGGTTACTGAACCACGATACAACAATTTTTTAACACTGAAGCTAAAGAAATAGCACTGTGCATTTTGCTTTTAGCTTTTAGTACAAACTGGCAAAACATTCACTGCAGCATATGGTGAAAGCAGACTAAATAAGGAGTCTGCATCCCTAATGATGTATAAACATTTTAAAAGTATTTTTATTTTAGGAATGTCATGGAGTGTTTTACAGAGGAACTGTGATAAAATACTGACAAATATTTTATGGCATATAATGTACCTTTAGAAGTCTCCCAAACCCAAATATCTATGTACACCCTACAGCAGACAGGGCAATCATGCTGCTGCCCACAATGCCTCATAAAGTAGCTAGCTTAATGTAGGGTGCGATGTGGTGCTCGTTAACGTTGCTCAATAGACAACAAGCCTGTCGTTAGCCCATTGATATATATAGGGTATGTGATAAACAGTATCATTCATTCCTTTACCTTCTAAACCACTTATTCCTTTGGGTCATGGGGGCGCTGGAGCCTATGCCAGTGGTCACTAGGCAGCAGGCAGGAAACACCCTGGACAGGCCCCCGGTCCATCACACAAAGACACATGCCTTCACACACATTGTGCGACCGTGCCGCCACTGTGCTGCCCTAAATAGTAACATGCACAGTAAAAATACACCCATCATCAAAAACAAATAGCTTTGCACAAATAGGTGCACCCAGAAGGAATCAACCAACAGGAATGAAACTAGGTGGGATAGGTTTGACAGGTAGGTTTGACATCATAATACATGCAAATGTTTTATATATATGCCTGACTGACCCAGCAGCCACGAATACAGACATTCAGCGAGCAGTGATGTCCTCCATGAGTTATCCTGTTAATGCCAGCACCACTGGCAGATGGCTGCACGATGCAGGACTACATGCATTATGACGTTATGATGACTGCCCTTAACACCACGTCAACGTCACCAAGGTGTGCCAGACTGTCATGGAGTGCCTTAGATTAGCACCAGGTCATCTTCAGTGACGAGTCCCGCTTTTGTCTTGGTGGAGATGACCAACGAATCTGTGTACCAAGATGAACGGTTTGTTATCATGTCCAGTGTCACTCCACCTCCACCCCTACTGCAAACTCTGCAGGAACTGTTTGAGAATATTCAAGCGGCATGGGATGGATTGTCACAGGACACCATTAGGAAACTCTACAACTCCGTGCCGAGACATCTGGCTTGTTGCATTAGCAAACATGGTGGCCCAACGCCATACTGAGAGACACTATTTCTGTATGTGTAGCTCAGTAAATATTGCCCATATGAGTCTAAATGTATCATCATTTATTGTTCCTGGTAAGCGTTATCTTCCTTCCCAATAGCATTGCAATCCGACACGTCCTTCTGGTGTGCAACTGTTTTTTGGCGTAACTGTTTTTTTGAGTGTAAATTACCTCTTGCAAAGGAAAAACAGCTCAGTTAGCCAACAAAAGTGATTTTCTAGCTAGCCACCTTTGTTTGTAGTGGATTTTTCTACAATGCAGCACCAAAAAATCATCAAATTGTCCCCATGAGACCACACTGGACCACTAATATCAGTACTTGCTAATTTATACCAGTTTTTATATGGAGTGGCCTATTCATCCATTTTTTTCGCTGGGACCTATAAGATCTTATTTATACCACTGCTCTTTGTTATAGAGTCAAGGCACAGCAACAGTATATGAGTGCATCTCTCTGGTGTGGCTTTGTTGATTTTGGCTAGAGCACATGTCCATGTGTTGATGGAGAGTATTTGCTTTGTGCGGTCACTCGGAGCCGTAGGGGAATGACACCTGATCATACTGGTCAGTGACACAGGAAGTTGAGCATATGGCGTCGCCTGATTTTGCATCCCCCCAGTGCGAGTGGGCCATTAGCGGAGCAGCTGACCAATCTAAGTCTCTCTGATGATCCTCAGGATACAGCTTAAGAAGAATAGCCAGCTTGTTCTTCAGCTTTGTTGGAACGTTTTAGAACATAAATGCTTCAGTTGTTCCCGAGGGGACTGGAGGGGACTATTGTGTTTTGTTGAGAACCCTGTATTTGTTGCCTCTGGTGATGCTAAAGCCCCTGCAACTCTACCTTCCATCTGATTAGCTGACATCATGAAAGCTCATTACCAGATGGAAAAGCCTTAAAGACACAAGTAGAGCTCCAACTAGAGCATGACTCCACTGCGTCTGACCGCTGGTCCCCAGGGGGTGGGTTCAAGGAGGGTGCATGCGACAGCATCTCCAAGAGCTGATTGCTAGAGGCTGTTTCAGTTTGTCTTTGCAGGAAAAAGCCACCCTGTCGGTGGCACGTGGCTAATAAATATAAAAGCATGCTCTTTATGTGGTCAATCATACTCCAATTTCTGAGATCGTATTAAGGCCCAAAATCTGATTACTGAGCTGTCTTGTAAATCTTGTAAAGACAGCTCAGTAATTTCTCAGATTTCTCAGCACATGTAAACGTTTACTCTGATTTCTTTCGGATTTCTCAGTCAGTGCATGCATGTAAACAGACTGCGGGACTGGAAATAAACAAGCAGTGTTTAACACAGCATTTGCGATATGGCAATAACACACATTTAAGCAAGAAGTATCTGAAACCAGATACAAAATGATAAAATGAAAGATATAAATATCTTCTGGATGATGTAAGTTCATATTTTAAGCTAAAGTGACTGATATCATGACATTTGAGATTTACGTCACATCTTCTTTTGTGATTATAGTTTGACCCATGTAGACCAGAGATTCCCATTACCTGTTTACCTAAGCGCATGTAAACGTATTGATCAAATTACTGACCAACTCTGATTGGAATAAGTGGTTTGCAGTTATCAGATTATTAAGTACATGTAAATGCATTCAGCCTGAATGGGCGGGGTTAAACTCCTGTAGGCTGAGGAAGTGTAAACCTGTGTAAACCTGCTGGTTTTCACGACAACATAGAAACTGTTTAAAAATGTCGACATACATCAAACTGTTTGTCTTAAAAACATGTGTGAAATTCAGGTCCCCTTATATTACATTTTCCAAATCCACTATGATATCAGGGAACTTTTATGGTTTTTACATTCTGCTCCTCTATTCTGTAATTTATCTCACACAGTGCTGGAAACACCGCAAACACCGCAGTCTGTCGAATTTATACTCCATGCAGTCCCTCCTCTTGACTCCTCCAGGACAGACTGGGGCTAGCTGGTTAGCAATGCTAACTTCAATGTCTTTGACATTCTGTTAATAATTTTAGTTAAATTTGGAAAGTTTTAAAATAAAACCCTACATATTGATTACGTCATATTAGTTCTCCTTTAAAGTGCTTCTTTGAAGTGCCATCCGCTGAAAGGGTTTTGAGGAACCCAAAGTGTTTTTTCTGTGAAAGCAGGAAACTTCTTTAGACATCACGGTAAGAGCATAGGTGAAATATGGTGTAGCTCAGCAGATAACACCACTACCTGGCAGGGCGCTACCACCATATGTGGGAGACTGGGGTTTGAATCCCGGTCTGGGAGACTATGCTGTGCTACACCAATAAGAGTCCTTGGACAAGACTCCTAACACTACATTGGCCTACCTGTAATATGAATACCCTTGTAAGTTGCTTTGGATAAGAGTGTCAGCTAAATGGAAAAAATGTAAATGTGCTAGTGGCTCTCCGGCACTAGGCGTTAGCAAGTTTAGTAAAAACAAGCTGGTTTTCTCAGTACACAGAGGGAAGGATGCAACTCTTGTCTTGCAAGATGACTCTGTGATTTCCACTTATCAAGACTGAGCAACATCCTCCGCAATATATGGCAGGGTACTCCATGCACTCTTTCCACACGATAAGTGTGAGATGTGTTTATATGTGTATGTGCATCATCACTTTCACCTTCTTCCTACATAGAAGGAATATACAGTATGATTCCTCTGAGGCTTCCTGTAGTGCTTTCAGGCTTTTTCTGTAAGCGCTGTTGTGTTTGAGCAGCTGGAAATGATTCTCGTTTATACACATATTGATTAACAGTGATGAAAAATTCATGCAAGCTGCTGTAATCTGAGCCCAACTACCTCAGGAATGCAAGAGCATTACTGAAATGAAGATTGGGTGATTTTCCTTTGTTTCCATACTTTGAAATCCTTTGTCCTCTCTGCCCATCGCTAAAACGTTTTTACATCACCACCCATTGATCATCGTAGGCGCCCAGCCTTCTTTACTGATTACAAGAGCTCTAAGACACGGCACGTTTGATCTGGTGAATGATTGACCCTCAGAAGTCACAGTTATCACCAGCAAACAGACAAAAGGCTAAGTATAGACTCAAACTTGCTGATACAGAATGGAATTCATTATGTAGGTGGGAGGAGTGTAATGCTTCACAAAATTCTGTTCAAATATATATATATATATATATATATATATATATATAT
>CM067485.1:7150155-7225874 GCA_034552555.1 Semaprochilodus insignis
ATATGTGTAGTATAAGCCTCGTTGCTGTGGTCAAAAGAAAAGCGTATAATTATTTTTTTCTCTGTTGTGGGCGGCGACTCTGTCTCTCCTCCTCCACACTGTTTTTATTTCTTTCACATTGTTTGAAACCCTCACTGCAGCTTAGATCATGTTAACAGTTCATGATCAACGGACTGATTGAAATTAGGGCTATAATGTCTTCTTCACCTTTTGACCGGGGTGCCCAAACTTTTGATTGCCACTGTAAGTAGAAGATTAGATTAGAACCATTTCGCTAATTGTAAATACACACAGAAGAATTCAGCCTCCGCCTTTAACCCATTCATGTAGTGAAACATCCACACACTAGTGAACACTCATTAGGGAGCAGTGAGCAACCTTGCCAGGGCACTTCTGTCACGTCCTTTTGGTTCAGGGAATCAAACCGGTGACCTTCCGATCACAAGGTTGGTTCGCTCCAGCCTCTGACTTCCCCCTAAGAATAATTAGGGGCCCCTAGTACAAGTACCTTTCTTATAAAAAAAATATGTAATTTTGAATCAACAGAATTGTATGCTCAAACTTGATCCCACATTCTACGTACAAACTGCTTGTTCAACCTTTCACAGAGCATCAGCAATTGGAGTCGGAGTAAAGCAGCATGTTAATAATTGGCCGTACGGTGGTGATGTAATTTCTGTTATATGTATTACATGATCCCATAAGTATCAGCAGTTTCAGAGTAAGAGCATAATGACAGATATTCTTTACTTATAAGCTGAAACTGACCCTAGATCAGCTCACTGTGAGAAAGTGTGGAGCAGCCTGGCTTCTTCTAACAGGCAGTTTTGCTGCCGATTATACCTCCTGCTGCAGACTGTAGCTTTATCGGGAGAGCCTCTTAATCTGCTGCCATCAGCATTAGTAAATATACTGTAAGCCTGCGAGACCTATCCTGTAATACAGAGGGCTATTTTTGCCTGTGTGTGCTTTATGGCATGCCTCTCTAGGGAGAGAGTAGTGCTGGCTTGGCTGAAGTCTCTGTCAGGGTGTCACTTACAAAGCCCAGTCAATCGTTTGCCCAGTAGTAGCAGCGTTTCTACTGTATGTAAGACAAGAAGAATCCACCCAGACCCCCTCGCTAATCCACCCAGACCCCCTCGCTCTACCTGTAGGTCAGGGATGTCATATAGAGCCTCTGTCCATGCTTCACCCACACTGCCAAAAAAAAAAAAAAAACGGTTTTAGTCAAAATATAGTGCAAAATTCACTGTTAAAATAAACTGGCTGTATTTTCTTATGTCTTGTAATCTAACTGCCCTACAGCGACAGCAGACACCTGTGACTGAATCATATTCGAATCTATAGAGTTCATAGTTTCTTTTCAGCAGCTGAAGATTTCTGCATCTTTTTTATATTGCAAATCTCAAATTTGACTGCAGTTTAATTATATTTATATTAATTATATTAATTATTAAAAATGACGACTAGCTGTTTAATTAGCAATATATATGGGATGTTGTGTAAGAGGCATAGTGGATGGAAATTTCTTTATAAGTTTGTTTTCAATGCTGTACAGATTTCTCAGTTATTATGAAACCATAAACATGACTTAATTTTTATTGAAATTTGTAAGAAATGAGTTACTATGTAGAACATTTTATACACATACTTTTGCATACAGCTGCAACTGCAACAGAATATGGAGGAATTATGTTTCCTCAACTAAACTTAATGTAGACGTACCCTTGAGGACACCATCCCAGTGACAGTTTTGTTCTGAGAGTGTACCCTCTGCAGTTTACTGACTGAATGTTTTATGAATTCCTTATACATTATCGTTTGATTCTTTACATTTGACACCCTGGACTTCTACAGTATGTAGGTCAGTGAGACCACTCCTTCATCTCTCATCTTCCTGTCCCTTTAGGTCAGTGATGTCTTGCGGAGCCTGCGTCAGTTAATTGTCATGTACGATTCTCGCCATGCGCCAGCGGCTGTTTGCCAGCCAGGCCTGATATAGCGTCCATCGCGGGTCATTCTGCTGACGACTGAGAGCCGGCGTTGTTTGTGATGTGATGGCTTCAATAAACGGCCATTGTTTGAGTGGTGCTGCTCGAGGGGTTTACATCAGAACTGTTCCACAGCGCTATGCCCCACTACCCTCCATACTGGCCCCAGATCACAAACCATTTCCATGCCCTTAGGAGCAGAATGACCACAGAGTACACTGCTGTGACCACAGCACTGTGCTGGCAAGATAAGATGGCAGGATCTTCTTTCTTTGTGTGTGACAGATGCAGTCAGTCAGGTTGGTCCATGTTGGAATGGAACCAGATCATGACAGAACCCAAATGTAATGCAGATTTATCATGGCAAGGGCACATCTAGTCACTCTGACAGCTTAATGCAGTACTGAATGAAATCTCTTAGCTTCTGAAAGGTTATGTTATCTATAAAACTGAACAAAAACACAGATGAAATTCAATCTGTTCAATCTTCAGGATGGCTGCTACTACTGTTTTAGCTAGGCAACATCCTTCTGTCCATTTGTTGGATTACAGTTTGTCATATAGCATAGCTAGGAAAGCTTAAAAATTCTGTAGTTCAGCGTTTATCTTTCAGTCTCATTGATTTGACAGAATTATTTGTTCATCAAAGTTCTACAATGTCCATCATGCATCATACAGCATAAGAACACTGAGAATCTCTGCAGTGTCAGCCAATCACTGCTAGCATGGGCTCTGATCTATAATCTAGTATCACTAGACTACAGGAAAACAAAACTGAGAGAAACTGCCTAATTTTGTGATCCTAACTTCCTAACACCATTTCTACTGTGCAAACCCAAAATGTAAATAAGAACAGAATGCAATTATGTGCAAATCATTTAAATCCTGTACCTCATTCAAAACTGTACAAAAACAACATCAAATGTAGAAACGTTATTGTTTACATTTACCTGACGCTCTTATCCAGAGCGACTTACAAGGTCATTCATATTACAGGTAGGCCAATGTAGTGTTAGGAGTCTTGCCCAAGGACTCTTATTGGTGTAGCACAGCATAGTTACCCAGACCCGGGAATCGAACCCCCATCTCCCACATGGGGCGGTAGCTCCCTGGAGGTTAGTGGTCTTATCCACTGAGCCACACCAACCACATATATATGTGCCTATATTAAATTTGATGCCAGCAACATTTTTTATTCAGTCACTGTCACATAAAAGCTGAATAATGACTGAATGAATCTGTGAAAGAGCAAGCTAGGACTATTTGTCATAGAACTGTCAATCAGGCTGCTCATTAGCCATGCCCACACAGTTCTCAGATAGGTCAGAACTCTGACAACATAGTTTAGCCCTGATAGAGGTCAGTGCAGACTGTAATGTTGAATAAAATGCTTTCGGTGGCAGTTAAATGTAATGCGCTGCGTGCGTATAGAGAACAATTTGTGTATCGTGAACAATCATGGTATGTTATTTTTGCCATGAAGCCCACCACTATATGTGACTACCTGCCAGTCCCCTAAAGCACCTTTTCTGTTCTTAGCTGCTAAACTGAAAAAAAAAACTCACTCCAGAGGCTACTGGAGCACCCCGAGTAAGCATATTGCTACAACCACATTTTGTCTAGGGCGCTGTGGGATCAGTAAAAATGTGGCATTAAAATATCGAGCAACAAAGATAGATGGATAAATGTATCAGTAAAACACCTAAAACAACCACACTCATAACACAAGAGATAAAAAAAAACCACACAAACTACAACACAGCACATGTGGTAGCAGTGCTCCCTTCGGCCATCTTGAAAGACTCCCTTTAAAAGCTTAGGCTCCTCCCCCAGTTACACCAGTCAGGACCCCAATTGCTCAGAGGCTCTGATGGTAGAACAGACAGATCTGTGAGAGTGTGAGTGAGAGAGAGAGACACACACACCAAAATACATGGTTGCGTGTAACAATATTTACTGCAGATATATCAAAGGTTACAATTTTCATTTTGACTGGAGTGAACAAACTTTAAGAACACGGCTCAGTTTGAGGGCAGCTATGATTCAGGGAGGCAGTTTACATGGAGGTAATTGTTGGGGTGTTAGCTTCCATTACTTGCTAGCTACATTAGCCTTGCAAAAACGGCAAAACCTAAGAAGCAAATATTAAACACCAAACATGTCTTCACTGATCAGCTACACGTAGGAAGAAACTGTGTACATTCTATCATGACCGTCTCTTTAATCCTGCTACATTCTAACACATGACTACCTGCAGCTTTTTGGGGGGTAAATGCATTGCATTTATGTCTCTGCATGCATTGTCATTGTACCAACATGTCCTTACAACTGACTGTCAGCACCCGCCCAGAAGCATTTAATCATGCGGTCGCTAACATTAGTACACCATAAAGTTATTTATGGCTGTGGCTGAGTGGGTGTTCAGGTGCTGATGTCATTTACAGGCTCGGCCCCCGTCTCTGTGGTTGACCATAGATCGCACCTTTTATGCTGTGCAGGGGTCAGTACTGCCCTTTCCTTTAGAGCTGTTTGGTTTGCTTTTGAGCAAAGGTACCAGGTTCTGTGTGGCTTTGTTAAAACCATCTACTGCGCTTCCACTGGGCCTAGAGGAGACAGAGATGAGCTGAGTCAGTAGAATCCCATGAGGCCTCAGGAGGTGCAGCAGCGCGGGTGTTCCTGTGTGATGGTCATGGGGTTGCAGCCCGGTTGGTCTGGACTGTCTCCAGTGCATTGTTGGAGTTTCCACTATAAACACAGAGAGACAGTGCGCCTGCCGGGCCGGCTGACGCTGAGCAGTCACCATTCACTCACAGCCTGCCCTACAGACCCACTGCCTGCGTGTGGGAGGTGCAGCAGTGTCACAGTAAATGATGGAGCCATAAATATCCCCTCTGCCCTGGGTGGATCTGTCTGCTAAATGCAGAGACCCTATTTGTCAGACTTCACCAACTGAGCTGTTGAGTTTTGAAAAGCAGCTCATTTTCTCGTTTTGTTTATTCTGTAATCTGTGATTATATGAAAGCAACTGGGCTGGAGATAAGTAAATAGAAGGATATGTTTAGTCATCCGCAGTTTCACAGGCTTCCATAATTAGTAGGAAGCTGTCAAACAAAATTAAGACATTCTCCACTGTCCTTCCAGGTTTAATAATGCGTTAGACAGATCTTAACCCAATTCCAGTTTCAGGACTTCAGCACGGTTGTTTTCTTTGCTTGATCCAGGCCAATAATTTAACCCTTCTGAAACACATCTTTTCCACGACCACTAGATACACCTTCCCCCCATGGTTGCTTAAGAATTGAGACATGCATCAGATAGGGTTAAAGAATTGTTGCCAGCTGAAACATATTAATCACTGCAGTAATCCAATCAGTGACTTTTTTTGGAGCCAGGTCATGTGTAATATAATGGTATTACAGCTAATTTTCATTATCAATTCATTTTATTACAGATTTCATTCTTTTCAGGAGATTCACTTTTAATTTTTCAAAGAAATCTGCAGTGATACTTTACCACTTCTAAGCTCAGGCTTAGAAGTTGGTTCCCTATTTTGCTTCTCACAATCCAAATGATCACAAACACATTCAATGATGTTGAGGTCTGGTCTCTGGGGTGATCAGTCCATTGTTCTGAGAACACCAGCAGCTTCTTTGCTTGCTGTGTAAATTCTATCTGCCTTTCAAATAGGGCTGGACAATATAGACAAAATATCTAATTGGGATTTTTCAGACCTATGATTTCCCATGAACTGAGGTTCAGGCCTTTTTTAGGCCAAGAAGGCTACTGTATTCACTTTTTGTGGCTTGAGGCCAGTTAACACACCAGACTGCCAGTTAATTAGTGTTTGAATACTATCGTTATTCGCTTTACATTTTTCTTCTTCTTTTTGGTCGAGAGGTTTTTTTTGTCAACTAACAAGTGCTGCAGTTTTTGAGATATCGACCTCATTCCACACAGTGGCACAGTGGGNTCATTCCAGTTCTGGAATGGTTGGTCTAATCGGGAATGGTGTGCTTGCATATGGCTTTTTTTCTTTTTTTAGTTTTCTAACTCGTGATAATGTAGTGTACGTGATAATGCAAAAAAATTGCACTTGATATAAAATTGAAAATTGCGATTTCAATATAAAATTGAATGTCCTACTCTCAAAGATGAAATCTTTAAGTACAGTTCATCTGATGGGGGCGAAACAGTGGCACAGTGGGTGTTTCCGGCCTTCCACCCACTGAAAGCTGGGATAGACTCCTGCACACCCACCACTGGGAAGAAATATCTCCTGAATGTGACTTTATGGCCATTTGACTGGAAATAGATAGATGTCTGACTTTTGCCCAGTAATGTAAACATGATTAATATGATGTGTAGTAATATAATAGTATAAAGTGATTTCAAACTTTTGAATGTACTGTTTGAATACTGTTCAGTTCAGTAATCCTAGTGAGGATGTTAGAGAGAATGTGATGCATACAAATCTTTTATTGCAGGTAAATAAAAGGTAAGGTAAAACAATATGGGCAAATAGCTGTGCACTTTTACAGGGACACATGGTGTCATCCAGTTGGAGTATGTCTGGACGTGTAACCTCTCAGATGAGGCTGCTGCTTGTGGGGATAACACACAGTGCAAGAGATCTGTGCTGTGCATACCACCAGCCCCACCCCTGCCACTGAAATCCTAAACAGTTATTTGAGTGAGGACGAAGGTCACTAGTTATTCTTGACATCGCTCCCACTGTGAGAATTCCTATCTGTTTGGTCAGCTAGGGAAAACCGGGTCCTAGTTTCTACATCAATATACAGCCTGAAATCACAGTAAAGTCTGAAATAATGCAGGGTATGACCCTAATATTAGCACAGAAGATGTGTCCCATCACCCTGGAATTTCAGTTAAAACCACTAAGTTCATGCTATTTCTGAAGAGATTTGTAATGCAGATTATAAGCAATTGTTGAGAAAAAAGAATTGCTCCTTGTATCCTTCTTCCTATCCAGGAAGAGCTAAATTGTAAACCGGCAGCATAGTTTGCTCTCTGTCTAGACTGCAGCTGAGACGTTGCCTAGTCTGCTTACTTGACCTGATGGAAGCAGAAGACTATATGTCAGATCTGTAATACAGTATAAGTATAATACTTCTTCAAGAAACTATTTCAGCATGTTGTTACTTTGGTCAATGCTAAAGTAAAAGTAGTCTGTAGTCTACTGTCTGCTGTGAGGCTGTGATCTATGCACTGTAATACAGTACTGTAGACCTGGCATCAGATTAAATTCAAAGTGCAAAGCCATTTATGGGGCTGACAGTGTTCTTGTGTGATAGAGTGAGAGTAGGGTGTCAACTGTAGGGCACATTGACTGTACAGCTCAGTGAGCTTCAGTTTGAAGACACTTAGAAGAGTAACAGTACAGTATTTAAAACTTCTCTCATTCAAAACTCCCTGAAAAGGTGAAATCCTGTTCTGAGGAAAGTGGTGTATAGACTATACTTGATTGAAATAAATACATCTTTTACAGTATTGTGCTAAAAGTCAGAGTCCACCATTTCGTTTATCTAATTTCCAGTCAAATTGGCCTTTTAGGTCAAATAATTTATTTATTAATCAGCACAAAAAATGCACACAAAAGATTTAAAGACTTAATATAGCATCACATAGTCCAGTATTTAGTGTGCCCACCATTTGCATTTGTTATAGTCAATTTTCATAATTTTTGAGAGACTTGATTTCAGTTGTTCAAAGAAATGAATGCGCAGAGATGATCCCTGTGATAACTGTAAATACAAAGTTTTTTTTTTTTTTTTGGTTGCATTTTGAGCTACTCACAACTAGAATAATTCCAAACACATTCAGTGATGTTGAAGTCTGGACTCTGGGGTGGTCAGTCCATTGTTATGAGATCAGCAGCAGCTTCTTTGTTCAAAGCACATGTTCTTCTCAGCAGTGTGCTTAGGGTCGTTATCACTGTAGAATTTGTTGAATTTGTTTTCCGGAGGGTATAGCAAGATATACCAAAATTTAATTCTGCTTACAAATATTCTTGATGCCTTTAATCAAAATCAAGCCCTAATTTGTACTGATATTTCACCAAGTCTATCTGGCATGGTGGATATGCTTCTAAGAGTGTTTCGGCGGCATACATAGCAGCTCAAGTTTACACTGACTAGTCCAAAAACCTTATTTCACATCTCACTACATGTGAACCTGTTCAGTTTCAGAGTTTTAGTGGGTTTTTTTTGTTTTTGTTTTTTTGTAGAGTGGAGCTTGTCTTTCTTCTTTCTTTCAAAGTTGAAGTGCTGTTTATCTGATGGTGGCATTTACCAGGTCTTGCACAGTTCCCTTCTTCCCACAAGTTCCAGTTTCTCAGCATCTTTTATTCATTTTTTGACTTTTTTGGACTTTTTAGACTTGATCATCATTCAGCAACAGCTGGTATAACCACATGGGCAATGGATTACTTGGGCAAACCTTTATCAATCACTAAAATACATTCACAAATGCCACTTAAAACATTACTGTGCAGCAGTAACGAATCTAAAGTATTCAGATCTTTTTTGGAAGAAGTGGATGCCATGTACTCCGGACCAAAGACGAAAAGTACCATCCAGACTGTTATTAACAACAAGTCCAAAAGCCAGTGTCTGTCACGGTATGGGGTCAGTGTGTCACTGTCCTTGGCAAAAGTCATTTACACTACTACGATGCAGCATTAATGCAATAAGGTACATTGAGATCATAGAGCAACATATGCTGCCTTGAAAAGAAACACCACATGCTGCACACATTACAAAGGCATGGCTGCGGAAGAAAAAGGTACTGGTGCTGAACCGGCCCACCTGCAGTCCTGACCTGTCCCGAGTGGAGAATGTGTGGAGAATTTTGAAATGAAAAATTAGATAACTCTATACTGTTGCACCCTGTAAGACAAAAATGCCACAAAATAAACCTGAAACACATCACTTGGGGCCAAACCGTCTCTAAAATGTTGCGAGAAGGAATGGGAACATTACAAATCGGTAAGTGTTTTACTGTCCCAAATTTTCTGGAATGTGTTGCAGACATGTGACATGTTTTAATGCATATGGAAACAGTATAGACATTTGAATCAAGCAAATTCATCTCAAACAAATGAAAAAATGGTGGCTAATCTAACATCTCACTGCTTTCTTCACTGTTGTTGTGCAGCTTCCACTGTTGCTCTGTTTTGTAGCAATGAATGTTTTATGAGCTTGGAGTGATTAAAGAGGAGTGCAGTATCACACTCTGCGTTTTCCCTTCCAGAAATCCTCCTAGAACACATTAGATAATTAAAGATATCTTCCAGTCAGTGAGATCCAGAAACCTGCACCTAATGTGGATCAAATCCTCATTTACTATAGAGTTCATAAGAGGAGTAGGAATAGTGGTGACATGTTTATATTCCTCCTTTCAGCGAGAGATGGAGGGGGTGTCAGTGTTCACAATGCTCAACTCAGGAATTAGGTGCAGACGTATAGTTAACTGTACAGTAATAATCCATATGGGTTTTTTTGGTCTTTGTTTTTTTCAGCGAGCTGTTGGCCCCCAATTACCAGGAGATATGGTACAGTTCGAATGGAGCCCGTCAGTTCTCCAGTCCATCCGTTATGGTGAGTGCAGGAGCAGTTCCAAAATCACGCCCAGCAGATGGTATTCATGAACACTTGCTATGATAAATGAACAGCTTATGTTGTCTTGGTTATCGCATGATAGAGTCTCAACACAACTCCAGAAAAGGCCATTCGTAATGTTTTTATCAGTGCTTTTAAAACCAGTGGTAGAGTATGAACACAGAGAGAGACGAGAGAGCAACCCCTTGGCTGATGGATGGCCTTTATATCTCAAATTTCAATGCAGGGCGTTTGTATTATCTTTTATTATAAACACAGTTGCATATTTAGAATCACTGTCCAAAAGTGCTAGACATGGAGAATATAACCCAGGAGTTTGAACCGAGGCTGCTTTGTTCTTTCAGGAGCACTGTTATTACCATGGTGCCGTAAAAGGGGTGCAGGATTCCAGCGTCGTTCTTAGCGCCTGTGATGGACTCAGGTAAGAACCAGAGCTGCTATACTGCAATGCAGTCATGCACATATGACAGTTCAGGGTCTACAATGGATAAACAGCCAAAGGCTCCTGAATTTCCACAAGAGTTTGGTATTAAGGGGCAGATTGACTAATAATTCGCATGGTCACAAACCCTTATTTGGCATTGACTACTGCAATTTACTACATAGGTGTAGTAGTCCTTTAGCAAGTTGAAATGGGCATTCACTGCTCTTTTGCTCTTCAGTCCCATTGCATATGCATTTACTGTATATGGATTTCACTCTCAAAGCACAAAATACTGGCAGGAGAGATGTAATATTAATACTCAGAGGTGATTCTAGAGTCTTTTGGGGCTCTAGGCACAAATAACCATATTAATAATAATAATCCAGATTAATAATAATCGGACACCACCAAAGTATTGTTTAGTATTACATTAGTATTATTTGTAATATATAAATGTAAACATTAAAAACAATTGTCATTAAAAAATATAAATATACCCTCAGGGGCCCCCCACTGGCTTGGGGCCCCACGTAGTTGCCTGCCTTGCATGGCGGCGAGTGGCACCTCTGATAATACCTATTCTGATTTATTGAGACTTGACTGTGTGCTTCTTAATACATGTAAAAAGCTTGTCTTGTTTAGTCTGGCTGCCATTGTTGGTACTCAGAAAGAGAAGAACATTTTTTTCTTTCCAGTGAAAGCAAACATAAACGCCTATTCTTAATTCCAGGAAGGAAATAGTAAATCTGAAGACATATTGGAACTATGCTCTAATACTTGTGTATATTGTGCACTCAATACACTCAATCCAAGTGTCTTAAGAGCTGATTTTACCAGAATAATTTGACACTTTTCTGAGGATTTGCCAAACTCTTCTGGCTGTGCCTTTGCTCCGCAAATGCTACTTGTCACTTTATAACTGTGTGCATGCTGCAACTTCTGTTGGCAGAACGTATTGCAGACAGTCAAAATGCAACATACAGGGGGTCCTGAAAGATCTGGCACCTCTTTAATGTCTCAAAAATAAACTTCTTAGGGGTCTCTGAAAATAAACATATACTCATCATCGAAAAAATAGTTCCACCCAGAAGGAGTGTTGATTGGTGGGTATGTTTGAGATCATAGGACATTTGAATGATTCAGGTAAACAAGGACAGGCCTTATCACTGTACCTGCAGGACACCATTAGGAACCTCTACAACTCCATGCCGAGACGTCTGGCATGTTGCATTAGCAAACATGGTGACCTGACGCCATATTGAAAGACACTACTTCTGTACTGTATGTGTAGCTCAATAAATATTGCCCATATCAGTTTATCATCATTTATTGTTCCTGGTAACCTTTATCTTTTGGGTGCAACTATTGTTTTGATGATATCTTGATGATGAGTGTATTTTTACAGTATGCTTTCCATTCAGGAATAATAGATTCTCACCATCAGAATGTGCTCTGTGAAAGTACACAGTGATTTTACAGTATTAAAAGCATTACAAACTCAGGTCATCACTCCAAAAGTTCAGGTCATCACTCCAGCCAAAAACGAACTTGTGTTTCTCAAATGTGTGACTTATTGTGACTTAATGTGTGTGTTATGTCAAAAAAGTCTTATTTTCTCAAAACCATTACATATTATATTGAAATAATAACATAATTTCTTTATGAATATTTTTTTGTTACTTTCTCACAGAAATAAGGCATTATTTTGACCTGTTGATTGACATTTTAAAGCAGAATCAGAGAAGAATAAAAAAAACCCATATTTTTCATAAACAAGCTTCCATGTACAGAAGTACATTACCAACTAAACTAGCCACCCCCACCAGCACAAAATATCAGTAGACTGTATAATTAGCACCTCCTTTAATAAACCTCTTAAATATTAGGATTCCTAATTGGTTCTCAGCTTGGATATTTAAAAAAATGTAATTATGGTGCTGGACAGAGATTCTGGTGGTCCTGGAGAGTCAGAGTCCAGCACAGTTTGAGTTACCCTGATAAAACATTGCTGATTTGATTAATTGGTAAATTGCCTGGTTTGCTTGTGTTTGAGCAGGAGAATCATCACGTTGTGTTGGCCTCCAGGACCAGAACCGATGACCTCTGGTGTCATTATGCATATTTTTACATTATGTGGAGGTTCTGGAAACTTTAAAACAGTTCTTCATGCTCACATATCTAACAGAAACAATTCTTTAAATATCTTTCCCGCTGTCAAGTTCTTCAGAGAAACAAGAGCAGTTATTTTGTGACATCACATTAAAAAGTTTTTGTGGTATGACCTCAAACCCCACTCAAAGGCAGGCATTATTCTAAAAAAAGGAGGATGGGTGGGAGCCACAGATGAAGTAATGCAATCGTCATGACAAACTGTTTGTTTAGCTCGCAGGGAAACTCCATCTTGACCTACCAGCTCTATCTTAAAGATTGAAATGAGCTGTTTTACCTTTTTTGGTAAATTCATGAATAATCTGACAAGCTGTGCTCTGATTGGCTGATTTAGAGTGAGGTGCCAATATGTTGAAATAGACACAGATGGGAAAACAAATGAGCCTCTGTGTAAAGCCAGGCATAAAACATTTTGTTTGCTGACAGCTCACATTGCACGTTTGAGTCGTCCACTGTATATGGAGAAAACCTGCGATTTACATACCCACACTGTACGAAAACTCTCCGTCCGACTCAAATGACATGACATGGGTGCTCACACTGCAGATCAAATGCAGCCCATACACACAGCTCTGCTCTGTCTACAGACAACCTCCAATAAAGATGTTTCGTTCAAAACAACATGCTGCACGTCCGAGTTCTGAGCAACAACACTGGCTGAATCTCAGATGACTTCCTGCTCCCTACATAGTGCACCACATAGGATAAGTGACTCCTGCAACCAACAGTGCATTATATGTCTATTAAACAGCAATTTGTGATTCAGCCATGTGCACACTTGGACAATTCCATACTGGCCTAATGTGCAGAAGACAAACCAATTGTGCTACAACAGCTTTGTTAACTATACTATACTGCACTAGCTACTCAAAGTAAAATAAAGTTCTCCAGGACCTTGTTAAAGATTTGGAAGCTGTAGTTGGCTTTCTGTTCCATTCCAAACAGTCCTGCAGTTACATTCTGGAGCCAGTCCAAGCTGTAGCATTTAAGTTGGAGCATAAGATTCGATTAAGAAGATGGAGAATAGGAAGTCAACATCAGCCTCTTTAAAAGATGAACATCAACCATGCCCATTCACAGTTCCTTGGAATGGGTATGAAAAGTGTTGGCATCACCTTCACAGCCTGGAACAGCACATTTCTGGATGCATAGTCTGTCATTTCCTGCTAGGCAGGAACGTGAGCTGGTGTATATCAATTTTGAGAGTGTAAATCGGTAACCTGTTCTATGGCACCTTTAAAAATAAAGGTTCCAGAAAAGTTCCATCAACTGTTGGTTTCTTAAAGAACCTTTCAAAAGGTGGTTCTCTGTGCTCCATTGGAGCCTTTCAGTCGCTCACCATGGACAATAATTTAGCCACTGTTGTACATAGAAAAGAACTGAAAACATGTTGACTCAAAACACTCAAAGGTGCCAATGACCTTTCCGTTCTACCATGATTAGGTTCCTTAGGGAACCAAAAAGTGGCACAGCTCTAAAGAACCAGTTTGACTGGTTTCTTTGTAGGAGTTACTGGTTACATTAGCCTGTAAACTTCCAGCGTAATTCAGATATATGATCACCAGCATGACTGAACGCTCATGTCACTGCTTCAGCACAAGCCAAGAAGTTGTGCAAATCTTGCCGTAAATCTGGGCTGCGGTATGAGCAGCGGTTGTTTCTGGGTCACCCCAGCTCTTAGGATGTTTGAGTTCAGAGGGTTCAGCGCATGTGAGTGTGGCTGGATGTGTGGCTCTGAGTGGGCTGACCGGGCATGTATGGAGTGTTGTTCCATGCTGTGTGTGTGTGTCCTGTGGAGAGCCAGCTTCCTGCTTGGGTTCTTCTGAGGAGACAAACGACAGCAGAACAGGCTCGCATTGACTGATACTGCAGCGTTACTACCACTGGGGACGGGGCGGGTTGAATACATTTACAAATTAATGGGCATCTTCTGGAATAGAACAGTCAGCCTAGTCCTTCAGAACTGGGGAATGGCAGGATTCGAACTGTGGGAGGCTCTTCCATACACACACACACGCAGCCATCCAGATGCTTTTTGCAGCTGCAGACTATACCTAAACCCAGAGAACTCTGTAGTGTGGGTGTGTTAGATTATGAGTGTCAGTGTTTCTGCATGTTTTATAGATTTATTTCTTTTTATCTTGAGTGTGTGTGTGTCTGTGGTGTGTATGTGGTCTCAATGCTGTCTGTGAATATGTGTTTGTCCTGCCAGATCGTTTACATTTTGCAGCATTTTGTTTGTGCTCAGCATCCAATGACTGCACATCTGCAATCTTTATTTTTTTTTTCAGTTTGCTTCCTCCTTGTATATGTGTGTGTCTCCGCACATCTGTTTGTGTGTGTATGTGTGTGTGTGTGTGTGGTTTGGAAGCTGCTGGAGAAGCACAGTGCTCTTCTGGAAACAATGCAATCTGTTTTTGCTTAAGTGACCTAGATATACATTCTGTAAACACTAGCTTGCTATCAAATGAACTTTATGCAGGGAGCATATTGTCTTCTGTAAAGACAAGGGGTGTCGCAATTCATGAAATTTGAAATGGGATTCTATTCCGATTTCGATGCAGCAGTGTCTCGATCTGATATGCATTTTAAATACAGCTAAATTAAGCAGGGATGCAAAATGCAGAGGTGTGGAGTAACTAGTTACATTTACTCAAGTGTTGAGTGATTCTGAGTACTGTAAAACAGTAATGCTTACTTCTACTCAAGTACATTAGTGAGTAAAGGAATCTACTTTTTACTCATTTACATTTCAGTCAGTCATATTTAATCAAGAAACCCACATGACCCTAACAACCCAACGTGCAGCAGTTTGGGCATGTTGAAATGGCCGTGTTTAGGGGATTTATTTCCTGCCTAGATTTAGATGGCCTAGCAATATTAGCCTCGTAGCTCCAGTTTCATACTTAAGAAGCCAACGAAAAGACACCAAATGTCTTAGCTTATGCTTTACATAATCGCCAGAAATGTGTAAAATTAGTTGCATTTCAGTCAGTCATATTTGACTCTCTTTTTTGTGTGCTTAATTTAATTCTGTTTTGTTGTTGACAACATCAGTTTTGTGTTTTGTGGTTAGTCACATTTCTGTCTATGGAGCTTATGCATTTTATTTTAAATCAAAACAATACCAAATATAGAAAAAGACAGCCGTACAAACTTCAGTTCCTGTGCTCATAGATGATAGATGCTGGTTTAACTTCCACTGCAGGTCTATATGATATTCAGTACTTAAGCAGTTTGTTTTGGCCTGAAACGTTTTATTCAAGTTGTTATATATATATGTATATGTAAGCAGTTTTACATGTGTTAATATTTTACCCCAGGATCAATACTTTTGCTTGATTATTGATTTAGGCTACTCTACCCACCTCTGGCACCCCAGCTAGCAGGAGACGTTCCTAGAACTTTGGCTAATGTTACCTACATGTTCTAGTAAAGTTTTAAAGAAAACATTTTAGTCTAATGTTCAAAGAACATTTTAAAGATGTTTACAATTTCATATAATGAAAACTTCTCGCTGAAAACATTAACGGAACACTGCATTGCATACTCTCAGGACATTTATAGAACAAATTATTTCTACTGAAATCATAGCATTCTTTAAATAAGGAGCAACTGAAAATGTGAACTATATCAATATGTAAATGATCAGATTTTCAGTTTATTACAGCATTTATTGTTATAAAAGTGCTCTGAAATGAAAGCTGGGGCGTATTTAAAGCTGTAGCCACAAGCAAATAGGTTAGTTGCAGGCTACCTTACAAAACTATTCATGTTACAATATGCTGCAATATGATATATTATCTCTCTAATAAAGACATGACGATTGCTAGAAGTTAATTAGGCATCATTTAACCTCAGATCCAGTGGTGAAAATACAGTGTAAGCCTGGTGCTTGATTATATAAAGAACTGAAATTCTGCAGTTCTACTCAGAACAGACCTTCATTCTGATCTGGCACTGTATATGAATCACTACAAAGCTTGTTCCACATTGGTGCTCTTCTGGGATCCACAGACAGTCAGTTGTGTCAGCCTCAAATGTAGATGCTGAACTGCTGTTTTTTGAAAGTAGCCTTTTTACAGGAATACTGCACTGTTTTCCAACTAATCACTATCTGTTGCATCTGTAGCAAAAGGTCGGCACCTGTAGCAAACGGTCGATTCACAGGGACATGTTTTTTTCCCCTTTTTTTTTGAGAGGTGTTTTCCTCTAAAAGGAACTGAAAACTCATTTACATGAGACATGCTTATAATAGAATCCAGTAGGCAGTTGTTGAATTAACTCAATGGAATTTTTGTTCTTTTTTAAGTACAGAGGGAAATTATTATTTCATGCTATTCATGTTATTACTTCAGAAATCTACTGGAATATGTGCATGAGTGAATGTATAGGTGTATTATATGTGTCCATGTTTAGGGTCAGTGTGCAACAGTTTATGTTCCTCTCTCAGTGGCTTGGTGTCTTGTACCATCTCCAGGGGCATGATAAGCCTGAACCACAGTGTAACCTACATGATTGAGCCTCTAGTCAATCACACGGTCTCGCAGGACCACGCCGTGTTCCGTGCTGACAGGCTGACGATGCACACCAGTGTTTGTGGCCATCTTCACGGAGACCAGAATCACACACACAAGCTGGAGGAGCTGATTGGTGGGATTGCACAGGCCTACAAGGCCAAAAGGGTAAAGCTATGTTTGAGATTATCAAACTGTCACATTAAGCTCTTGTATGTGACGACCTGATACAGTCTTTCCACTGAAAAAGGATGCATTGAATTTACTTCAATAATTTCTACATGAATAAATTATATTACATTAACACAATTGTTGCCAAATGTAAACTGAAGCACAAACATGGTGTGATATATAGAAATGGATGAAACAAATACGCTGCATTACATTTCCTGTGTCACTAAAAATAGCAAATAGAAATTTGTTTTTCTTAGAATTAGAATTTAGAACCATTTGCCACAAAGGAACCTGCCTACCACATTTAACCCATCCGTGAAGTGAAACATCCACCCATCCACCCACACACACACACTAGGGGGTAGTGAGCAAACTTGCCCAGAGCAGTGGGCTGCCCCATACACAGCATCTAGGGAGCAGTTGGGGGTTAGGTACCTTTCTAAAGGGCACCTCAGTCGTGTCCTGCTGGCTCAGGGAATTGAACAAGCAAGTAGTAGATCAACCAAGACATATTTGGTGTCCATATTTTGGACTATGACTTTAAGAGTGAGAATAACTACTTTAGCTCTTTAAGGCTAATCATTAAACCATGGGCTTATCATTGTTATTATTCTTAATGCTTTTAATTCAGTAACTACTAATTATTCAGTACTTGCTGACAAACAGTTACATAAGTAGGTGTGAGGAATGAGGCGTATGTAGGCCTGTAGGCCCTTAAATCAAGTAGAAACCAAGCAATGAAAATTAGCACTAATACAAGTCAGTGACACAGGATATGTTCGGTTGGTGACCTCGTATATCACGTCTGTCAAGTCAGTCATATTCGGAAGCGGTGACTCATCTGTTCTTTAGAATGTCCTAACATTGCCATTTCCCTGTTTCTCTCTACAGGAGAGGAGAGATATGAGCAGCAGTACGAAGTACGTGGAACTGATGATGGTGGCTGATCATGCTGAGGTAAAACACACACCCATTACTGCAGAGCACTGTGATAAAAGCCATGCTGTCTTAAGGGTATTATAACTGCATTAAAATGCACTGCTTTCTGACAGCTATCTTCGCTCTTCTGTGACAGTTTCCTCTCTTGCAATTCAGCCTGCAATTCAGGCCTCTCTATTCAAGATACCAGTAGAGCCAGGACCTGGTTAATTAAAGGAATAGTATGATGAAGAAACAGGTCCCCCCCCCCCTTATCCCAAATGCAGTCAATCAGCCAAGGCGTGCTTGGTTTCCTGGTTTTACATTGCCTTACTCTTACTGGACTGGAAATTACTGGAGCCCAATCCAGTATGAAGGTTTGGTGGCGAATTAACTTCCATTACTTGTTAGCAATATTAGCCTTTTAGTTTTGGTACAAAACTACTGAACAAACATCAAACATGTCTGACTATATTTGGGATAAGCACTGAGCTCAGACAAAACCACTGTCAGCAAAGTTATAGCAGTAAACTATATCACTGTAATCCACATTCAGTTATGAAGTATCATGTAAGCATTACAGAGCTTTACCCTATGGCTTGTATTTTTTCTTGATGGCAATATAATTACCATTTAATCAAATTAAACTAGCTATAATAATATTTAACAGTTCACCACTGTTAACCGGAGAAGCTCATCTATTTTATAGTCATATGTAAAAGTTTGGGTGCCCATGGTTGATGTACATGTTTTGTTGATTTTCATAAGAGAAAATAAGAGTCCTTTACAGATATAGATATATACTAATACGTAATAGTTTTTGTTTAGTTGGATTTAACATATTGGACTGCACTGTCCTAATTTTGTGGAAAATAACACAACTCAAACTGTAGACTTATGTAAAATAACAACACAACTGTTATTTAAAGTACTATCACAGTAACAACAAAATATGTGTATTTCTTATTAATTTCAGTGAACTTACAATATTATTTACACGGTAATTTTTTGCTATCTTAAATTATATTCAAGTTAAATGACAACAATTATCTGTAATTAAAAATACAGCACATTATATGAAGGTTTATGTCCATACTAACAATTGCATGTTTTTCTTTGTAATTTTAAGGTAAATCATGGCAGCGGCTGTCAAACAAAAACTGTAAAATCAAAATAAAAATAAATAAAAGATCAAATAAAGTCTGTTTTTTATCAGCAAAACCATTAATGAAATTTTCTGTATTTTTTTTGTTTTTGTACAAACAAAAACAATTTATTTCACTTACAGTTTTTGTTCAGCAGCCATTGTTGCCGGTTTTTGACTGTTTTTTTAGGGTTTTTTTATAGTGTGGTCAGTGTTGATGATGGACAGCACTAAGAAAAAAATAATGGACTTAAATAAAGAAATATGGTGAAAGAATGGTGACTTTGGAATGTCTTTGCCCCTTTATGTCCACAATCCCCCATCCCCCCTAACAACCAGACTATCACTTTAAAGGCTTTCACACATCTGTGCTTGAACAAAATGAGTAAAGAAATATGTTGAAATATTTGACACACCAAAAGCATCAATCACACTGTTTAAATGGTAGAAATTTAGCAAAGCCTTGCTGAGTCTGGCTCAAAGAATCATCTGCTCTGGTACAATGAGTAAACAGTTCTGGGTCTCTAGTGTGATTTGGGTCTGGTTTTGGCAGTGAGGCATTGAAGTACTATCTGTTTGATGACTCATTCTGTGGTGCAGATGTAGATAATGTCAGAGCCCTATTTCCTTTCATCATTCATCTGGCTCCATCCATATAGACAGAGCACACGCTAAATGAAGCCTGTGTGATGTGTCTGTGTGTTTGTGACCTGGGGGGGCCCTTGAGGTCATTTTGACATGCTTCCTGTCTGTATTGCAGTTTGTGAAACATGACCGTGACCTGGAGAAGACCAAGGCCAGGCTGCTCGAAGCAGCCAACTATGTGGACAAGGTGAGTTATGCAGGTTGCATATGGTTCTGGTTTTAGAACATACTATGTAGTGTCTGCTGTGAAGTTTGCACTTGGCGCCTTTATATTGACTGTGTGCACTTTCTACTCTTTGCATCTACTGTCTTTCTCAGTATTACAAATCACTGAATATCCGGGTGGCTCTGATCTGGCTGGAGGTTTGGAATGACAAAAATATGATCACCGTGACGGACAACCCTTACAGCACGCTAGGAGCCTTCCTCACCTGGAGGAGGAAACAGCTACCGCAGCTACACAATGACAATGCACAGCTCATCACGTCAGTCTCTCAGATAACACAGCCACTTTGTACAAATTATAGAAGACCTATTATGCTTATTTTCAGTTTTATAATTTATTTTCTGGGCTCTGCTAGAATAGATTTACAAGCTTCAATTTTCCAAAAACACTTTATTTGTCTCATACTGTACATCTGTATGGAGCCTCTGTCTGAAGTGCTCTGTTTGAGCTCCTACATTTTTACACCCCCCTCTCAAAAAAGTCAGTCCAAGGTGTGTTCTAGGTGTTTTCAGGCCTCCAGTAGGTGATGTAAGGGGTGCCAGGCTTGCCGTTAGGCGGGCAATAAGGATTGTGTTAGAAGATGACATCACCTTGTAACAGAGAAATGGGCTGGAATTCCAACAAGCCATTTCAGACAGCTGAGAAAAGTGGTTTCTGTGGGAGAGGGTTTCTGCCTCTGGCATGTACCTTGAGTATTATAGCTTAGACCATATGCATGCACAAAGGGCCACACAAAAGAAAGAGACAAAAACAGACAAGCATAACAGGTCCTATTTAAAGAGATTAATGTATCAAACCAGTTGTTGAATGAAGTGTTGAATGACACTGTATTATGCACTGCTATCTGTAAAAAACAGAAAACGACCCTGTATAGGTAATAATAGTAGCAGCTATGCTGAATTTTGTCCGCACATGCTTGACGGGCTAAGCATCCATGACAGCTACATTAGCTTTATATTAGCTAGTGCAAAACTAACCAGACAAACATTTTACACCCAACACGGCTTGGCTGATCAGTTACACCGTACAGGTGAAGGGGAAATGTGTATATGTAGTACCTGTGAAACGATTTCTAACAGTGTGAATGCAGAATAATGCATGAAACACAAGTGTAGGTGTTATGCTAGTAGTTGCTATGGTTGCTAGCTGAAAGTGGGTGCTACTGCGGGTTGAATCTAAGCAGCCATTTTTGCTTTGTTTGTAGGGGTGTGTCATTCCAGGGCACCACTATTGGACTTGCTCCTCTCAAAGCCATGTGCTCGGAATACCACTCAGGAGGGGTGAACTCGGTAAAGGATCCAGTAGTACAATATGATGCCATACATCTTTTTTCAATTGTACATGCACCATAAATAATCCCTCTATTTCTCTTCTCTCTCTAGGACCACTCTGAACCTGCTGTTGGGATAGCTGCCACCATGGCCCATGAGATGGGGCATAACTTTGGGATGAGCCATGACAGTGAGGGCTGCTGCCAGGCTCTGCCAGAGGATGGGGGCTGCATCATGGCTGCAGCTACAGGGTAAACTTCATTCACTGCACAAAATAGCCCCAAACTAAAGAAGCAAACTTCAGATACAAGCATGCTTTCAGTGATCGCATTTTGTGTAGGAGCATAATATGGAAATTTGATTTTGTGCCTTATTATTCCTTGGATTTGGCATTCACCTCTGGATCTTGCTCTTATTATATTTTTCAACTTTTCTACAGACACCCATTCCCACGTGTGTTTAACCCCTGTAACCAGGCGGAGCTGAAGCGTTATCTGAATTCAGGTGGGGGGAAATGTCTATTTAATCCCCCCAACACCAGGACCATGTATGGAGGTCAACGCTGTGGCAATGGCTACCTGGAGGAGGGAGAGGAATGTGATTGTGGAGAGGAGGAGGTGAGCCTATTACAATAGTGTTTCCCAGCCCTGGTCCTGGAGTATCCCACCTTAAAATCTGGGTTCCCCATTCTTAACACACCCACTTTGATTCAGGAAGGTTTTGTTAAACCTTGACCCAAGGCTTATTATTCAGTTATTAAAACATATAATTATTCACTTTCTACTAAAAAATATTGTCATAGTCATAAATCATAATTTTGTGATTTTATGAAAATGCAGTTATACAATGTACATGAGCTACTCTCAGTGTATCTCACTCTCTGTGTCATGTCTTGTTTCATATTCTTCCTCTCTGCATATTCCAGGAGTGTTCCAGTCCCTGTTGTAATGCCAATAACTGCACTTTGAAAGCAGGAGCTGAATGTGCCCATGGAGTATGCTGTGATAACTGCAAGGTATTTTCCTCATTGCTAACTTTCTAGTTGCGTTTGGCCATATGCAACCGCTTCTTGCAAAAATGACAGTGATCATTTGTGTCACATCCCCTCTTGGCTCATTTCCCCACAGCTGAAGAGTCCCGGTATGCTGTGCCGTCCTCCCTCAGGCTCCTGTGACCTGCCCGAATACTGTGACGGAAAATCAGAGTCCTGCCCAGCTAATTTCTACCTGGTAGACGGCAGCTCCTGTGCACATGGCAAAGCCTACTGCTACACAGGCATGTGCCTGACCCTGGAGCAGCAGTGCCTCTCTCTCTGGGGGAAAGGTAAAACAAATATGGACCATTCTCATTAAACTCGGGCAACGTCTTATTCACACCTGATGTGTCAGATGACCGTCTCATAATTAAGTGTCCCAAACAAATACACCAAATATTTTAACTTCGGTAGATCACTTGATGTACTGTACTGCCAATATCCTCTGATCCAAAGAAGATTTGAATATCACTGAAGAGACTTCAGCCAGACTACAACAAAGGAAGCAATGGCATGCACAGAGAAGGAATCAAGCAACAAGAATAAAACTTGGTGGGAAGGTTTGACGTAGTGAGACATGCAAATGATTCAAGGTTTACGCTCGGCCACACATGTGATGTAAGCAAGGACGGGCCTTATCGCTGTACCTGACTGACCCAACAGCCACATTTGCAGACATTCAGCAAGCAGTGATGCCCTCCATGAGACATCCTGTTAGAGCCAGCACCATTGGCAGACGGCTGCACCACGCAGGACTACATGCACACAGACCGTTACGACGACGGCCCTTAACACCACATCAATGTCGCCAAAGACTGCAATGGTGTCGTGCCAGACTGTCATGGAGTGATGGGTCCAGTTTTTGTGTTGGTGAAGACACAATGTCCAGAAGGCCTGGTGTCCCTCCACCTCCACCCCTACCACAAAATCTGCAGAATCTGTGTGAGAATATTCACGATCCATGGGACGGATTACCACAGGACACCATAAGGAAACTCTACAACTCTATGCCGAGACGTCTGGCATTTTGCGTTAGCAAACATGGTGGCCCGACGCCGTACTGAGAGACACTGCATCTGTATGTGTAGCTCAATAAAAATTTCCCATATCAGTCTAAATTTATCATCATTTATTGTTCCTGGTAACCTTTATCTTCCTTCCGAATAGCACTACAATCTGACACTTCCTTCTGGCAACAACGTTTTGACGATGAGTGTATTTCAAGCTTTATCATAAATATGAAAGATGTTAACTATATGTCCTCATTTAGACAGTATCATGTCTCTACTGTAGCCTAGCCCAGAATAGTAAGGCAGCAGTAACATGACTCTGTATTGGACACTGAACGGACATTCATGCTGTGTTTGGCTGTAACTTCAGTGGTTGTACAGTGGGCGCTTTGTAATACGCTACTTTACAGTGGGTGATGCCATCTGCTGTTTCCTGCAGTTGCCAGTTAGCACCTGAGCACATTTGTAAATTCTCTGCCATTTACTGCTTATATTTTAGCTTATATGATGTGTGTCAGAGAGTTCACTAAATTGGCCATTCTGGTGTCTTCACAGATGCTCGACCTGCTCCGGATCTGTGCTTCACCAAGGTGAATGAGGCTGGAGATTCCTATGGAAACTGTGGCAAAGACCAGATGGGAAAATACAGGGGCTGCACTGAGAGGTGAGGGTCTTTCACAGTCTTTGAGTCAAATTATAAACCTTTTGAAAAGGGTAAAGATGCATATTTCTGTATGTTTCTACTGAAGGGATGCTAAATGTGGCAAAATTCAGTGTCTGAGTGCTGCCTCCAAACCCATTGGTACCAATGCTGTTCCCATCGACACCACTGTCCCTGATGGCCATCGGAAGATCCTGTGCCGAGGTACTCATGTCTACCGTCCTGACAAAGAAGAGGAAAGTCAGGGAGATACACTAGACCCAGGGCTGGTCATGACGGGAACCAAGTGTGGGGATAATGCAGTGAGTTCTGTATACATAATAGTACTAGGGGTAACATTATGAAGCTAACTGGTGTAGCTTGTTTTAAAGAAGTCATTTTTTTGGCAATTTCTTGAAGAACTTCAGCTCAGAGTTCACTGGCCATATATGACACTGCAATATTTTATCTTTCCCTTGGAGCAGATTTGTTTTGATGGCGAGTGCCGCAATGCATCCTTCCTGCAAGCGGATGAGTGCAGCACCAAGTGTCATGGCCATGGGGTAGGTGCACACCCTTGATGCCTTGCTGGCAGAGAACTGGCAGACCTTTAGCCTGTGTAGGCAGCCTGGCTTCACTGTGCCAGCACACTTCCCGTCCCTCTATCACCCCATCAACTCACGGTCTCACTCAGTCACACAGTGTGAACCAGGGAGCCAACAATAAGCACTATGCAAAAAGAATCATGCTAATATACACCTGAAACTGTGTGTCATTCTGTAGTTGGCTTCATCCACATATTCGGAACTCTAGTTTGTCTCTATGGGAAAATTAATGGGTTTTTTTAACTACTGTGGTAAACAAAAGTGCTCTGAATCCTGCACATTTTGGCCTATTTACATTATTTTCCGATTATCAGTATATCATCTGGACTACAAAGTCATTTAGAAGTCAAAATACAAATAATGCTACGTCAGCTATCACTCTTACACACTGAAATGATGTTACATGAGTATTAAACACTATTACACACCATTATTGTTCACAGTAGGGGTGGTGATGGGAACCAGATGCCCAAGTAGCTGAATACCTGCAACAGCTCCCTCACAGAAAGTTATTACATAAAATGGTCATGAATAAGCTGCCTGATGTCTGTTTTAGAGACAAACAATCTCGCTTACTCATGTATCTCCTAAACCACTTAATTCTTCTGGGTTGCGGGGGTGCTGGAGCCTATCCCAGTGCTCAATGGGCGGAAGGACAAACAGTCCTTTCAGATTTACCACTACCACTATGTCGCCATTATCAACATTACATATAAAATGCAGAAGTCATTTTTCATTTAGCTAGTAAATAAAATGGCTACAGTTGCGCTGTGACCCCTGGTTCACTGTAAAAACATTGGTGAGTTTCCCTACAATGAAGCGTTTCATATTAAACCTCTGTGAATGACTTTGTTTATATCCTAGCGATTGAATTATGTAAAAAATGGAAGAAAATGTAGAAACATTGGTGGAAACCTCCACACATGACAAAGTTTTCTGGTTTGTGTGGGCTATTTCGGTGAGGTTTCTGGTCTTCTGATGTCAGGTCAACTCCCTACAGTGCCATAATATTCATTGCAATATGTCAAAATTCATCTTTCAACTCTTTAAAGACCTCATAAATGGCATCAATTTTTGAAAACATCATTAATTTTTCCCATTTAGAAATGAGCTTAGACCCTGAGTTTTAAATGCCCATCATGATGCCAGCTACAGGATAATGATACGGCAGTATATTGGTGGCTACTGGCTTCACTTCATTGGCATGTTTGATCAAGCTGTTTCTATATAGATGGATACTAAAGTGTTCTGTTATGCTGAACAGGCCAAGGTGAAATTAAACCCTCTTATTATTATATCCTTTAAAAACCCCTAAGCAATATCTGTGTAGACAATGCTCAAATACAGGTGAAGAGAAAAGAAACAGCATGCCAAAACGTTTATATTTATTGCAAACAGGTATTAGGTCAAAAACACTGCCAGCACTGGTGACTGAGTATACATGGTCTTCTCTCTTATAGCTGTGCAACAACAATCACAACTGCCACTGTGATGCAGGCTGGGCGCCGCCATACTGTGACCAAACAGGAACTGGTGGCAGTGTGGACAGTGGTCCAGTGATCACACACAGTAAGTCAAACATGTATTGAGTTCATGTAACACAGGCATGGACTCATAGTATGATTAGTATTACAGTATTTCTCTAAGCAGTATTTAGTTCTGTGTAACACTCTGTAGTTGTCTTTATGGACTAACTCTTCTGTTTCATTTTAATGTTGCAGGCAACTTACTTCCCATCCTGGTGATCCTGCTTTTATCTTTTTCCCTGGGATTGGCCTTTCTGTTCCTCTGGTGGTGTTACAAGCACAAGCTTCAGACTCTTAAAGAAGCTGCCCACAGTCCTCCCCAGCTGTGCATTAAGTAATTACTGAGACTCACAGCTTTTATGATATTTTCAGCTTTTCATGAACAGCTTTTCATGAATTCATCCCTTAGATCTTCTGTTCTTCTCATCGTGTCTCTGTCTGAAGTGCTGATTGCAGACAACATGTGCTGAATTTATTCACTTTGATTTGTTCTACAGTGTCCCAGATACAGAAGATTCCAAAGCTCCTCCTAACGGTCACGCCAACCCAACATTCCAGCTAAAGAAACCTGACACAGATAAACCGGTAATGAGCCTCTTTCTGTATCGGTTGTATAGAAAGATGGTTTGCAGTATGTTTATCTAATCAGCAATGCTCTTGAATTGGGTTTTGAATGCATTGTTTCTGTGTTTTCTCAATGCCAGGCAAACCCAAGACCTAGTCCTGCTGGTCCAGGAAGACCGAGACTCTCTACCGTTCGGCCTACAGTTAAGCCCCCACCCATCCCAGCATACGCATTAAAACAGCAGGGATCACACCTGAAGACCCCCTCCAGTCCACACCCATCTCCTTTATTAGGACCCAAACCTAGACCGAGCCCCCCCAGCAGACCTCCTCCACCATGCCCTGTTACAAAGCCGTCACAGATCAAAGAGGTGAGTGTCTCTCAGCTGCAGTCTGTCCTGATATAATGACCTTATACAACCTTTAACAGGTCAAATCCTAGCAAGAGCAGTTTTTTGTTGTCCTAGTATTACTAACTACAATGTTGTTTACAGGGCACGTGTAAAATTGAAATCCAGCCCTTTTAAATAAAAAAGAGTTGATCTGTTATGCATTATTCATTTCACAGCTGATACATAAAAATATGCTGCAAAAACAGCCAGTTCAAATTAGTTTAATGCATTCACATGTTAACTGTAAGGATTTTTCAGCCTGAACTGTTTTGTGAACAAGGTAACAAGTACAGTAATAGATACAGCTCCTGTAATTCTATGGAATAGGAGAAACTGGAAAATATTTATTACCTTTCCAGTTTTATAAACCCCACATCAAGTGGACCTTGGGAAAAACAGTTCACCCTGTCAGCATAAATGTAGAATTTATGTATTTTAAGTGGTAACTTATCACTGTACTGTTTTTATCCAGGAGGTGTCACAAAGAAAAGCGCCTCCAGTGTCACCAGGGCTGTTACAGAAAGGGAAATCCAGTCTGATGTCCCCTGCTGGACATGTTAGGTAATGCGAGAGTGAGGCTGCACCTCCCAAACAATCTGATATTTTTCACATTCTTTATATGGCAGTAATTATATGACTCATCCACTTAATGCAGCCGTTTCGGCAGAATGTCAGAATGACCCTTTTTTATTATTCTGCAGGTATCAAACTGAACTCTGTGGAAAAAGCTGATACTTTGTGAAGCTCATGAAGGCAATGGGCATTACTCCTCTGAGCAGAGTATTGTGAAAATCAAGGACTGGAACAAACTCCAACATCCAGGCATTTACACTTCTTCAGGAACGGCCATGGAGACCGCTGACACCATGTCCAACACCATGTCTGCCTGATTTACTTGAAACCAGAAGTGTGATGTCTTTAACCAGAATTGTGAAAGTATTTAACTTTCTTTTGGTACTGTTAGTATTCATGTGCCATATTTTTAATGACTTTACATTTATTTATTGCTAAGGCTAAGAGGATACTAGGGATGACCGCTATGAGCATGAACGAATGGCTTACATTAAGAAGATGTCAGTGTAAGAGTGGATTGCACGCAGTACTGAAAATGCGCCGCCTCATGTGAACAACCTTTTAAAGCGTTAACTGGAAACACAGAAAAAGGATTTTCGGCTCAGTGTATTAAGAAGACGAGAAGAACTCGTGCATAGCAATAACTACAGGTTCAGATTCACTGTGTAGCGATTCACTTTGCTGTGTACATTTTTAGTTCTTTTATTGCTTTGTTAATGAACTAGATCAGGAGTATATTTGCAAAGATGCTGGACATTGTATATAAGAATAATGTATCAAATCACTCGCGGCCACCCTGTAACCCTGCCACTCGGGAACACTTGACGAAATGCACCTTATATTATGGACAGTAAGGGCATCAAACCAGGGAATGTATATTAATGAGATACTGTATAGACCTTGCTAAGACTTTTAGCTTTAAATGCTTGTGTTGCTATGGTCAATCATTTCAAAGGTCCCCTGAAAGCTCTTTCTGTTCACAGTCCACACAGCTTGTGTACTATACCTACATTAAAATCTGCTGTAGATGTTTGAATTCACCTACACTTGGCAACAGAACTTTAGGTTGAAAGAGTTGTGTGGATCATACATCTAATGTAGACCTACAGGACGTCCGGGAGTACTTTCTTTAATCAGCAGTAATATAAACACTTCTAAAAGCTCAGAATCTTTCTGCCTGTATATTTAGCTCTGAGTAGCCTTAAACGCTCCTGTGAAAGCAGCTGAATGTGTTGTCTGTGAACTTAAATAGGCTTTTCCTTTTTATGCATTGAAATATATTAAAAAGGACCTTTTATTCTTTGACTACTTTGCAGTACAAATGTAGGATGAGATGGAATGTTGTCGATTCTGACGAGAGTCGACACCCAGGCATAATGATGCCTTAAAATAGGGACCATATAAACTGAGGAAGCGCACTGTGAATCTCATGGGCATCATTATTAGAACTCAATATCCAACTTACATCCAGCGTTTCTAAAGCAGCCTATTTAATGTATGACTTCATTATGCTGTCCTCAGTTCTTTTGTTCACTTGCACCTTATTGATTTGTGTGAAATGTATTGTCTGTTATTATGGCTTACAGGAAAATGTCCTTTAAGTGATTAATGTCACTTATTACTGGAACTGGACAGAATCAGATGTTCTGAATCTATACCATGATCGGAAATGTGATGACTGCAAAAGCAGATGAAATAAAATTTGCCTATATGAATCAGTGAGATTTTAATGTTTTGGAAAATCATGAGTTGGTTATACAGTACCAGTCAAACTAAATGGGTGGATGGATGTTGTTGGTTGTCTTAAAGACTCTACAGGCTTACACTTAACAGTTCCAACTGATGAGATGTCTGAAACAATACATATCCTGATATACCACATATACTCTAGATGTTTTACAATATTATATTTTTGCCATATCGCCACCTCTAATTAGGGCTGAAAGATTAATTGATTATCAAAATCACAATTTAAAAGAATGCAATATTCAAATCGCAAGAGGTGCAATTTTAATTATAAGCTATTTTATCAAAACTATGTCTTAGATTGGTTACATTAACATAATATCAGAGCTATATGCCGTGACATTTTGGATAACAAATAAAATGGCCATGTTTGCATCACAACCCCACCTCCTGTCACCACCACTGTACAGAAAACTGAATTTGTAATTAATCACATTTTTTTTACAATAAATTGGTGGAATTCCCCTTTAACTCAACAAAGCAGTAACCAAGTCAGTCTGTTTAATTCCATGAGTTTGGAACGGCACAAAAAATATAGGACACTTTAAAGGGCCAATATAATGGAAATATGAATTGCTGTAAAAATAGCCCATTTTGAATTGGCTTGTTTCTGTGAGGTCACAGGAACCAACTTATTGTCATATACAGTATCTTCCAGTTTAGCCCAGCCCACTCATATTGAGGTTTTAAGGAATGTTTTAGGGGTTTGAAAATGGTCATGTAAAATAAATTTTGGCCATGTTTGGTACTCGAGTTCATACAAATGTTATAAGTGAACCTCAATACGTGAAAAATTAAATACAGATAAATGTATGGTACGGGCCCTTTAATAGTCTGGCCTATTAAACTACAGGAGCTGTTCTTCGCTCGGAGGTGTTTTCTGTGAGAGTGACGATGTTGTCTGAACTCTGCCAGGTGACCAGCAAGTTTAAGAATAAATGAAGTATAAATAAAAATTAATACGCCGAATTACCCGTTTGTGTCACTTTAAAGACGGAATACTGAATCACCATAACAGAGATAGTGAACTACTATCAGTACGAATTATGTAGCCAGCTTAGCTAGCCTATCTAGCCACGTCAGCTAACAGTCCGAATGCTAGCAGGCTAATACAACTAGCTTAAAGGCAGTTAGCTAACTGTGTTAGCTTTCAACATCCACGACTGAGAACTTGTTGAATATATAAACGGTTTTTTGTTATGTGTCTTTCAGGTTATTAGGCTGTTGCTGTGTCTGTACCGTCATAGGCTGCACGGTCTGTGTAAACAGACCATGCTTCAGAGTCGAGGAGGGCTGCTGGTTCTCCTGTCCGCTCAGTCCAGGCTGCTCACATACACTGGTACAAAAAAAGTCCCTCATACTTACACCGTATGTCCAAAACTCTGTAGACACAAGTTCATTCAGCTTTCTAAGAGTATTAATAGAGAGCTGACTGCGGTAACACCGTCTACTCTTCTCTGAAGGTTTAACAGTTGATGTTGGAACATTGCTGTGAGGGATTTATTGCATTCAGCAGCAAGAGCATTAGTGAGATCTAGTACTGATTTCTTGATTAATTTTGGATCACAAACGCCATTCCTACTCAACCCAGAGATGGTGGATGATGCTCTTCAGCTGGACACCATTGTCAGCAGTTGGTGCTTCTTGGAGCGGTTCACTAAATGGGTTGTCTGGACACTTTTGGACCTGTAGTGTAACTTTACCTTTCACATTTTTGATCATTGTTTGTAATTAACATGCATTTTCATGTTCACAGTCGCAGCTGCTGGTCAGGGGTTCGGCAGAGTTTTCCGAAAAGGCAGAATGACAGGTTTTTATTTCTTGTTTATTGGAGTTGACAGAGACGAAATACGTCAGTGTAAAATTCACATTGTTCATATATGTATTTCTTCTTTTGTCCTTTTTTAAGAGGTTGTAGAGAGGCTTTCCTCTTTTCTCTCTCTGTGTGACTGCCCTTTTAAAGAAGAGCTCAACGAGTTTTCGGATAACTTTGGCTGTCCACATTTCGTCTGCTCGTTCCAGGTTTGTGTGTCTGGTCACCGATAAAACATGGATTTTGGTGTCTGTGAACTGCCAGCACACGAGTGCTTCATTTGTTCACGTATAGGTTGATCAGGATGTTCAAGATGTGGAAACTGAAGCTGAGAGATTTCTTCAACGAGTCAGCCTGATTAATTCTCAGGTCAGACCAAAGACACCAAACTCCAGCCCCAAGTTCAAAACTTGTGACATTGAACATTGAGGAATCTGCCACACACACTCAGGCTGTGTTTAATTATTAATAACGCCATCTGTTTGTGTACCTCAAGCAGATTACAATTATTTTCCAAGTGAAGAAAAAAGAATGCACACGCCAGCAAGTATTCAGGTACATTTAAAGCACATTTGTATATCTTATGTTTTATTTTTCATCCAATATATATTTATTTCCATCCAAATATGTTAAAATCAGCAGATAAAATGCATGGTGCCATAAAATGCAATTACTCGGTATGTTAAATCGTTATCTACGTATAATGTATGATAATTTGGTCTGGACAAGAAATGTCTAGATGTGGTTTCACATGCCCATTTACACCTTGTGATTTGACCCTAGAATAAAACAAGTGGTTTTTCCTTTTCTGGTGAGCTCATGAACTTGATGAGCTCTGCATGTCTCAACATGTCAATGACAGAAAGTAAATTAAAGTTTTTACTCCCTATGAAAGTTTCAGTGTATGATGATCTGCTTCAACCGGCAGAAAGTGGATAAAATCACACAGCATGGCAGCTGCTTACGGGTTGCTTACTGGGTTCTGGTGCTATAAAGGTGGAACTGCTCCTCTCTTCAGTCTCTTCAGTGTCGAACACTGAGCAAAGCTGCTTGACATTGTCCAAGGTTTGAGTATCTGTGCCGCAGTTACATTCTGGGATCTGTACAAACTGTAGTATGTAGTAAGGTGAAAGAAATCATTACATTAAGAAGCTTGTGAATAATAATCCAACTTCAGCCTCGTTTAAAGATGAGCGTCAGCCATGCCTGTTGACCGCTCAGTTCCTTGGAAAGGGTATGAAAAGTGCCTACATTGCCTGTACAGTCTGAAACAGTACAATCACCATTTTCGTCGCTGTTGTTCTGTTGTCGTATGTGCATTCTGGGGGTGTAAATGATATGTCAACTCATTAAGCCAAGACTGTTAGGTAACAGTCTAGGAGTTTGAAATAGGCCCATTTTACTAACCTCTTGCAAATATGGGATTTGGATATGAAGGAGGAGACCACAGTGTTTGAGGTTCGGGCCATGTGAGTTCTATGTACCTTAAACAACCATAACGATGTAAATACAGTGTTCCAGTGCACCTTTAATCACGCTTACTCGTTCACAGTGTGAAACTGCTCTGATATGTGCAGTTGGAAGAGGCTGTATATTTACACTTTTTGAAATGTTCCTGTTTTGTCTTGTAGTTTCAAGAGCAGACGTCCTAAACTAGTGATGGATCATTTTATTTCCAGAGACAGTACCACATACTGCCAGTTCGTCCTCCTTTTTTCTACAGTAACTGTAAACACATGACGTAGTCTGAAAATGTGTACCTTATCCAGGTATTTATAAGAGCAACGATACAGTCATGTGCTAAGGTTTGGGCTCCCCTAGCCAGATTACATGTCTTATTGATTATTTTAATGTGAAAATGAAAGTGAACACATCCTCTAAAGTGAACTACAACATGTTAAATCACAAATGCTGTTTATTTGCTGAATTTAACATATTAGGGGAAAAATAAAACATGGAATGTGGCCTGTTTATGGCACATTTTATGTTGTTTATGTGTTTTATTGTTTCCAAAATGTTAAACATTGTAAATCAATAGAAATTGTGCAGTAAAGTTTGCCGGAAAACTGTTGTATTTAAGTTCCCTGTAACGGATGTGTTCATTTGTTTTTATTCAGAATATCAGCAAAGCCTGTCAATTGCATGCCAGGGGGGTTCAAACTATTGCACCCGACTGGATAATATACAAGTCTTTCAGTGACCACAAATCTGATCTGTAAGAGCTGAATATGTACTTCAACTTTTTCAGTTTTTAGTATAGGCCAAAACCTTACGCTTTCTGGGTCTGATGCGGGATGTTTTTCTTTTCCCAGGAGTTTGTTCTCTGTAGGGCATCTCCCTTCCTGTTGCCAGATGCATCTAGTTTTGGGAGAGCAACTCTCTCTCTTGCTTCCCCCTGAAGCTGTGGAAGCTGGGCTGTGTGGGGAGATGAGTGTTACTAGTCTAGCAACACTGGGACCCTGCATGAACCAGTACCCCAACTGGCCAGCACGTCTCTCACTCATACGAATATCCTTTATACTGTCAAGATCAAAACACAGACAATTTAAATATATTTATGACATCACTCCTTTCGTAGGTGCTTAACAGTCCTTAGTGATAAATCTTTTGGTCATCATATTTGGCTAACTGGCAAAACTGATGGTTCAGCCAGAAATACACACAATTTCACCTCACGTGTAGGCCATGGTGTAGCTGTACTTGTTCTGTTTTAGTTTTGCACTGGAGCCAGTTAGCGCTGTACAAACTGCATGACTAAATCATTTAAGCTGTATAATGTACTTCATTAGTAACAGTTTGTTATACAGTGTCAGAAACTACATAGGCAAATCTTGTGTGAGATTATTTAAACATATGAAGTATTTTGAGGCATAGGCATGCGGGTGGTACATTTCAGAAATCGTCTATAAGCTTCCAGAAGCAACAAACTTTGCACACCAGATGTTTCTTGGCTGATTAACTGTATGTAGGAAGATGGGAAAGTTGTGTTAGTTTGATTTTTGTCTAAACCACAACTTTAAAAGTGGTCTTGTTAAGGTGATTAAATTGTTGCCGTGCAGTTCCTTAGTAGAACCACATGGACACCAACGCATTTCCTCTACACTAGATTATCTGGCTACAGTAATTGTTATATCAGCTAATCACCTAAACAAGTGCTTGTACATCTGCAGAATGAACTAATAACCTAGCATGTTCTGATTTATGAGCATTTTTTCCCTCAACATCTGTGGCACATGTTTGTGTACAGTCCCAGTGGCATTCCAATAATGCAAGGAGAGGGACAGACACAGCTGAGCTTCCTCCGGAGCCTGGCTGATCCCCTTTTCTGGGGAAAACTGGGTCTGGCTGGAGTCCGCTGTGCTGATTCGCATGCTGCACAGGGTAAAGAACTAAGAGAGTGACCCTACTTTTATCTGATAATAGATACATATACTGAAGATTTCACCAGTTGGACTAGATGGATTAGATTTGAAAGGAAATAAAAAAAAACAAATCTGATCAGATTCTGTAACAAATACAGTCTGAATTAATACAGAATTGCAGTTGATGATTTGAATTAAAGTAGGTGGCCTTGATTACAACGGTAGCCACAGTTGTTAAATGGTCTAGAATTGCTGAAATTTGCACTGTAATTTTATATCATATTTGTATTTATATGAGATAATGTTTATAATTTCAGTATAGGTATTGGTAAAAAGCGATATTGTGCTATCTCTGACATCCACTGTATATGCATGACAAGTCTGCTAGCTGTAAATTAAGGGTCTGTGTTCTTAAAGACTTTATTTTGGCATAATCGAAAAAAAAGATGAGAATGTGGATTGTTTTGTATGTAATTATTAAATAATAAGCCTCAGGTTATAATAAATGGAAATTTAATGGATTAACTCTATACAGGCTCCCTGTTCTATGAGATTTTTACAGAAGATGAGCACCTTTCAGAACCAGAGCCTGGATGTATTCAGGCTGTGAGAGAGAACATGAAGTCAGATGTCCATACTGTGGAGCAGACCATCACTCTTTTTCTGCTTCTGCAGTACAGAGACGCCTTTCACTCTCAGCTCTTTGACTTTATTGGTACGAGTCATCCCCTCATTATTTTTACAGTTATGAACAGTTTCTGCTTCCAATGTCAGCCAGTGTTGAAAATCATCTTTCAACCCACCTGTGGATAGGTGAAGGTCTGTTGCCTTTGGTTACTTTGATTAGATGTTTTAGAAGCTGAAGAACAACCAAACTATGAAAGGCTAGGGGTACACATGCACAGAACTGAGTACTTTTATTATTAATCACTTTGCAGTGCATAAACCCCAAGGAGAATGCACAGATATTGTCGTATTATATCCGTATTGCCCGTAAGTGGGACATTTTGGCAGCCCTTATCTACAGCTAGCATTTAAGAGAGAATTCTTTGGGGGCTATTTTGGCTTACAGCGCCATCCATGTACCTCTCCACCATGAATGTATTGCTAGAAAGATGTTTCAGGCCAAGTCTTATCCCAAATCTCTTAGACATGAGACTGCATTTTTATAACCATTTCATGCAACTTTCTATAGAGTAGCTTTCAGTAAAATTAAACACTTCAGACGTCTGGTTACTATGCATTAGCACTGCAAACAATTCTGAATCTGTATGTTTCTCTAAAACAGATCATGTCACATCAAACCACACTCTGTTTATGTCTTAATAATTTAATCGCTGGATTACCCCTTTAACAATTAGATCCAACCACAGAGGAATAAAGGATTTCTAGAGGATAACAATAAACAGTCCTGCCTAGCATGACTACACTTAATATCTGTTACAGAAGCCTGGACCATAATGTGTGATGATAAATCAGATGAAAACTCATTGTCTAATTTGCTTTGTGAAATGTATGAAGCGAGTGAGGAGATTTTAGAGAGGCAGTTGGACAGGGTGCTCTGGCACAATGTGGAGAAAGTGAGATCAGCTCTGCAGTCTCTACTGGAAAACACTCTCAGGGGATTCCTGAGGAGGAAAAAGGCAGGCTGTTTTATGTTGACATCATTCATTACACTCAGCTACACACACACACACACACACGATTGCAGTGTTTGTGTTATATTACTGTATATTACTGTAGATGTTCTTCACTTTGTTTTGTGCTTTTCTGTACACATTATTATTTGTATATATATATATATACATATATATATATATATTTTGTAGTCCAGAGAGAAGCTGCAGTCTGCCATGCCACTGATAGTGAGTTCACTGAACAGTATTGTCAGCAGCAGTAGCAATGCAGAGTTTCGCTCTGCCTGTCTGAATAGCATGAAGGTATTTCACAGCCATTTAAAACAAACTAAATGAACTGCATATGGTCACTATTATGGTCACATGGTTTTCATTTCATGGTTTTCATTTGTGTTTTCATTCATTTGTGTTTTAGGTACAGAACACCAGTGATCTGACTAATTCACTGGATCAAACACTTCAGAGAGTCATAAGTCGCCGCTTTGTTTCCAGCACCACGTGTACTTCTAAAAAGGTTTGACATTGTTTAATTGGCTGTCCTGCTTTGCTGTTGTGGATTTTATAATTGAATGTGTCAGAAAAGATGAATCCAGCAAGCTGATTATATCAGTTAGCATGCCTTAGTAGGAATATGAATATGAGGATTTGCTTTTGTCAGGCAGTGAAGGCAGTTGTCTCTGAGCAGAATGGCAGTCAGAGAGCGGAACAGAGTAAGATTTCATCTTCATTTCATCTTTTGTATAGAGTGTATGTTGGCAAATGATGCCAAAAACCCGCTCTGAAGACTTAGTGATATTTAAATATATTATGACATGGCCTGTACTCACTGTAGAAGTGCATGCTTTTGCTGTCATATCAAAACCTCTGTTTTGTTTAGTTTTTATCATAGCGTTTGAAAACATCAGGACGTCCTTTACATTGCGTGATGAATGGACCAGTAGAAATGGTCCAAATTTCTTGTAATAAAATCTCATTATATAAATGTAGAATCGAGTTTTCCTTCTCCTATGAAGTGACAGTTTTAGAGATACAGGGTTTTGTTATGGTAGCAGTTACATGTTTGGTAGATGCGTACTATAAGGTAGGCAAGTTTATGTGTATAGCATATATGTGTGCTTTACATAAATAAAAGCAAAAAGAACATCGAAAAGGAAAAATTATGTCTATAAAGTTATGCAGAGTGAAAAAACATACAAATAAAATGGGTTGTATTACTCAAGTGTTTTCCAGAAACCTGAGTGAAGAAGTTACCCCTACCTGTAATGTATCAGTCAGTCTATGGGATCACAGTGATGGCATTTAACCTCCAGGAGAGTGGATTAAAACTAGGATAACAGTTCTGTAGCAGCCGTTTTCCCCCTACTTATTCCTTATTTAGTGGATTATCATGCACTTTATCCGCTTGTGACCATTCAGACCTGCCTGGCAAGAGAGCTCACAAAGAAATTGAGGAGTCTCCAATTTCAAGCCCTAAGAGATGGTGTTCAGGGACCATTGCTAGGGACTGTGATTCCTCTGAGAGCAGCTGGGAGACTGAGATGAGCCCTCTGTCCTCTTCACAACATCTCTTGGAGCGGCATGAAATGGGCTTATCAGGGTCGTCACCCAGATCCCAAACTGACGTTCAACTGAAAAACCAGCAGGTGAGGACCTAGTTATGGTTACTAGGGATGCGTCTGTCATGATTTCTTGAAGCTGCTTCTGATGTCTTTATAGCCAATTGACTGACAGACATTTTTTTTGGCCACTTTTTATTTGCCATCTTGGCCAAATCTGCAAAATAAATAACATACCATTGCACACAACCATTCAGATTTATTACAAAAATATAAAAAATATATATATATATATATAGCTAATGTTATATAGGTTACAAAATTGCTACCCAGGATGGACAGAAAAAAGAATCAAATATATGGAGCAAAATAGATGACAACACTATTGATTATTTATGTAATTAGTAAAACACTATGCAACGAGATGCATGTATATGGATGTGTCCATTTTTCTTTGTTTCTTAATAGAGACTAGCAGGAGAATTTACAATATACGTTACTAATTGTTAATCATTCAGATTGTCATCCAATGATTGCTGCTTCATTAAGAAGGTATCATTTAAACAAACTATTTGTTTTTAGTCCAGAGAGTCCAGAGTTTAATGTCATTATAAGTAATCACGAAAGTAAATAATTGTGATTCTAGTCTTTACCTATATGTTATGTTTATTGCCGTTTTACTGACTTTGATATCCACTGATCTGGTGCATTCATCTTTCTATCTCTTTGTTTAGGTTGAGAGCGAATGGCTTCAGGAGCTTGAAAATCTGTCCGAGTGGGATTGAAACTGAAGATCTATCAATTACTGTTAATATAATTTTTCCACATTTCTGTTCACTCACACCTAATGACTTTGGTTTTCTAGTGTAGTGTATTATTGTATTAGATACTGTATTGTGTTGTTTTACTGGTATTATATATTTTTTAGTATTGTTACAGCAGAGAGGTTACTTGGATATATATCTCGCTTTCCATTATGGAGTGCAACTTTTTTTTTTGCAGTATTGTCGCCCTGTTCTCATGTCAAATTGTTGTGTTCACAGTTATTGCCACACGATGGCGACATCACTCAGTTGGTTTGTATCCTGTTGTGTAGTAATAGAACTCTCAGTGTACACTTCAGCTGTACGTTCTATTTATTATACAATTTAAAAAATTGTGTTTATTATTTAAAGAACTTATAATTAAGCAGTTATTAACAGATTGTATTATCCAATAATATAGTTTCCTTTGGTCCATATTCCCTCTGAGCTTGCTGGAGCACAAGCCTGTTTGTTTAAAATTAGTTTTTGGTGTGTTGGATACATTCATAAATGTTGTCTTGTGATGATATGGGACTCTATATGAAGTATAAAGGTATGAAAGTAAGGTATGAAATGAGTATGGCAATAACATCTAATTTAAATCAAATTGATATTGTTAAATGGTCATAAAAATCGTATGCCTTTGCACATATCCATCACTTAAGTCCAATCAAGACAACTTTCCTAAACGTAGTTGTTGGACAGGAATATGTTAAAATGTTAATACACAAAGTTGGTTTATTATAGTTATTTTAGTTTTTTAATACATTGTGAGTGCAAACAAACACATATGATAAGAAAGCATCAATCAAAAGACAGCAGTTGAAGTAGGAAAAGGAAGGACAATGAAAAAAGCTTAACACACAACCGGGGAATTCGAAAACTGACAACACATTATACAAAAATATCAGAGGTTCTGCATAATAGCAGTTAAAATCTACACCCACCAGCCACTTCTTTAGGTACACCTCCTTGCATCTACGCTCGCTGTCCATTTTATCAGCTCTGCTTACCTTATAGGAGCACTTTGTAGTTCTACAAGAATGTAGGTATTACGTAGGTGGTGAATTGTTTTCAGCACTGCAGTGACACTGATGTGGTGGTGGTGTGGTAGTGTGTGTTGTGCTGGTGTGAGTGGATAAGACACAGCAGTGCTGCTGGAGTGTTTGAACACTCTGTCCATTCACTGACCACTCTATTAGACACACCTACCTTGCTGGTCCACCGTGTAAAGTTAGACATGATAGATCATCTGTTGCAGCACAGTTCATGTTGGTCATCCTCTAGTCCTTCATCAGTGGTCACAGGAAGCGACCTCCTGGACAGTGTTGGCTGGATAGTTTTGGTTGGTGGACTATTCTCAGTCCAGTAGTGACACTGAGGTGTTTGAAGCTTTAGCAGCACTGCTGTGTCTGATCCACTCACACCAACACAACACACACTAACGCACCACCACGTCAGCGTCACTGCGGTGCAGAAAATGATCCACCACCCAAATAATAACAGCTCTGTGATGGTCCAGACAACTGAAGAACAGGATGAAAGGGTGATAAAAAAGCATGCAGAAAATCAGATGCTTTTCTCAGATTACAGTCATTTGTTGTAGAAATAAAGTGCTCCTATATGGTAAATAGAGCTGATAAAATGGACGGTGAGTGTAAATAGCTGATAAAGTGGCTGGTGGTTATTGTTATGCATATTTTATCATATATCGTACATACATCAAGACAAAAAATCAACAAATAAAGGAAAATAAATGAATAAAATAAATAAACCAATAATGACAACACTTTTCAGACTTCCGTTAAACTTGCATCCCAGTTTGCTTCAATGCACCCAATACGTTCCCTAATGACTTAATTATCCAGTAGTCTCGCGAGAACTGGCTCAAGCTCACGTACCGTGGTTGTATATGGAGGAAATGTGAACAAGCTGATTGTCAGATACAGGAGATGGAGTGAGTTATGTGGATCACAGATTGCTGCCTAAAGGTAAACACTAGAAACCTCATCCGATGTTATGTGACTGCGATATCATTTACGTGTAGCTACGTGTTTAATTCTCTTTCAGCTGTTAGCCGGCTATGCTTAGCTAAGTTAGCTAGCTAACGTTAGAAGAAGAGTATCAGAGAGATAACCGGTCAAAGCTGCCATAGCACACATTTAGCGGCTCACTTTGGCGGCAACAGGACCTTTCATTTTGATGCTTATACGACGACAAGCCTGTTTGATTCTTGGGTCACTTAGGGCTAGCTAGCTCGTTGAAAAGTGGATGTGTAGGCTGGTTAGCTAGCCACCGTTAGCTACCTGCCACACTGGTCTCGCCTGCTTGCTGACGAACCGTGTTGACATAAAACAGTTACTGTAGCTTCTTCAGCCTCTCACGTAGTAAATTAATCCAACTAAGCTATGCTGCAGCGCCAGTCACCTCTCCGTTTTCAGCTCTCAGTTCCGCTTTAATAAAAGGAGAATTTTATAAACTGATTCCTTACTGTAAGGCTGTGTCTTATTTTGGCAGCTTAGCTAGCTAGTTACAAAGCTAATTAACACACACACGATTAGCCAATCATTTTGTCTGTCTGCACCCTGGTGTCGTGGTCCTGTCATCTAGGCATTAAGTGCTTCATCGGATGGTGCAAGTTGCTAAGTTGGTGCATTATTGTTTTATAGAAAGCATTAATATTCAGTATTAGTTCGTGTATTATTAAACGTATACACTCCACTGTAATTCAGAAATCATTAAAACTATTTTAAAGTCGTGGGTACATGGCTTGGAGCAGAGTCCGTGTAACTGCTTTGCTGTATTCAGTGGCCTGCCGCCCTTTCCACAATTTTCCATAGGGCGTATGTGACTGTAACAGTGTGTGCACCTTATGTGACCTTTTGAAATATGAACAGTAACTTGCTCAGACCATCGTGCTTTTTGAATTACAGCAGGTTTCAGTGTCACTCTCTCAGTCTTGCCGCCGCCAGGATGTTCCCCGGCCTGGCTCATAGACCATGGCAAGTTTTCTGCAGGGTCTACCTGCAGCAGCGAGCACATCTGTCTCAGCTACCTCCCAGAATAACACGCCCATGCCATGGTAAGTCCCTTAGTCTCAGCAGTGGGTTTTGGTGGTTGTGGAGAAATTGTAGCCCATTTCGCCGTACAGAACTTTGGGATGTTCCTCCATGAACTGCCTACTTTAGAGCGTTCCACAATATTTCTGTAGGATAATGTTTAGGACTTTGACCTGGCCATTCCACAACATTTACCGTATTCTTCCTTAACCATTCTTTGGGAGGATGATTTGTGTGCCTAGGGTTGTTGTCTTGCTGCTGACCGAGGTTCTTTTGAGATCCAGGTCTCAGACATGTGTCCTGACATTTTCCTTTACAATTCACTGGTATAATTTACAGTTCATCAATAGTGGCAGGTGCAACAAAACAGGCCCACACCATGTTACTACCACCACCATGCTTCACAGATGGGATACGTTTCTTATGCTGGAATGCAGTGTTTTCCTATCTCCAAAACTTCCCTCTTAGAGTCATTTAAGTTCCATGCTGGTCATCTTCTGATTTGTCTATGTGATGTTTAGCAAACTGCAGATGGGCAGCAAGGCTCCTTTCTCCTTGAAACCAATGCCATGCACACCATTGTTCTTCATGTGTCCTTCATCAGGAGAAAACTGAACATAGCTAGTGTGAGGAATTCCTGTAGTTGCTTGGATGTCACTCCATTTTCACTGCCTTGCTCTGGGATAGATCTTTGTTGGTCGACACCTCCTGGGGGTGGGAGACAATGGCCTAGAATTTCCTCGATTTGAACGCAGTCTGTCTGACCCTCTTGGAGATGGTTTTCAAATTCTTTCCAGCATGATGAGCATCAACAACTTCATTTCTGAGATCCTCAGGACTCTTCCTTGTTTGCGCTGTTATACACTTCCACAATCATGTTGTGAAGATCTGACTTTAACAGGTCCCTGTTTTTTATATACAATAGGGAACCCAATTACACTTGATTGTCATCCTGTTGATTGAGAATAACTGACTCACCTTCCAGATAACTGCTAATCCTAGAGGTTCACTTAGTTTTACCACAGACAGACATGTATTATTGGTATAATATTTTTGTCTCAAGACCTCTACTCTTGACTCTCTGTGTACAGGCTGGCAAAGTGGAAGTAAAGGCCACAGCCTGTGGTTTAGTTTCCCTGACCACAGAGGGGCCTCTCTGGCTTGGGCTCAGGTTCAGTACTATTCTGCTGCCGGCAGCAGTAAAGATGGACCACCACAGGACCCTGATGGGCCAAAACCTACCGATAAAGTATCCACCGCTCAGCCCTCCTCAGAGCCAGCGGGTAATTGCGTCAATGTTGCTTTTCCTTAAATACTTTTTACCTCTTGTCTCGTCTAATAATCACTTTTCCCCCATTATCCCCTGTGTAGCTGCTGGTGAGCCCTCTGGTAAGTGAGTCCTCTTGTTATGACTGATCGTTTATGATGAGAACGACCTCAGATACAGATGATAATTAGTTATTAACCGTTAATTAATGCTGTTTGTTTCTTTTCTAAGAGCCCAAACCTCAGGGTCTAACAAAAGCAGAAAACATTCAAGTGAAAGGTAATGTAGTTTGCCATCACAGGCAGATTGTAGACTGTGTGAATTCTGGCCTGTGGCGCGACCCTGTGTTTTTTCTGGTGTTTTCAGTGAGGGCAGTACTGAAGAAGAGGGAGTATGGTACCAGATACACAAAGAACAATTTCATCACTGCTGTCAGGGCAATGAATGAGTTCTGTCTCAAGCCCAGGTGAAGTGTAGTTCAGTTTATTTACCCAGGTCCACTCACAAACACAAAACCTGAGATGGGATGAGAAAGGCTAAGTGTAGCGTTGTGGTTCCTCAGAGCTGTTTAATCTTTAGGATGAAGCTAAGCATCATTATTTGCTATCATTATTTGGGGTTTTTTCCTGATGTGTCTGTATGTGTTGGGAATTTGTGATTTCAGTGACCTGGAGCAGTTGAGGAAGATCCGTCGACGCAGCCCTCATGATGACACGGAGGCATTCACAGTCTTCCTGCGCTCAGACGTAGAGGCCAAGTATGTGCTATAGTCCCTGCCAGACCATGGCATTTATATGTGTGTTTGTCTCTGATTATCACTCTGTGTTAAGGGGTTTGTTTGAGATATTTTTTGAGGTTGGTTATTTATTTATTTTTGTTGTTATTGTTCATGTTTTGTAGGGCTCTGGATGTTTGGGGCAGTATGGAGGCACTTGCTCGAGAGAGGAAACTCAGGAGCGAAGTGGAAAGACAGTACCAAGATAGTATGTTGACGTTACATTTTCGGATTATATAAAAAAAAAATATATAATATGTTGTGTGTTATACACAAGATCACTCTCTCACTTGTGCACACACACACACACACACACGTTTGTGTATGTATATGACAGATCAAACCATAAATATTTAAATATTTCAGCTTGTCTTGTAACTTCACATGCAAATATCTCCACAGCTGGGGAACACGATCCCACATGCGTATTACCTGATAAGCTGACTGATTCTTTTTGTAGAAGGGCAGGACGTCTCTCATGAATACATGCCATGTTGAGTGTTACAATCCTTCTCATTCATTTTCTAATAAGTAATTGTTCTCCTCATTGATAATGTCTCTGATACAACCGAGGCACTAACTAAAACTAACTTGAGCTCTACATATAGCATCTGCCATAACTCTCATAACTAAATTGCGGTGGCATGTCCCAGTCCGCTGTTTAATGCACAGTGTCAGTGTTGTTTTGGTCTAGCATCTCTGAAAAACATTCTAATCATTTCTGGTTTAACGAGCTAGCAGAAAGGAATTTTGCAACTGACATTTAGTAAATTTCAGTGTGGCATCACCCACTGTGGTTGGGTGGATAAATATCATTTTGTGGATGTAGAAAAAAGTTTTTACCTTCTTAGTGAGTTGTGGAATTCCTCTTCCTAAACTCATAGGTTTCAGGTTTTGGGAAATAGTTTGTTTGTCCTCAAGGGGGAAATTCTTTTCCATGATAGATGCATTCAAAACATGAACATGTAAATTAAAAAAGTACATGGTAGGTCCATACTTTGTGTTACCACACTGAATTTTACTAAATGTCTTACCTTCTACCTCTAATAAAGATTTTAATTGGTTCTGCCGCTTACTGTTTGTTTATTCCTGGAGGTTAGTGGTTAGAGGGTGTGACTTTCTTTATAAGTAGATAAGAAGGATTAAGTTAAACAAAACATTATGAGGCATCACCACAGCACTTTGATAAAGGGGTAAAATGCCTTACATGTCCTTGTATTTCCAGCGACCATGACATGATCATATTTGTTTTGCCGTACTGGTACTGTCATTCTGTTTAGAATGTATGATCCCAGTCTCTCCCTGTCTTGGAAAAGTGTTAACAATCTGTTGTTTCTCTGGACGATTTAAGGAGTGTCTTTACTCAGAATGGAGCATGTAATGAAAGTGCGTCTCACTAAATGGATCTTTGTCCTAGTAACTACTGTTGTTTTCTCTTCTTTGTTTTTTCTGTCTCCTCTTTCTTAGATATGTTTCGAAATCAGCAGTTGTTAAAGGAATACAAATATTTCTGGGGAAACACAAAGGTGAGAATAAATGTTTATCATCACTAACGTTCTGTTCTCATGCTTGCAAACCAAGGAAAGGAAATTGTTACAGCACTGAGAAATTGTTAAGCAATAAGTATGTTATGCGGGACAGTTACATGCTTTGTAGCGCTACCCCGAAATGCTAGGTGTCGGAAAAAGAGAAAGGAATTCTGCATAACATTTTTCTGCCTTCTGTTTTAAGTTTTATTTTTACATATGTATGTGACCGGCCTTATTCACACAACATAAACTAGCCACTTTCAGAATCATCTGAATTTCCGATTTCTAAATTAGTTTTGAATTTGATATTTTTCCACAGCCTCGATCAGGAAAGAGGGCAACCTTCCTCCAGGGCCCAGGAAAAGTGGTGATGGTAGCTATTTGCATGTGAGTTTCCTAAACTGAGTTCTTTGTAAACTGAAACACTCTGCAGCGAGCCGCCTAACTATCTGTGTAGTTGTGTGACGTGGTATTCGGTAAACTGGGGCACATTCCTCACTAAGGACGGTGTTAGTTCTGCAGGAAGGATGATAATGAGGCTGCATTGCGAGACTGAGTGGATGTGTGCATTTTCTCTATTAGATTAAAGAGAGATTGAGTTAGAAAGCATGTGCACTCACATGACACACCCACCAGGCCTTTGTGATATGCGTCTTTTTAGATAGCATCAGACAATCAGGCTTTGTCCATTTGTAACCTGATTTGTGTTATTACATATGTATAGATAATGAATTCCTCAGTATGATGTGAAGTGTATGTAGGAGCTCTGTAGTGTTACGCTAAATATGTCACACCGGGGTTGCTGCCGCACTGATATGCAGTGTTCAGAGGTTTAGTGTTTGACATGAATGAATTCTATTACTGATCCTCAGAAATGGACTGAACTTCATCTTCAAACTCCTGGCATGGGTTTACACTGGGTCAGCCAGCATGTTCTCAGAGGCCATTCACTCGCTGGCTGATACCTGTAATCAGGTACTATATCCCCACTTTCTCTGAGAGTTCTTTATGCCTTTAACAGGTTCTTTACAGTCTGACATTTCATTTAGCAAAATGGTTTAAATGTTTAATCTATGATGTTGCTCAAAGAACCATTTGTGGCTCTGTGCTGTTACAGAGCTAATATATCTCTCTCCTTCCTTGTCTCTTTCCCTCTCTCTGTTTTTTACTCTTGTTCTTTTGTTCTCTCTCCCTCTCTTTCTCTGTCTCTCTCACTTCTTCTGTTCTATATTTCTCTCTTACTATGTTTTTCTCATTCTGACCTTTTCTGTTCTTTCACTCTGTCTTTCACTTCTGTCTCTCTATCTGTCTCTCCCTGTCTCCCACACTTCCCTCACTACTTTTGTCCTCTGACATGTTTTTAAGGATACACACCCCCCTCCCCTTCTCATGTCTCTCTCACGTCTCCTCATGTCTCTTTCACTTCTCATAACTCCTTCTGTCTCTCACACATTTTCTGTCCTTCCTTTCACACTCTTTCTTTCTCTCTCACACTCATTCTCTCTCTCTCTGTCTCTGTCTCTGTCTCTCCCCCTCTCTTCTCCCTACCCCATTACTGAACCCTTTCCTCATTCCTGATGCATGACCTAATCCTTTTTAAGTGCCAAAGAAATATTCTAACTAAACAAACTGTGTTTGTTTATAAACACAACGTATCACACTTGAACAATCACAAACAAACATCAATGGACAGAAAGCACAGTTGGTTCCAGTTTTGTCCTTGATGTCCTTACTCATCACATCTATTTGTTCAAATCCACCTCTAGCACATCTGATTTCATATAGTAAAGCACTGATTAATCGAACCTAATATTGGATGGTAACTATAATACTGGGCTTCCTTGAAGAGAGGTTTGGAAATAGTTAAACTGAACTATTGAAGTCCCTGAATCACTTCTCACTGTATTAACATTATTTGTATTTATTATAATATTCGCAAATAAAAGCAAATTTTGGCACAGTTCTCCAAGTGCTGGGCTGCTAAGGAAGCAAGGTGTTAATGTTTTTGTGTTGCCATTTGCCTTATGTTTGTGCGTTCCTCTCTCTCTGTACCCTTCAGGCACTCCTTGCACTGGGCATCAGTCAGTCTGTGCGCAACCCAGACGCCGTGCACCCGTAAGAACTCAGTCACTTCAGTGCTTTGTCGTATATTGCAGAACTTAATGTGCATTGATAATTGCCATAATGGGCTATGGATACTCAGAAAAGGTACTCATGTTCTTATATTTCACTGTCTTTCAAAGATACGGCTTCTCCAACATGCGCTACATCGCCTCCCTCATCAGCGGAGTGGGCATTTTTATGATGGGAGCTGGTCTATCGTGGTACCATGGTATTATGGGACTTCTGCACCCCCAACCAATGGAGTCGTTGCTCTGGGTTAGTGTCCGCCAGTTTAGATTTGCTGAAGAGTGTTGTTGGAGAAACATTCCCTGTTTTACTGTGTGTGACCTACCTATCTATCGTATCTGTCTGTGTGTTGCAGGCATATTGTATTTTGGCTGGATCTCTGGTTTCTGAAGGAGGTAATGGTTCATTCTCATAAATGTCACACTTATTTGGTAAAAGTTATTTTCAGGTGCGAATGTTACACATTAGGTTTAACTTGTAGGCTCTGATATGGTTCCTTCTTGCAGCAACACTACTGGTGGCTATTAATGAGATCAAGAAGAGCGCCCACAAGCAAGGAGTCTCCTTCTATGAATATGGTATGAAAGACTTTTCAGTTGAACTGATCGATCTAACATTTTAATATTAAACTTGGGTTTTATTTGTGTTCCTTTTTTGTTAAATACCTTGTGCAATGATTTAGCCATTGAGCAGGTTTGCTTTGTTTCAAGGCTGCTATGCTTGTGCAAGACGTTATGAAATTGTTCCAGGGGTGCTGCAACACAGCTTGCACACTGAGCCATTGTTGCTCTTGGCTTGTGTTCTTAGCCTGAATGTTCTGGAGTGGAGATCATTTGTCTGAGTTACCGGAGGTGACTGGTTATTTATCGTGCTGTGCTGGACGTGTGCGTTTCAGTTATGCAGAGTCGAGACCCTAGTACCAACGTGGTCCTGCTAGAGGATGCTGCTGCTGTTCTGGGAGTTGTGCTGGCTGCTGGATGTATGGGTCTGACTTCACTTACAGGTAAATACGAATAATTCATCTCTTCGTACACATTTTCTCATTTTGGTGGATGGTACAATGCCATGATGTCCTTATCACAGCAAGTTATGCCATAATAAGCTTTGCTGCATACTGTAGATACTGTTGGTGCTTAAAGAACTCTGAACAACTGCATGTTTCCAGAATCCTCTTTGGTGGTCAATAAAGTATCTATACTGATTGATAAGAGATTTAACTTAAATGTTTCAATGCATCATTTGCATTTGTGGACCATCAAAAAACAAAATACTGTGATAAGTATGATGTAATACTGAAATGTCTCCCTTCATCGTGTTATTTAGCTTTGTGTCCCTACTACTACTTAGTACCTCTGTTTGCAGAACAGAATATTAGAATATTATATTTATATACAAATACTCACAAGGCCGTGTGTGTGTGTGTGTGTGTGTGTGACTCTTGTCAGTCGCTGGTTATACTCACATGGCTGTTTAAGACATCACAACATTAAAACAGTCGTGTAGAGCATTGACGTGTAACTTCCATTGAAAGGGCTTGCTTGAAACACTATGCTAGTACAATATGAAAATGATGTAATGTGGGCAAAAGTAAAAGCATGTGAAATGGGATGGGGCTGGCCTTGCGTTTTTCTTAATATGTTGTTTCATTTTTGTAATAAGAACGGACAGGAAAAAAGTCTGAATCTGCTGGCTTTGCTCTACAGGCTGAATGTTCTAGAGAGGTGGAAGAAGGGCGAACTGAGCAGAGGAATGGGGGGGAGAGAGAGAAGGAGTAGAGAGACAGAGTGGAGTTTGGAGTTGTTGATTTTAATGTGGTTTAGACAGTTGAAATTATTCAAAAACAGCCAGAATAGTCTTTAAATTGGTGAAAAATCTTTACATCGTGTGAAAGTTCTGTATATCTTTAACGGTTCTTCACAATCTGACATATTTAGTTACAAACATGGTTAAGAGGTTTAATCTGTGCTGGTAGAGAACTAATATTCATATTCTTCTCCTTCTGTCTCTTTCCCTCTCTGTTTCTTTGTTTTGTTCTCTCTCTCTCTCTCTCTCTCTCTCTCTCTCTCTCTTTCTTTCTTTCTTTCTTTCTTTCTTTCTTTCTTTCTTTCAGGTAATCCGTATTATGACAGCCTGGGTTCTCTGGGTGTGGGCACTCTGCTGGGCACAGTCTCAGCATTCCTCATCTACACCAACACTGAGGCACTGCTTGGCCGCTCCATTCGGGCAGAGCACGTTCAGAAGCTCACAGAGTTCCTGGAGAGTGACCCTGCTGTCAGGTCAGCTACCACCACTCTGTAGCAGGACCAGAAGCATCATCCTGCTAATCAGAGATTGTTCTTATTTCTGGAATATGAGGCCCGGTTCTGGTCCTGCTTTAATCACTTTGTAAATGGGGATTCTGCATTGTGGTGAGTGAGTGCTTACAGTGTTAGAATGTACATCCAAATTCATTGTGTTCTCAGGGCAATCCACGATGTGAAGGCCACAGATATGGGCCTGAGTACAGTGCGGTTTAAGGCGGAAGTGGACTTTGACGGGCGGGTGGTTACACGCTCCTACCTGGAAAAGCAGGACATTGATCAGATCCTCAATGTACGTACAGAACAAAAACACTGGAATAGTGAACTCTCTGCACACATATACACTCTGCTCACACTGCTAGTGCTAGTGACCAAACGATGGGCAATCTGAGGCTGTCCGGTCTAAGAAAGTCGTCAGTACAACACTGCACATTTCAAACGTTTGCCATAGTCTTCACTGTGAAGAGCAAATCCATTAGAGAGTTGATTTACATTTACATAATTGGCTTGAGAAGTGCATTTTGGAGTGGTGTCATCATAATTCATTATTGGAATATTCATGTTTGTCTTCATTGGCAAATATACAGCATTTGACAGCATATTTGAAATGCCAAAGATCTGAACCGTGTCTTGTGTTATGGTTGGTTTCTTCAATGTAGGACATTCAGCAGGTGAAAACCCCAGAGGAGTTGGAAGCTTTCATGCTGAAACATGGGGAGAACATCATAGACACTCTGGGAGCAGAAGTGGATCGTTTGGAGAAAGAGCTCAAGGTTTGTGACTTGCTTTCTTTAGCACTCTTCACGTTTGGCATTAACATCTGGTCACCATGATCCAGTTGTGGTGATCGGATCATCATCTAATCAAGACATGGCACTTCGTGTTTTTAAAATGTAGATCCAGCATCTAGATACCAGTAGGCTCTTATTTTACTGGGCAGTGTTTATTTTTTTAAATAAGGCTAATGTGGTGCTGGTGCAGATTAAATGGAGCCAATACATACTATGCCTTGTGTATTAAAACACTTTACAGTCACAGTAAAGATACTTCCTGGCATTTTTAGCCACATACAAAGAAAAAAAACTGTTACATGTGTTTCGTGTTGCTCAGCAGCCCAGAGTGAAGCACAGTCAAAATAAAGACAATGGTTAAGTCACTGGCAGGAGTAGTAAGAGAACGGTGTACTGTCCTTCACCGGCAGCAAAAGACTTTTCAACCTTTGTAAGTCTTAACCCACGTGCAGACAGCTAAAAATATCTTGTTTAACAAGAGAGGCCGTAACGATATTTAAAAGATCTGGGTGAAGTGCACATGACATTAGACTGCGAATGTAGATGACCTAACTGCCTTGCGTTTATACACACACACACACACACACACACACACACACACACACACACACAAACACAAACATAAGGTGATGTATTCTCGTTTATGTTAGGATCAGGACAACTAGATCTGAACACAGCAGCGGGTTTTACATCCACCAACTTTTTCCGAATTTTACATCTTACAGCTAACTTTTCAGCAACGACCCTACACTCCGCAAACACTTCCAGCTCGTATAAGGCAGTGGCAGTTCGCTTCAGTGGGCCGAGGTGGCCAGTGATTGGAAACGATTGGCCTTACAGATGGCCGTATTATGGTGTATGGCTTTTCAAATGTGCCTTGTGACAGTCTAAAATGTCTAACCCTTTTTTTTAAAAAATTGAGTTAACTTCTTATCTGAACTTCCTGTTACACCTGAAAGTGTGCTGCTGGTACATGCTAGCAGCATTTAAAGTGGACTAAGAAATTCAAATAAGCCAGCTTCAGCTTCATGAAGGTAAACGTTATTGGGGTAACCCAGCAGTTCATTTTCGTCCTCTACGGTTCATCTGAGCTGCATGGCCATAAAAACGAATGTCTCAATAAATAAATTAATAAATTAATGAGTTAAATCTCTTCATCTTGCCAGTTTGGATACAGCCCCTAGTCATGGTAGTTTACACATCTAAAGTTTCTTAGCATAACATTTGTAAAACATATGGATGAAACCCTAGCTATTGCGATATGATATGATAATGTCTTAAATGCATATACAAAGATCATACAAACATGGGATGCATCTTAATGCAATGTGTTAACAGGACCTCATTCTCTCCCTAACTCTCACACATATGCAAAAACATCAAATACAGAAGTTTGAACGACCATGGTCAATTTTTATATTGATTTTTCAGTGAAAATATGTTACGCATCCCATGCAGGGAACAAACCTAAACCTTACTGTAAGGTGCCGTAGTATTGAAAACTGTGTTTATATGGGCTTAGTTGAATAAGGAGGGTTCAGTAGATACAGTGAGCCTCAAACACAGTTGTTCTTCTTTCAAGTACAAATCCCACATTTGAAAAAGAGGATGATTTAAGGTGGTAGTAACATCAGGCTCCTGCAGGTGGCATTGCGTTAGTGTGATCGGGCTATAAATACATGCAGGGTGTGCAATGGAACTTATAGATTCTAGAGGTGGTACGGTGCAGTGAATGCCAGATATAAATAATTATATTTATAATAATAATAATAATTATTATTATTATTATTATTGTTATTATTATTGTTATTATTATTGAAAATCAGATATTAATAATTGGCAAAAAAGGAGTGAGAATTGCATAGTTCTTTGACGCAAGAGTGCCTGAACCTTGATGTCACCTACATCCATAAAGTTGCCCAATCCATGGTATTACACCCTATTAGGTATGTTTCAGTCAGTCAACTGAAAATTTCCTAGTGAGTAACAACTTTATTTTGTGTTGATGTTACAATAGAAAGCAGCTAGTACAGGTAACATTAGCTACTAGCAAGCTTCAAGGAACTAGCATAGTTAACTAAATAGTAAAATGACCAGCTTATTACACATCATAGAACATCATTTTATTTTCTTTTATTTTCTCTGTCCGTGTCTACTTCAACATGTTTCTTCTGTGGGATCATACGCAGTGTCTTTCTGTAAACCAGCCAATCAAAACAGAGCTCATCAAATGATTCATTAGTTTACCAAACAAGGTAAAACAGCTTGTTTGATTCAAGGGCTAAATCATAGGGTGTAAATGGCTGTGTAAAACCACATCTGGGCATTTCTCCCCACCAACCACTCATGTATCTTGTAGGTAGACACCAGAAAACACTACAACACATAAAATACTGCACAAATACATTCTGTAGCACCTTAATATGTAATTACAAATGATGTAACCTTTGCACAGGCTTCATTTTGTTTTCTGATATTTTACCAAGTGTGCGGTGTGAGGATTAGAGGATGTGTTAACCATTTTTCACTTTGTGAATGAACATAACATGTACTTTAAACAGGGGCACCAAAACTTGTACGTTAAATTGTATGTATGTGTCATATTTAAATTTAGGTTTGCGGATAAGATCACTAATTACAGTGAACGATGAACACAAGATGCTTGATGAGCATCATCACCCACCACTGGCAGCCTAATATGAGCTCTACATAATTTTAGACCACCGTGTCCATCTACTTCCAGACACTGCGTCAGCGCTTCTTCTCTTGTATAAAAGCTGAACCTGTTCTGTCAGAGTAGATTTAGCTCTACATACAACAGACAACACACATACATGCAGTCAGAGGAAGCTGAAAAATACACTCCCCTCTCTCTTTATTGTATTTTGAGAGGAATATAGCATAATATTTCATAATGGCATATGTGATTCTCCCTATGATGTAAGTCCAGAGGTGAAAATGAACAGCTCCTGGACTGCTGTCAAGTTTTGGGAAAGCCATTAAATCGGAGAATCATTTATATTTTATTATGCAATATGCCTGATTATGACCTTCTCACACTCATATTTTGCTTCAATTTGCCAAATTTGAGTTTACTGACTTTGACTCATTCTGTTATTTCGAAACAGCAACGGAATCCCGAGGTACGGCACGTAGATCTCGAGATCCTCTGATGATCCTGAGAGCTGAGGAGCAGCGTCAGTGTGGAAAAGAAGAATCTGGAGAGAAGGATCTGGACCTTGAGTGACACAGCTCAGACCCACCAGTCAGATGAAGTCTTACTTTTCAGAAATCCCGTGTCATTTAAGCGCTCACAGGAGGAATGTTTCAGCCCATTTCTTCAGCTTACATTGCAGGAACTGTACAAGGTTTGCTGCTACATGCGCAAAAGGCCTAAGAGAATACACATCCAAATATGCTGATATGCTTTATTGGTGAACACTTACAAAATGGGCTTCTGTCAATGTACAGTGGTGCTGGTGTAGGATCAGCTACCCTTATGTCTATTTAAATAGTGTTTAATAGGATTAAAAGACCAAAGCTGATCCTAAAACGGCACTCTTGAGTTGATAGATATACGTAAGGCCTGGGAGCTATTTCACCAAGCAGATTAGCCCTATAACAAAATTCAAAACAGTCTCCTGCGATAGAAATCTCACTAGGTGTGGTGTTCACCTTGTGGGTGAGTTCCTTTTTAATGATCTTTGTAAAGCACTAAACAAAGCAAGGTCATCAGGTCCTGGTAATAGGAGAGATCAGGGTAAAAGAACATAACCTCTTATCCCATACCCTTCAGGCAAAGGTATTCGTTACTTGCTGCTGAAGTATTTCATTTACATTGCAAAGCAGATAAGGTGTATAAGGACATGTGGAGAAAACATGGAAGAGTCCCTTTGACCTTTCAGCATCTCATGCTCATACAGAACGTATATAGACAGTACATTTCCCCTAGAAGTAACTGAAACAGATAAATAATCTCGCCAGACAAAATTAGTCATATGATTAAATTTCTTACTTTCTTTCTCTGGTTATGTACAGGACCCTTTGCCCTTAAACAAGAAGCAGTCCTGTCAGGTAAGGATTACACCAGTCTCTCGAGATTGTATCCATTCTAGTCCACCATTCCACAAACTGGGTGCACATTTATGATAGTTTGTGTCCATTTCAGCATTTCTCCTTGAGATTTGATACTGGTGTGTGGTGGTTTTGCTGGTCAGTCAAGGTGTCAAGGTTTTCCATCATGTTCATTGAACCAGTCACGCCCTACAGTTGTCATTCTGGAATGTGATGTGGGAATGCCAGTGTTGTTCTGCTCAGACAAGAAACACAGAGTTGGACCAAAACTTTGGACTAAAATGGATTCTTCAAGAGTCTAGTGTAATCTTTACCTGACAGGATTGGGAAAGGGACATGTAACTATTGGAAAAGAAATGATACATGTGACTAATTTTTGGTCCTGGGAGCTTATATATCTCATGGAGTTACCGGCACCAACAAGTTTATTAGTTATGATCATTCAATTTTTGATGATATTGGCAATGGCATATGATATTCGCTTTGTTTAAAGGCACGTGTGATCAGTTCTCGGCTTTCTAGGAGCTGTCTAGAAATACTGAGACGAGGTTAGCTAGCATTTAGCAATACTCTAAAGCAGTCATGGGTTTTTTTGTTTTTTTTTTAAATAGGCTTTCTTATGTGTGTTCCTTGTAAATTTCACTTGAGTTTATTTTATCATGGCACTGCTGATCCATGTTCAGCCTTTTAGCCCACTCCTGGTCTTATAACTAACATACATGTGATATAAAAGTCCGGGATGAGCCTTTTTGATGCATTATTGTGGAAGACATTTGCTAATAATGCAGCCTCAAAATTCAGAAGTTCTTATGGAAAAGCACTGATGGAAACACTCTAAAGCCAGAAGAAGCGACTAAACAGTGCACACTCTGTTCCCTTTATTTATCTATAGACTGTGATGTTCATTCTTATCCTCTGACAACGCTAGCATAACGCTAACAAGCTATGAGGTTGTACAATAAAATGACCTGTTCACCACATTGACCTGTTCAAAAGAACTTGGTCATTATGAATTAACATCAGAACACAGAGCAAGTATTTCTGCCTCTTTCTCTCCCCTGTAAATAATCCCAGGTTGTGAAATGACTATCATCTCTAACAAACCTCATGAATGTAGTGATGTTCATTGAAGGAGAACTCTCAAGGTTCCGCTAAATCATCTATCTCTACATGCTGATCATGTTCAATGCAACGGTCCACTGGGGGGAAAAAGTGCTCTGGCAGTCCACCTTAAATTGTGTTCCTCTGTGCTGAAGTCGCATAGTGTATTTTTCCACATGTGCTTCATACTGCACATCATTACACCTGTACACTCACCAAGCACTTTATTCAGTATGCCCCTTTATATCTACACTCAGTGTCCATTTTATCAGCTCTATCTAGCACTTTGTAGTTCTACAAGTACAGACTGTAGATCTATCTGCTTCTCTGTATACTATGTTAGCCCTTACACCCTGTTCTTCAATGGTCAAGCCCCCCCAGGACCACCACAGAGCAGGTATTATGTGGTGTGTTGGTGTGAGTGGATCAGACACAGCAGTGCTGCTGGAGTGTTTAAACACTGTGTCCACCCACTGTCCACTCTATTAGACACTCCTGCCTTGCTGGTCCAATTTGTAGATGTAAACTCAGAGACGACAGCTCATCTGCTGCTGCACAGTTTGTGTTTGTCTTCCTCTAGTCCTTCATCAGTGGTCACAGGACGCTGTTGGCTGGATAGTTTTGGTTGGTGGACGATTCTCAGTCCAGCAGTGACACTGAGGTGTTTAAAAACTCCCATAACGCTGCTGTCTCACACCAGCACAACACACACTAACACACCACCACCACATCAGTGTCACTGCACTGCTGAGAATGATCCAATACCCACATAATACCTGCTCTGTAGTGGTCCTGAGGGGTTCCTGACCATTGACCATTGAACAGATGGACTACAGTCTGTAATTGTAGAAGTACAAAGTGCACCTGTGTGGTAAGTGGAGCTGATAAACAGGAACAGTGAGTGGAGATACAAGGAGGTGTTCCTGTTAAAGTGATTGGTGGGTGTACATGCATATTCCCCTCAGTAACAGGAACTCAATGTTACCTTCTTCATTATAGCCAAATGTGGTTGACAGAAGACTCCTGTACGCTTAGATCAAATGGAGGACCCCTGCTTTCTGAGTGAGGGCTTGTTTTTCAAGGTGGGGTTTAGGTTTCCTATAGGTTCTCTCTCTCTATATATATATTTTATTAAATGTTGGTCAGATTGCTGTTTGGTTAGATCCCTGGACCTCTGATTTAAATAAACTGCAATTAATTTATGAAACTATGTTTATCCCATGTGTGTCCTTCTTTAACGGTGTCCTGAATGTTTTGTGGTCAATGTTTACATGTATGTATTTATCACCCTGTCCAAGCAAGCCTTTATGTACCTATGAGGTATATGACCTAAAGCTATTGGTCAGCTGCGTCATCAATAGTCGTTACTTCCATTTGGATTGGCTCAGAAATCTCTCCATTAAAGCCAAAATGCCGTGGGAACTCCGACCATACCTCAAGAAAATCCATGCCTTTCTCAAAATGGGTGCCGTATTTCAGGAGCTGCGGGGGGGTTGGGGGCTCCACAGAGATGAAGTGGTGGGGTCTGTACTTCGAGGCTGCGGACAGGTGTGTCTTTAGGCAGGTGAACGGGAGCTGCAGGTCTTGGAGCCCTTATTTTTATCAGTATGGAAGGAAAACTGCGAGCTCCTCGCCGAACTGGAGGAGAACGAGGCGCGGAGCTTCTGCAGCGGCTCACAGGCTCTGTCCTCCCTCCATCACGGACAGGATCACTCGCCGTGCTCCGTGTCAGGAAACGACAGGCAGGTTTCTGTGAAGGAGTGTTTTGTGCTGTGTTTGACACTGAGTGGAGTGGCTTTGGCACCCTTAAGATGAAGTATACCGATGCTAATCGATTTGGTTATGTTAATACGAGGGGTGTGATTTCTATAGGACTGTATTAATGGCTCTGTAATTATATTTGTTCTCCATATACATCTGTAATAGTGCATTAACGTTCCCCATACGTGTCCTATAGTAATATGGCTATAATAGTATTCTGTAGTGAATCAATCTGAATGTGTAATATTCATAGGACTCCTGCATAAAGTCCTGTATTAGTATTAGATCTTGTTCAGGGCTGGGTTTGACGACTGGTTGTAGCTTATATAGAGACATATCAAAGCAGTTCGTTGTGCCATCTGCCCAGTAAAGATTGCTTTAGCCACCAGTCCTCTTTTGGTTTGCATGTTCGTCTAATTGGCTGGTCGTAGCGCTGCGTTTTGTTAGCATGTTGTTAACCCTTGTCTCTCCTATACAAGCTCACCCACAGGGGGCGCAGTTGACCGTCACATATCCCACCTTGTCCTCCTCCACCGCCATTCACTGGCAGCTCGCTGTATGCTTGGAAAACTGGAAATGACAGCAGGATCTGTGGGACAAAACGCTCATATTTTTTGCGAGCCTGTTTCAGGAGCTCTGTTTTAACCCTGCGTTGTTGATGTTGTTGTTTTACGCGGAGGACAAAGCGAGCGGCGCCGTTCGTGCTCTGCGCTTTGAGCCTCTTTACAGTGCTGCCTTGTGAGATGAGAATCAAGCAGCATTGTACAGGGCTATGACAGCACAGAGACATGCGCTTCAGAAAGGAGCCCTGCGTTTCTGGGACACGGCGGACCGCCAGGCTCTGACAGCATCCGTACACTCACATCAGCGTCTCTTAGAGCCTTCCTGAAGTGGACATACTGTACAGCACGGAGGACAAGAGACTTTCGTGGACATGACAGAGAATTTGACCTCCTGTGTGTCGCTGACACGTCGCTGCTTGTGTTAAAGCTTGCACTTGGCTTTGTGGGTACTGTGTAGCTGTTTTCCACTGCTGTCAATGGACGCTGTGTGCAGCTCGCAGGTGTCTCCACAGTGACAGCTCCAGCCTATGGGATTTGGGAAATCACTGGGAGGTTAAGATGGCTTTTATTTGAAGGGATTTGTGAACCTCATATGAATCAAAACCCATTTGGTTCACTCATTTCAGGGGGGAAAGTAATTGGATAAATGAGCATGGCAGCCTCTTGTGAATCTTTTACAGACAGTTACTGACTTCCCTGAAGTCTCTGACCCACAAACTTGACCAGACACTGGGTATCCTTCCAGGCAAGGCCCTTCTTCAGGCTAATGCAGCCACTTTCGGTTCCTAATTGCCTGGGGGAGCTTCAGTCTTGTATTCAGCCTGTAAAACGAATGCTGACTCTGTGGTTCAGGTCGGATGATATACTTCCTCTTTTTGGTCCCGAAACCATCCACAGTTGCTGTAGTTCTGTGTTTCATGTGCCATCAACTCCATCTGGAGGAATTGGCCTGGATCTGATATGTTAAAGGGGACCTGTTGTGCTCATGTTCAGGGTTCATACTTCCATTTTTGAGAGTCTGCTAGAATAGAGTAGCTTTTCTCATACTGTAAATCTGTAGTCACTGTCACTCTGAAACACTATGTTAGAGCTCTTGTGTCTTTAAGCCCTGCCTACGGATGAGCCAGATGTTGTCTGATTGGTCAACCGCCAGTACCACCCCTTTTTTAGCTCTCTGTGCGTTGTGTGAGGGCATGCCAAACTTGCTGGTAGGCGGGCAATAAGGATTGTGTTATGAGATTATGTCACCTTGCAACAGGGAAAAGAGTTGAGTGGTTTCTGTGGCAGCGAGTTTCTCTCTCTGGCGTGTACTTTGGGCTGTGTAACTTTGCAGACTTTTACATGCAAAAGAAAAAAAAAACTACACAACAGACTAAGAGCAAACCAGAGAAGCATGATAGGTCCCCTGTGCAGCAGTTCTGTACTGCTCAGAATCTGTTCTGCTGCTGCTGTCGACAAGGAAAACATGAATGATGAAATGGTCCTGCAGGCAGCCATACTCCCCCATGGTACCATGTTTCACAGGTAAATGATGTTATGTGTTACAAGCCGTTCCTTTTTTCTCCTACACTTTCTGTATTGACCCTCTGGTGCAAGTTAATCTTCATCTCTTCATCCATAAGGGTTTGACTGGATTCTGCTGTCACATGTTTAATGTGCTTTGTTTGCAGGCTGTATTTTGGCCTTTCTGTTCTTGAGTGGTTTCTATCATGTGCTAAGCCCTTTGAGGTCATGCTGGTGTAGTCTTCTCTTTATGGTCGTCTTTGACACGTTTGCACCTACATTCTGGAGACTGTTAAACAGGAAAGGAATAAAGTATTTTCTTCATAACTGGTCATCCACTGTGGTCCTCCATGATATTACAAATTGTTAGGCATTATTAAACTGTGCAGAATGTGTTTTGGTTGATTTAGCCAGACCCCTTGTGTCTGTAATTGATTTGTTATCACTGCTTTACTGGTACTGACAATTCTTTGGTCTTCATGTCGAGACTCCATATCCAGATGCGGATGCCATTTCTGCAGTCAGCTCTAGTCCTCTAGCAACTCTTAATAACTGAGCAGATATTTCTGTACTTATACATCCCATTAGGAGTGGGTGATATGAGAGAAATATATCCTGATGCTTCAAGGTATTGTAATGATACACTATATGCATATTATTTAGATGAGTGTAATAAGTTGGACCTGTGGTTTCACATATACTAAAATACCATAAGAATAACAGTCCTACACCTACAGTCTTTTTATCCAGTGCTTTACTGGATTGTACTAAATCTAGTAAACAGGTCTAATTATGCTCACTTTGTAGTGAAATATAATTAAACGGTGTTTTTAATCAGTGTGTTGATATCCTCAATACGCCCAGAAAAACATACCGTGAGGTAATTTATCATAACACAGTAAAATATCATCATATTGCCCATGCCTACATCCTACTGCTGCCCTGAAATGGGAGGAATATGTATATAAAGAGCCCATATAGTACAGAGCCTAAACTAAGAGTGTCACTATCCCATTATTTATGATAGAGCTGTTGTACACATCAGTGTTGTACAAGGTAGGTGTTTCTAATAAAGCGGCCAGTAAGTGTACATTGTGTTTAAAACTACCCGGATACAAGCAGTCTGCGCTGTAAATTGTGAAACATCAAGTGTGGTGCTGGCACAAACATATATATACAGCACAATAAAGTTTTTCACTCCCTAACATGTCTAGCCATGTGGTCCGGTGGTCAGAAATTGACCACCAATGAAGGGCTAGAGTAGTGGTTCCCAACCCTGGTCCTAGAGCCCTAGAAGCCCTGCACATTATAGTGTTTTCCAGACAAAACACACCCACTTCAACTCAGGATCAGGTGTGTTTGGGGGTCCTCCAGAACCAAGGCGGGGAACTACGGCGGTACAGGATGACTGACACATACTGTGCATGGAAAATGATGAACTATAGTCTCTAAGTGTACACAAATGAGGTGAAGTTGTTTCTAATAAAATGGCCTGTAAGTGCACAGTGTTCAAAACCAAAAGCAATGGTGATGTTGCATCAGCACAACAACATGACATCACTGTAGTGTTGAGATTGTTCCACCACCCAAATAATGGTTTCCTGGGTTTGATGGATCAAGTTAGGTGGGGCTGATAAAATTTGCAGCAACAAATGAAACTGTAAACCTACAAAGCTCACTCATATATTGTAGATGTTTCTGATAAAATAAATGAATGTAACAACAGTGAAAGTGTACGTATAGAAATGTGGTATTAGCTGTAAGTTCAGAAGCCCCACTTTCAGCAGAATTTCTCTGCTTCTATAAGCTAAGAAAGCAAAATGTAAGAAGGCATTTTTGTAATGGTGTATGCACCTACGGTTACTGAGGAAATGAGGGAGAGGATGGGGCGGGGGGTTCGGATTTATGAAAGCACATCGCCTTTGGCATTCTCACTGAGCCTGAGTCACAGTGCATGACTCACTACTGCTGAATGGACTTGCCAGTGTGTATGTGTGTTTCAGTGAGCAGGCATTTGCCTTAAACCGTGTCATCTACCAAATCAATATTGCCACTATCCATTATTCATGGGACGTTTTATTGATGTCTGTGCAAAATTTATGACAATTCGTATATATTATTCATAGCTATTCATGCCACCAAAGCTCCACAAAGTCTAACCGCCTCCCCTTTTCCTCGGCTCCTCAGTGGGGGCTAGTTTATATCCCTCCCTATTCCCTCTGGAATGTGAATCCTACCAAACCAACCACTATTTACCTCAATTTTGGTTAGGAGATCCTGCAGTTCCCCTGATTCATTCATACCCAGGATTTTCTCTGCACCCTGTAAACATATACAGACCACTGAAAGGTCAGAACATCTGTACAGCTATCCTGTAAGCAACATCAAGGTTTATCAAAGGTATATTATGAAAGTAATGTGAATAGAGAGTAAAATATATTCTTCCAAATGTTAGCTATTATTAACATAATGCACATAATATACAGTGCTCTTCCATTTCGAGTCAAAACAGCCAGTAAAGGTTGAGTGAACACAGTTAATCCAGTACACTTTTGTCAAATTCAGCGACTCGGGTTGATCTACACAACCCTGCTCCAGTCAGTCAGTAACTGGGGGCATCTGTGCTTGTGCACAGGACTGGGGAGGGGAGGGGCTACGTGCTGAACTCCATGCATTGTCAAGAAGGAGAGAAGGGTGAGAAGTAGCTGAAAATTAAAAGAGCTTAAGAAACAACTGCTGCATCATTTAAGGTGGAATAGGAAAATTCTAAAATGCAGCTGTGCTGCCGGAATGTAACTGCTGCACTATTTAAGGTGGAATAGGAATTCTCTAAAAAGCAGCTGAGGCGCCAGAATGTAACTGCTGCACAATTTAAGGTGGAATGGGAAAGCTTGAAAAAGCAATTGTGCTGCCAGAATGTAACTGGAGATTTAAGGTAGAATGGGAAAACTTGAAATAGCAGTCGTGCTGTAGCAGCTGAGGTACCGGAATGTAACTGCTGCACCATTTAAGGTGGAATGGGAAAACTCGAAAAAACTGCCGAGGTGTCGGAATGTAACTGCTGCGCCATTTAAGGTGGAATGGGAAAACTCGAAAAAACAGCCGAGGTGCCGGAATGTAACTGCTGCGCCATTTAAGGTGGAATGCGAAAACTAGAAAAAAAAGGCTGAGGTGCTGGAACGTAACTGCTGCACCATTTAAGGCCACATGGACTGAAGCACCTGTGGGTGTTTTCAGGTCTGAAGAAAGAGTGGAGCCTGAATTTCTCCTCCCTTTAAGATGAAGGCTTGAAGTACTGCTTATCTGTTGGAGACAGTTTTGGTGGTCTACAGCCCCATTCTTCCCTTTTGGTAACTCCTGTTTTTGTATAAGTGGATTATCTTATACCTGAACTCCTCAGAGAAACCTCCTGAACAATGGATAACTTAATAGCTGTTTTGACTGGAAATGAAAGAAATGAACTGGCATGTGCACATTGCTAGCCATGAAGAGAAGAAGAACTCATTTAAAGGCTTTATTAAGAGGACTGACCCCCAAGTAGTGTCCATCAATGAAGACCACAGGCAGGGACGGTGGCTCGCCCACCCTTCTGCAGCGTGCTTCCAGCTCCTTCCCGTATTCACTGTCCAGAGCGATGTTCTTCTCCATGAACTTCACCCTGTGATTCTGGAAGATTTTGCGTACCAGCTCACAGCGCTCAAACGTCGTCCTGACCACACGGAAACTGGTGGTGTAGATCACAATCCGCCCAAACTCCAGAGTCAGTTCGGGCTGCAACGAAGTGGACAAAACAGAGAGAACATGAAGAGTGATTAATACACTATGCGGTATACATGCGTTCCCTATTATAAAGCCTTTACCACTTTCTACCCTAATTATTATTAGTAGCACTATTAGTAGTCATAGTATTAGTAGGGTAGAATGTTAAAGTGTGAATCAGACAGACACTTCACACACCGTGATTTACTGGTCTATGTGCTACATGTGAGATTCTTCTGCTCCCCCATCCTGAGATTCAACATTTCAAACGTCCATGTATTAGGTGATTTTATAAGGCTAATTATACATTACAGCCTTTTAGTGCATCTTCAGACACTGCAGTGTAAGAGGGTTTTGATAGCTACCAGTGACAGACAGAAGTCTGTTACAGTCTGTTACAGCCACAGCTGCATGATCAGAAATGCTTTAAAGCAACATTGGAAAATAAACACACAAATAAATAAATAAATAAATAAATACACAAATAAACACATAAATAAACACATAAATATGCAAATGAATAAACAAAGAAAGAAAGAACAGACACAAAACCTTAAATCTAATCCATCAGCCAAGACATGGTAGATGCCTAAAGTCCACTTCTTTAGTTTTGCACTAGAGCTATAAGGCTAATGTTGGTTTTCTGTTTCTGTTTGGATTAGTGGTATACCGATTAATTGACTTGGATGGCAACTAATATTGTTTCCTTAGGAAGGTTCTGACATTACGACTTACTGGAGTTAACAAAAGCACAGTGGCCTCAAGAACAACATCCACAAAAGTGTGGGAGCATTTTACATCTTCCTCAGAATAAAAGGAAGTCAGTTATACTGTATATAAAGTGGGCACAGGTGCACATCCTTTATGTTGGAGCATCTGATGAGGAAACCTGTCAGCTCATAGCTGTAATACAGATCAAAACCTAAGAGACATAGAATTTTAATTAAACACTAAATTAAAGAGATACATTTTCAAATGTTTCTTAACATGTTCACTGAGCTTCACTGTCCAATTATAGGTGGAAATTAGTTCCACGGTTTAGACATACAGTGTAATAACTGAAATGAAACATTAGTATCTGCAGATTTAATGTCACTTGTTAGAACATAAACAGATTCTGGGATGTAAGAGGGTGCAATTAGGTCAATTAGGGGTTTAAAAACTAGTATCAGAACTTGAAATGAACCTTTGAAATCTATCCTAAGAGACACATGAACCCAGTGAAGCTCTTTTAAAACAGGAGTGATATTAGCGATCAGTGCTGCTGTGTTTTGTAGATGGTGGATTGTTTTCCTAAGACCCCCAGTAAAGTTATTACAGTGATCAACTCTGCTAGTAACAAATGCATGGACAAGTTTCTAAGCATTCCTCTGATAGAAAAGGCCCAACTTTTAATTTTACTTATTAATATTTTTCAAATGATAAAAGCTACCGTAGTGCCTGCATTTACATGCAGGACAAAACAGGTATTCCTGAAATATCAAAAGGAAAGGAAATGTAAATCAGTACAGCTATAAAAATTGATATTATGTTTCATAATGACATCAACAAGTATGTACAAGTATGTTCTTTCTTTCCTTCTTTCTACTTTTGTCTGATGACTGTTTTTTTGTGACAGACAGGAATTATTAACTGTTGACTGATCATGCAAACAACTGTAGGAAGCCTATTACTAATTTACATCCTGCAAACTTATATCATCACACCATTGCCTCATCATGCCACTTTGGTGTCGAACAGATTTGCTTTTGTGGTTTCTAACACTGTACGACACATTGTTATCTATAAAATAGGACAACATTAAGACTCCAAGTTGGAAACTACTGCTGTTTTTTGGTCTTTTTTGGTCCAGCTTTTCTAACAAGAGGTCATACGGTGCCAATCACATAAGCCAGTCTAATTTAGATCAAGTGAGCAATGACTAAAGTTTGTGGTTACAATGTCAAGTGGGGGATTATAAGTTAGCTACATACACTTGTTAGCTACATTAGTCTTTTAGCTTCACTTTAAAACTACAGAAGCAAACTATGGACTAATGACTGACGCGTGAGGTACAAATTCACTTTATAACACCACACTTTTTGTGTTATAATGCACAATGATGTGTTCCACTGTTTTCACAAAATTTATACAAGACTGAATGGTTAAACCATGAACAAGGTCATCCAGAAAGGTTTGTTGTGAAGTTTACATTCTAGAGAAACTGAAATGCCTCTAAAAGGCTACTTTTATAATGTAAAAAGTCATGTTAAGAAAACATATTACATGAAATGGTTACAAATATGCTGTCTGAGACATTGTTTTATTATAGTTTTGAAACAAAGTTTTGGCCTAAAACATTAAATTCTACTCACATAAGGCACATGTAGGTTCACTGGTGTCTTTAGATTATAAATAATCTGAAAATACTGCCTTTGTGTACATCTCAATGACTGAATTATGAAGGAATCAAGAAAAAAACAGTGTAATAACCCTTTAGGATAAATTGCAACAGTGAATTGTGCTCAGGTTGATTTGAAAACTGAATCGAATTTGATCTCAGACAAAAGCTGGTGTGAGCACAAGGAGTAGAAAGTGGAAGTCAGGAGAATTCATTAAGCTGATTAGCTTAGCTGAAACACTTAAAGAAATGTACCATTAATGTTTAATCATACAGTGACCTTGTCCTCTAAGGCAGCTTGCCTGTCCAGCCAGAGCATGAGAGAGGAGCTGTAACCAATCGCTGCTTAGGAAGGACACTCTGACCCTCTTGAGGACACTGGTGATAGACGATTCTTAGAAGAGTTTGGCTTTCCGCGCTGTCAGAATTGGGAATGACTGATGAGCTGGGTTTAGCCTCCTCTGTATGGCAATACATGGCAATTGCAAATTAACCCTTAATAAACTCCAGGTTTATTATTCAGTTAGCATTCTTACTGTCGGGTAACTTCTATGAAACTAATATGTAGGTTATGTAGTTCTGAAAGTGAGCAATGAAGCCAGAACCCACCAATACGTCCACAGTGTTTAAGACGTTTTACTGAAGTTATGCAAGGACCAGTTGTGAAATTAAATATTCAGGTGGTTCAGTGTGTCAGTCTGTGACCAGCACACTGCAGTAGGCCTGACCGTCCTGAACGTCCACTTCCTTCTGGCCATTACTCACCCCGCTGACTTTAGTCAGGTTGTCGAACAGTATTTGGCCGGCACTGACTTTGTGCTTGACTCCTCGTACTGTCCCGTTCTTGCTGAGGATATTGACCCGCTTAGTACTGAAAACTCTGTCCTTGTCCTTTCCTCCTGCGAACAGCAGAAGGTCATCCGGCTCGCTCTCACTGTCGTCCAGCTCTGAGCCCAGGTAGGCCCCCGGGTGTCCATTTAGCTCCCCACTGGTGGAGGGTGTGCTGGCCCGGTCCGCCTCCGAACTGCTGGTGCAGTCAGAGTCCAGAGAGTCGGCCGGACCCTCATCCTTAAACATCTCCTTCAGCACCCGCCCGCTGTTCCCCGAAGCCACCCGGAACCTCACCCGCTTCTGGGGCTTCTCGTCGCCCGCTGATGGCAAAGTCCCCTCCATTGGAAAGTTCCAGAGTAGGTTACATCCCCCACAGAATGCACTGCTTTAATCCACCCCTTTCCTGTGCATGTACACAAGCTTGGCCTTTACTTCCCCATATTTACCCGAGTATCCCATTCAGCGTGTGTACTCCAGAAAAAAAGCGTCACTCTGAGCTCTCAGCAGCCGTACTGCCAGTGTTACCGTTAACACGTTAATAATTCATGCGGCTCTGCCATGGTTACTGAGAAAGCCAACCATGAGGAAACTGATAGTGCTCTTTAAATATTTATCGTAGTCTTTAAGCTTTTTTTATTCTTCCTCAGTTGTGTTGAAACAGATGTATAGATCCGTTTATTCTGTTCTCACATGAACAATCTTCGAATCCATTTTCCTTCATAATCACATATTATATGTGGAAGGTCATGAGTTTTTAACTACAACCTTGTTGGCTTGAGTAGGGTAAGGAGCTTAAGAAAGGAATGCATGCTGGATTTGAATGTTTTGAGTTATGCACTGATTTGCATTGCACGAATCGTGATATGTGCACCCTTTTTCAGCTCTGGACACTTGATTATATATAAACTGACCAGCTGGCTGGGTGCTTTTGTGTATTGTTTCTTTAGACTTCAGCAGAGCAGTCTTTATGCACATGTAGCAGCACTTAGTGAGATTAGACTGGACCCGTACCTACACACCTGCTGCACACAGACAAATGACTGACATATGGAGGAAGTGAGCTGCCCCCTCATTGGCTGGCCTTTCCCTCCACGTTCCTTCCTGTGCAGTCGAAACGGAGCGGCCAGGCAGCTGCCGACTGACTAATTCTGTCCAGCCGACCACTACTAGGCCACTTAATACCAACACCTCGTTTTTGTCCCAGGTGATGAAATGGCTCTCTGGATATGTGATACACCAACCACAAATGGAACAAAGCCATTTGGGCTGAGTGGGTTGTTTTTAGGACTTCTGGTGCAGGGGAAATGGCTCTCACCAGCGGAAGCATTAGGACTTAGCTTAAAGGACTATATTTAAAAAATCTCATTTCTAGACGTTCTACAAGTCCCCCTTATCTCGAATGTGTTCCATCAGTCAAAACATGTCTGTTGTCTAAAGATATAACTCAATCAATTTAGCACCATGCCTGCCTCAGTCATCATGTAATAGCCTCAAATCGCAGCACAGTGTTACAGGACAAAACCATTTTCAAAATGTCTGCATAATTCAGCCAGTAGGATGTAAGCAAAGTCAGATTGGTTTAGTGTGAATGCTCTGTTCTAAAGAAATTTCACCACGCAGAATTGTTCACAGTGGTGGTAATAGGAACCAGACATCCAAAGGCATTAGTATCTCTAAAAACTCCCTCACAGAAAATTATGAAATCGTTCTGAATGTGCTGCTTGATGTCTCAGATGATATTTTACAAGCAAGAGAAATTGGCCTAAATGTATTATTTTTGAGTAATTCAGGGTAGAATTGTAAATGTTGGACATCCTATTTTTCAAACATCCAAATAAGCTCACCAGACAAAAAATAAGTCACCCTGCATATAATTAAGGTGGTAGTAACTTCAGGCTCCTGCAGATTATGTTGTACGAGGATGATTAGGCTATAAACACCTGCAGGGTGTGAGTGACGGGATTCATAGATTGAGAAGAGGTGGTACAGTGCAGTGAATGTCTCGCTCCATGTGTGGAAAATGGCTCCAAAGCATCTGGACTACATCCAGAAACTTGTCCAGTTCATGCCAAATCGAATCACAGCTGTTAAAACCTGGAAGACACATGCAGGGTCACTGGTGAGTTTGCGTGGTAGACTTCACAGTCCTTGGTTCCAGTCACCACCAATATAAAAAAATCACAAGGTCTTGCAATGCCCCTCATCCACTTCTCCACTGTAGATGTATTTAAAAGTAGTTTTAGGACAAAAACCATCTCAAACCCTCCATAAAACAAGGCCAGGCAGAATATTTGTAACCATTTCATATCATTACTGAGAGTTCTGTGAGGAACTTTAAAGACCTTGAATGGTTCAGATGCAACAAGTTGATTTTGTCCCAGACCACTCTGAATGTCTTTGTTTACATCTCAATGATTAAATTATACAGATTTCTTTTTAAATCAGTGGAATTCCTCTTAAAAATAATCCCAGATAGGATTGCATATGTGTTCTCCAACACTGTGTAACATACGGTTATTTATACAAATGGACAGAAGTATGTAGTTTAGCTAAAAACAGTAGCAGTCATTAATTAACAGTAGCATCATTGAATTTAGTCTGCAGTTTTGTCCATTTCTATAAATAACGGTATATTATACACTGTCAGTAACCTTATAAGGATGTCTATAATAAGCTGTAGGCTTAGCCTTGTAGATCCAGCACAAAACTTAAGAAGCAAACTTCAGACAACACCAATCAAATCTTAGTTGATGATATAGATTGAGGAGACTGGGAGCATTGTGTAAGTCTGATATTTAACTGAACATTTAACTGAACATCATTTTCAAGGAATGACATTCAGAATGTCTGTACTGCAGTCAGAGCTCTATCAGAGCACGTTTGATGATTAACTTTTTCATCCTCAGGTTAGAACTGCCAAATTGTGACAAAATAAAGCTGTACAAACCTCTGGCAGTCTGCACCATTCAAAGCATTCAAAGTTATCACCTCTCGCATCAGTCTCACCCAAAGCACCTCTCCGCTAAGCAGCCTCTGTGAAGAGGCTTATCTGAGTTGGCCGTGACCGCAGGCGGTTAGCTGATACACTCTAACCAGCTAACAACCCCCCAAAAAGGCAGCTTCCATAGGCAGAAAGATTTGCGGGTCTCTGCATTTCATTAGGAAGCTCCACAAATCAGTCTCCCCAAACAGCGTGGAGTTAGAGCCAGACAGAGCCGCCCTGCTGATTCAGAGATGGGTCTTGCCAATTGCATCTCATTAAAACCGTTTCAGTCACAGGGCCATTGTGAACCGTGACCTGGCCAGGCCATTCTAGCTGTCTGTACTAATGATTATCATGTAGTTTAATCTCTCATTATTACTGCAATGATCGTCTCTTGTCTCCATTACAGAGTGCCCCAGTCCCGTTTCTGTTGCTTCTCCTTATTGTCAGTGTCAGTTCTGCAGGCTTGAGGCCTCACCTCACTTTTAAATAACTTCTCTCCCGATGGCTTGTATTTTCGTGCCTTATGTTGCAAGGAATATTTCGGTAGTACTGACTGATGATGTCAGAGGATGAGGAGTTGGCGCCACAGGTTCACTTTTAAAAGTGCAATATGTAAGATTTCTTGTTTTAAAATATTTCAGAATAAACTACAATAACAGAATGTGAAGAAACCACAGCCTAGATGTGCAGTGCTGCAGAGATGTTGACTAACGTTAGCATGTTCTGTTCTGCCTCGTAAAACCACTTTGTACCTGAAGAGGCGATAGTGAGTCACTGTAGCACATCAGTCCAACATAAGGAGATAAAGAAGTAGCACTGCTGCCCCGACATCGTATTCTAACCTCTTGTCAATCTTGTTGACGGTCTTGATGGCGGTTAGATCATTTAAGGACAAGTAACCAATGAAAGGAAGAGTCAGCAACAAAGGCTGAAGCCAAGCAAACAAAACAAGCGATACAAATAGAAGCTAAGCACTGGTGTTGCTTTCCACCACTGGGGTTCTAGACCCGTAAGTAAACAGCTGGTAATGCTCACATTGAGGAGGAGGGACTGTGCATTTCCTAGTAGGGTGGACACCACAACTTTATGGTGATATGTTGCCCCCTACTGAAATGTGGAGTATCAGTTCAACTGGTTCCATCATCAAATCAACAGATCGCTCCTTTAAAAATGGTTCCTCAAGGGTTCTCAGAAAAGACAGTGTGTATATGCAAAACAGTCTGTGGAATACTGAAATGGTTCTTTCCATGTTTAAAGGGTTCTTCTCCATGGAAAACCTGTTGTAACTTTCAGGAATTACCACTGATTTTCCTTTATCAATCTGATACTAAGTAACATCAAAACTACTGGTATGAATACTTTCCCCCTTGTGTTCCCTGTGTGGGGATACAAAGTTTCTACACTGACAACCAACAAGTGAACATTTACATTCAAAGGTCTTTCCATTAGTAGCAATTCAATTACCGGACAAATAAAGCAGCAAAAATAAATGTGACTGCCTGTGTCAGGGTACACGGTGAGCACAGGCAAAGGTTCAGATGAAGACGTGGCTCCTATCCTACATGTTTATTTACCGCAATATTGTTTCTGCATCAAATGCACATTCATTTATATATAAGATGTATATTTAATATACTGGGGAAATAAAACACTTGCAATCAATATATCTATGTATCCAGTGTATCTGTTAAGGGACATGCCAACCAAAATGAAAAATTAACCATTAACTACGGCATTGGAAATATGTGTACTTACATTCTATTACAGTGCAGCAGTGGAATCTGGAGTGTGTTTCTCTGGTTTCAAGACAAAAAAAAAAAAACTTCTGATGATGCATCTTGTAGGTGGTAGGAAACTGCTATGAGAATGTTGTTTTGGGGTGAGCTGTTTTTTTTGGGATCACTAATGTTACTGCCAAATATGAACTGTATTCAAGTCTCATCCTTTCTCTGGAGAGAATAGATTATTCTCACAGCACGAGTGACCTGTCAGACGAGGAGAACACCAACAAAAGGCCTGCAAATGTGTAAGCTCAGTTCTTTTAATATGCTGATCACCAACAAAACCAGCATGTGTTGTGTTTTATATGCTGGTGTGCTGGTCAGCAGCAATGGATATTAATATCCTGGTCACTGTCAAAACCAGCATGTGTTGTGTTTTGGATGCTAGTGTGCTGGTCCACCAGCATGACAATGCTATGTAACCAGCTAAACCAGAACAATACCAGAATAAACCAGGGTAAAACAGCTTGGAAAATGATTAGGTCAGAATTGTAATAATCATAGGTACTTCATTATCAGTTCGTCAGTTTGATATACTTTTTAATAATACCTTAAAATACATTACATCCCATTAACTCACTCACTCACTCATCTCCTAAACCGCTTATCCTTCTGGGTCACGGGGCCATCCCTACAAGGGAGTAAAGCGAATCAACGGCAAATCTACTATATTATGTTACAGCTAAGGTGAGGCAAATACTCATCTGCATACTTGCAAGTGTTTTCTAGATTACTGGGAGATGTTTTTTCCATAGATGCTGCCATTTCAAACTGAAATAGAACTCAATCAATAAACACACTCAGAATGACACAGTATGTGTAGTAATTAGCATGCAGTTTTTCATATTCAGAATTTCTATTATATACATCAAACAAAAGTAATAACCAGATGAAATGAATGTTGTGAAATATATGTGCTGTATATTGCTGCATGAATGTGCTACTGAGAGAGAGATTCTGAGAGGATTAAATGGACTTGCTTGTCAGGTTCAGTCCAGCAGGGGGCAGACTCGTATCTAGTGGTTTGGAAGGAGTGCAGGCGTGAAGACAGGTCTATTCTAGTCTGACTGGAATTTATATCAAGAAAGTGAAGCAGTCATGAGAGTCACAGACAGGCAGGATGAGAGAATAAGGTTATTTGTGTTCCTAAAATGTTTTTACTGGGTCTAAAATATAACTTTGCCTTTGGATGCTTTATAAAACGCAGTGAGGGGTGATGCGGTATGGAATGATCTGTTGGTTATGTGACTTTCTGCATGTTTATTTTAGCATTCAGTTATTGGTTTCTAAGCTGGTATTATATAGCGCGACTTCTGGCCTCTTATTCCAGTAATAAATCCCGCAGGTCCCCAGAGAGCACGCTCCTGATGCAAAATTGAAAAGTGAGAGCAATATTGCTTCTTTGGTGGAATCACCAGCTCAGTCAGTCACTCTGTAGCCTTAGTCTTTTTTATATATAGGCCTCCTTACAGGCCTCAAGTCTCTCTGGACATTTGAATTTATTGGACAATAGCACAATGCATTTGCATGATGCTCTTCTACATTTGCAGCATAAGATAACCTCATTCACGTTCACAGTGGATACACTAGCTTGGCTCCTGTGGAGAGGAAATGGCACACATCTGCCTGTGAAATACAGTCTTCATCCAGACACCTGGAGCTTATGAGCTAAATATAGACAGAGGGTGTCTGTGTTTTAATTAGCCTCCCCGATCAATATTTGCTAAGCTCACTATCCTCTAACCCCCGGGCTTTATTATCCCAGCAAATGCTCGGCTGTTATTCGTTGGAAATAAGGTGCTGCTGATTATGTTGTGTGGAAAGGTTGTTGTTTTGGCAAGGCACGTGGTGTCATTCAGCTGCTGATCGAGTGACAGATGATATTGTTTCTTTCATCTGCTTTGTGATTGCCAACCCTCTGTAATAAAGGAAGCTGCTGAGGTGTTTTAGGGTTTCCTTTTCTATTCAGGCAGTTTTAGATGCTAGAGCCTGGAATTGATGTAATTTTGATGACTACAGAGATTTTTAAGTCACTAAATTCAAAATGTTGGCTTTTTATAAATGTATATACACTCATCGTTGTGCCGGAGCTGGAGTGACACCAGGCCTTCTGGACATGTGACACGTGACAACAAACCATTCATCTTGGCACTGACCACTTTGGCTCCACACACGGTTTCTTTGGTCATCTCCACCAAGACAAAAGCGGGACTTGTCACTGAAGATGACCCGCCGCCATTCTGAGTCACTCACGTCACATGTGTGGCCAAGCATGAAACTTGATTCTGTCTTGGTGCCACTATTTGTGCAACTATTCTTTTGACGACGAGTGTACTTTGAAACTGAGGTATACTGATGTCATCACCAGACCTGCTATTTTTATTCAGAGTGAGTGAGACTTCTATAGGAGACAGAAAAGGCCATACTGCATTCCCTTTTAAATTTTGCATTAGTTCACTGAGGACCTGCAGGACTTCTTATTGGAATAAGGGCCTGCAAGCTGTGGTGCTTTTTTTTTGTTACAGGTACTCATATGCATATTCATGATTTGCACAATTCCGACAATTAGGCCAGGAGATTTGCATATATTTGCAGGTGCAATTGTATGGAGCCTGACCCATGTAGGAGGATGTGGACACAGCACACTCTCTTTCATTGCTGCTGTGAGTTTGTGACTGCAGTGCTACATCTGCTATGCACTTAGAGAGAGAGTGAGACTCTGATAGCCCAGTGGTTAGAAGGTACGGAGCGGCCTGATATACCAGAGTCACGGCCTGTAGCTCCACGTCAACAGACTTCACCCTCTGCTGATACTGAAGTGCATCTTCAGGTGCTTTATAAGATGCTAAAGTGCATCTTAAAGGCACATATATAAGATGCTACAAATGATGCTGTAGTGCATCTTATATACAGATATGGATAATGCTATAAAAGTACATCTTATATTAAGCTATGTAAGATGCTAATGTGCATTATATATACAGTTATAGAACATGTTAAAGTGCATGCTATAACCAGAGATGCTATCTTCATTGAGTGCACCTCCTTGTTTCTGCACTCTTTGTTCATTTTATCAGCTCCACTTACCATACGGGTGCAGTTTGTAGTTCTACAGTTACAGGCTGTAGTCCATCTGTTTCTCTGCATACTTTGTTAGCCCCCTTTCACTCTGTTCTTTAATGGGCAGAACCCTCACAGGACCACCACAGAGCAGGTATTATGTGGGTGGTGGATCATTCTCAGCACTGCAGTGGTGGTGGTGTGTTAGTGTGTCTAGTGCTGGTCTGAGTAGATCAGACACAGCAGTGGTGCTGGACTGTTTAAACACCTCACCGCTGGACTGAGAATAGTCCACCAACCAAACATATCCATCCAACAGTGTCCTGTGAGCAGCATCCTGTGACCACTGATGAAGGACTAGAGGATGACCAACACAAACTGTATAGCAAAATGTGAGCTACTGTTTCTGACGTCACATCTGCAAGATGGACCAACAAGGTAGGAGTGTCTAATAGAGAGGACAGTGAGTGGACACAGTGTTTAAAAACTCCAGCTGCATTGCTGTATCAGATCCACTCACACCAGCACAACACACACTAACACACCACCACCATGTCAGTGTCACTGCAGTGCTGAGAATGATCCACCACCCACATAATACCTGCCCTGTGGTGGTCCTGTGGGAGTATTGACCATTAAAGAACAGGGTGAAGTGAAGCGGCAATGCACAGAATCAGATGGACTATAGTCTGTAAACTACAGAGTGAACCTATATGGTAAATGGAGCTGATAAAATGGACAATGAGTGTAGATACAAGGTGGTGTATTAAATGATGCTACACATGATGTTAAAGTGCATCTAATGTGCATCTTATATACAGGAGGCCTATATAAGATTCCATATTGCATGCAAAAGTACATCTTATGTAAAGGTGGTAATAAATAGGAGGAAATTTAAAAAAGAGAATGTTTGATGCCATGTTAGAAAGCTAGATAATGACACGTTCTAGGAAATAAATTATATTTATCAGAGTTCAGAGTTGTGTGCTGCTTATTCACAGCTTGTTAAGCTGTCAGTGGTGATTATGTTTCTGGAGGGAGGGCTCTTTGTCTGTCAATACCATTCCTCTCTAAGCAGCCTTGTGGACATGGAGGAGAGAGAATCAATGCATCAATGTCTATATGTCCCGCAGTCTCCACATCATTCAAACCTGGCAGATCCAATCAATTCCACAGATCATGTCTATGCCGCTTCAGAGAGGAGCAACATGATGGCACTTTCTAGGTTTGGTTTCTAGAATCATCACAGATGAGATACAAACCTCCGGTTTTAGTTCCATCTGTCTTCCATCGTATTGCCTGGCACCTTCATGAAGCAATTGCAGTAACCTTAGAAAACTGGCATTGCGAATGCCAAAGATGACCAAATAAACTGCAGCAGCCAAAATGTTAGACATTCTAGATGTTTGAAGTAAACCACACTCCTGCCTAGAAGGATACAAAATCGAATCATGGTCCTAATGTTCATCCCAGTAGCACTGGGGTGTGTGAGCATGCACGTATAGCCTATATATGTGGAAGCGTGCATGCGGATTTGGAGCGTGAGTCATTATTTAGACTGATATGAGCCCAAACATACAACCAGCACACACATAATCAAAGAGGCAGGCTTCTTGTCACTGTTGCTAAGCAACCGCAGGAGCCATGGACCCAAAATCTGTGTGCAGAGGAGCGAATGCTGACTTGGGGGTGG
>CM067485.1:7230821-7243806 GCA_034552555.1 Semaprochilodus insignis
TCTCTCTCTCTCTCTCTCTCTCTCTCTCTCTCTCTCTCCTTTTCTCTCCCTTTCTCTCCCTCTCTCATCACCTGAGTATGTCAAATGCTCAGCTGCAGCTGCAGAGTAACTGCAGGGCAGCTGCAGTGCTGGTGTTAAGGCTGTTACATTAATGGGTGTTGGTGTGTATTATGTGTTAATATGTTTTGTGTTTTCGTCCATTTCTGCCATTGACTGATCTGAGCAATGGGGGTTTTTGTTGGTGGCCGTACAAATGGTGCTTAATTTAATCTTGATCTATGTGGATTATGGCCTTTTGCCTGTATGCGATGGGTGGTTGTTCCCGTTTATTGTAGTATTCGGGTATGCAGTAGTTTTGCTTCTGTAGCTTTGGCTTTTTTGGTTTTGCACAAGTTTTTGTTTGGTTGGATGTAGCCTAATGTTAAGATGCTGTTTATGGATTTAACATTTAGTATTTAGCACCAAATTAATTTTAAGATGATGTCTTGTTTTTATAAAAGGTCTTCTGATCTTCTCTGAGAGAGTTTTCTCAGTTTATCTTCAGTGTTTGGAAATAAAAAAAAAAAACAATTCTCTAACTTCTGACTGAAACAAATTTGGTACTCCTGAGTTTAAGAATACACTTTTTCATTATTTGCTGTAAAATTTTAATTTTGTTATTAGCATATTTTGTTGTTGTCCATGCATTAATTAAGCCAAGCAGTCTTGGCCTTGGCACTTCATAAAACACACGTTTAGTGTACTTACTACTGTCCTTATCTTTGAGTCGTCATGTTCACAAGACTGCACCCATAGCTCTCTGACACAGATACTAATCTCTGACAAACAATTGTTTGCTACTTGGTTGGAAGTGCTGTCATTTGTTCAGTGTCTGTGGCCAGGCCAGCGTTCTTTTAATGGGCTACAAGGAAAGGTGGTATTGCAGGGCTGAGGGTTTAATTATGCTTAGCTAATACCCAGCAGATTATTTTGATCATTAATTAGTCTGATCAGATCTGTGTGTGTTTTTGTTTGCCTGTGTTAAGATGGCTACAGTACAATAGACCGGAGACGCACAATGATTATGAAATCACATTGATGGTGGCATATAATTATAAATATAAAGAACATTTTGGGCATCATGCATGCGAGTAGATTTGAGTATTTACTGTATTCCTGAAAAGCAGAATGTTTAGATGATACTGTTGTGCAGAATGTTTAGATGATGTTGTGCTTAAATGTCTGTATTTTATTGATTTTCCTGTATGTGTAATCCCTAAGGAAAAAAAATCATGCAAGAATATGTAGTTCCAATTTCTGCATTTTTTAAATGTTTATGTATTGACATTGTTTATGCATTGGCATGTAGAAAGTACTGGATATTGGCATAGGCTCCAAATTCCCATGCGCATCTCTACAACAGAGGTTTAAAGCTGCACTATGTAGGTTTTTTGTTGAGTCAGGGGGAAAATAAATACACTAAAATATGGTGTCTTATCCCAGCATCATATGCTGCATTTCCTAGGCTATTAAATTAAATTATAAAATTATTATAAAAATTAGGCTATTAGTAAATTGTCTGGTAAAGTTCATGCAATATCGGTCAATAGAGTCACTGTGCACCATTTGCTGAGGTTGGATTGCTTTTCTTCATTGATTTTTCATCTGACAGTTGGTGTGCTGGTTTATCTTATTTGAGATTAAAAGAGCTGAATCCAGGAAAAGACTGAATGACAGATTATTTTGTGAATCTGTGTGTGCTTGTCTTCTTTGGCTCATTGGTGAACGGATTGGACACGTGCTGCATGTGATCATCATTCATGAAACAGGAAAGACCCAACTCTGACCGCTCCTCCCTCCCTTCTCTTTCTCCTTGTTGTTCTTCTCTTGCATACTACTGGTTGCTTTCTTAATCCCACACTATTCTTTCATTTGGCAAGCCTTCCAGATCTACACCCATTCCCCTGTCCTCCTATTGTGGAGTCTTTCAGCTTCCCTGGATGTTTCAGAGCAGCCTATGAAATGTAGCAAAGGCACAAATTACACAGCACCAACAGGCTTTTTTTTTTTGGTGTAGCCTGAGCCTTTGTAGCTTTTCATTCCTTAAGACACTACTAGCCTCGTAGAAGGCAGAATATTCTGTAAGGACCTCATGAATACAAATTAGGCTTGTGCTTGTTGAAATATTAATACAGCATAAATGAATGATGCATGTGGAAGCATGATTAAGCTTGGAATGAGTGAACCAATGACGAGTTGCTGAAGCCTCTTGATGCACATATAGATTTAGGTGAGGCCAGTGTGAAGGCACACAGAAACATGGCTGAACTGTTCAAGCCAAATTGACTTTTAGGTCTCCCAGCAGGAGGGCCAAGTACACCGCCCTCTCTCTGACAGGCGCTGTCACGGTTGACAATGTAACCATTTTTTTATGAATTTGATCAGATATTTATTGCAGCCAATGAGGAAACTATAACAAAACATTTGATTGTTACAGATATAATCACTATTCAGACGTCTGTTTTAAGGTTATGTTCGTAAGAATGCTACCTCACAAAACCTACCCAGTCATAATGTTCATTTCTGCTTTTTCTCATTTTGCATGATTGGATCCATGACTTGGCTAGACATAGAAGACCTAGACATTTTATGAGCTTGTGGTCATAACATCTCACGGTCACTTATCAACGTGCCATGTTTTACCACTAGAAGTATCTAAAGGTGCAGTGTGTAAATCGTATGGGGTTGAATGGGCAGAAATGAGTGAAAGAAATAAAGTGTTTAAACCTGTTTTCATTGGTGTACAATCAGCTCTAACTACAAATCATTATGTACATTAGCTTGTGATTAACCCTTCATATTTACATAGGAGCAGGCCCTTTTTCAACTGTGTTGCATCACTATGTTTCTACAAAAGCTCAGAAAAGACAAACCGCACACTGGCTCACACTAGAGAGTGCCTCTGCATTTATATGTTGAAGGGCCACCATAAAATTTGTCTGTGCTATAGTGCTGGTCGAAGGACGTAGAGAGAAGGAGAATCGTGGTTGCTGCCTTAACTGGCTAACCGTTTTGTGTTGTGAGAAATTTGAGAAGCCAAATTTTAACAAATGGAGGAACATACTTATTATTTAGCACACAAAAAGCAAGTGAGGGTGAATCCTTATCGTCAGAGTAGCTCAAGGCTGATGGCCACCAAGGTTCTTCTACACACTTGAAAAGAGGGGGAAGAGGGAGGGGTGTTTAGTTGGTTGCAGTCCGCAAACTAACTGCAAAATCTTTCCACTTTCCACTAAATCTTACACTATACACATTTAATAGAAATCACTCAGGATTGAAATCGTTTATTGTCCACTCCTATATTATCCTATAAATTGACAGTTAGCCAATTAATTTTATTCTGGCCAACCTGTGTGATGATTTAACAAGAAATCTATGACTTTTTGAATGCTGTATGTGCATATACATGCTCACCTGTTTTATACTTGGTGCATTTGTTTAGCTCACAAATTGCAAGCTTTGGGTAAAGGAGAAGTTTAATGTTATGGTCATTATTGTCTGTAGATCTAAGAGAAATACTGTCCTTTCTGCTTTTCTACGGCACCTTTATGTTGTCATTTCTTTCTATGTTTGTTTCCTCTGAGCTATGCATTTAGAGATCGATATTGTAAGCCCTGCAGCTGTGTTTTAACCTCCTGCTCTAATTGAATGGCTGGTCAGCCAGTAGCTCTGTGGGGACTGCATGCCTCTTTTTGCACTGCCCTGTCAACACGCTCTCGAGCCCTCTCGCTCCATTCTCCCCTGCTTTGGCTCAGTGCTTCAGTGTGTGCTGAGCTGCTGAGCTTCTACTGCAGGTCTCCTGATTACACCTTCAATCTCATGCTGCTGCGGTGGGCTTGCGTGACATTTAAAGAGGTATTGTATTACCAGCCGGCAGTTCTGCATGGCCCAGCTATCAGATGACGGTAATGGCGGGTATTGTGAGCTTGTATTGGGAGGGCCATTAAATGCAGCTGTTGCAGACATATTTGTGATATGGTGGTCTTGTTTTCCAAGCATATGAAAAGCAGCTGAAATTTGTGTGATGGAGGGCAGTGATTTCAATACCCTGCTGCTGTTCAAAGGAGGCTGGTTCATAACACCTGAAGCCATAAGCATGAGGCGAAAGGGTTGCTTTCATTTTGCTGCATCTCTCCCTGTGTCCTTCTCTATACCTCACTACTTCTTTCTTTCCATCCTTTAACTTACTCTGTTGTACTACTTCACTACCTCTTAGTGTATGTCTTTCTCTGTGCTCCTTTCTCTTTGTCTTTTTCTTCCTCTCTCTCTCTCTCTCTCTCTCTCTCTCTCTCTCTCTCTCTCTCTCTCTTCATCTCCATTACCTCTCTTTGTAATACATCTTTCTCTCTGTTACTCTGCTAGGGTAATTGAGGAAATTGTCTGATTGCTTTGTTTGGCTGGAGTGAGGTTTCTGCTTAACATTTACTAGAGTGCTGAATCCTTTCACAATGGCATCACTGCAGTGCATACAGTCTGTGAGTAATTAGACAGTGGCAGTTTGTTATATTGGCTCTGTCCTCTGGCAATTTGGATTTGAAATGATACAGTGACTTTGAAGTTGAACTGAAGCAGGTAGAAATCCCTGAAGCATGCAGGAATCCCTAAAACATGACAATCACTGTCTTACAGGATTGGCAGAATAACACTTTGAACAGGGAGCATCCAATGTGTCTGTGGTTTAAAATGTTTAAGTATAGAAGTACATGCCAACTTGTGAACATCATTCAGACAGTCTGGAGTCCCTTACAAATTGACGGAGCGGTCTAGAATTTGACTTTTAGTTCCTGCTACACATACGATTTACTGTCTGATGTTATGGCTGACTTTGCTTACAACCAGGTTCAAATCTGACTCCTAAACAACTCTGAAGCACAAGACCTACTCAAGAACTGTTAAGGGAGTGCTGAGGCCTATTGTTACAGAAGTTGAACTCTGTTTGTCTCGTGGTTTCCTGTAAATGGTTATAAAGTATACGTCATGTTTATAGGAAGAGTCATGCTTGACTGTTATTTGTTTGCTTCGACCCCTAGCTCTCCCCCACCAGCTGACGGACCTGCTGTGATGTCTTTTTTTACTCGCTGAGCGATCAGGGTGTCAGCCCAGTTCATGTATGGCAGTGTCTTAGTGAGAGCTCTATTGTTCCTGTCATTCTGCCACGTCAACCATTTAATCTTCCTGCCGTCAACACCCACTAGGCTGTAATCTTTTTACTCCACTCCCACCTTACCCCAAAGACAAGACAAGCCAATCATAAATGGAGAGGGGGTGGCCTACAGACGAAAATAACATATGAAACCTAAAGGCATCAAGACTGGCTTTACTCTTTATGGGCTTTGTGTCCATCAGGCCTTCTCAAAATGGGGCCGGTGAGCCTAATTAACCAGTGCAAGCAACATCTTTCATAAACTACATTGCTCCTATTAGTTTACTCAGATTAGTTGTTTGACTTTAATGTAGTTTATTTTGCAATAAATGTGATAATTGGTATTGTATTTGTAAGTAATTATCTCATTGATGCTTAAATTGGTAGCTGTTGCTTGCCTTCTCTATTTCCCTGCTCAGTTTTTGTGTTAACATTATGGGTGTAAAATTGCATAAGGGGCAATTTAATTGCATCAGTTTTGGAATGTTGCTAAATTTACGGACAGAGTGACCTTATGATTCATATTTGAAAGAGTAGGTTTTGGCATATTACTTTTGCATCTTTTCTGTCTAGTAGACATACTGGATTTTTTGTTTTTTCCAGATGGTAACCAGCCGTTCCACCCTGGGGAATAAGCTTGAAATAAGCTTGGCAAGAATCTTGTTTTGCAAATTGAGAGCTAACTGATCTGGTTAGTTGTCTTTTTACCATGACATAAAGCAACCTATGAGCACTTGGGCAGGGTCGCATAATGCACAGTGGAGTGCACCCTCTCCAACTGAAATTAGTCATAGAATTACCACGTGCATTAAACATTTGCTGCATTTGTTATTGGTACAAGTACACAGGGTGTTTGGAGAATAACTCTGCTGAACAGAATCCCATAAACATTAGAGAGTGCCATATCTCTACATGAGTGTGTGAGTGTGCCAGGACCAGAATGGGCCTCTCCACTTCCACTGGGCACCCCTCTGGACACTGTGCCCTGTGCGCTATTGTTCTGTCTGTTGGCTGACACAAGCAATAATCCTGACATCTGGCCCACATCCAGCTTCGCTACAGAGCGCCACCTCTGAGCCCGCCTCCTGAGGCTTCCCCTCCAGTGAGAGTCTGTCTGTCTGTCTCTCTCTGTCTGTGTGTCTCTTTCTCTTCTCTCTCTTTTTCTTTCTCTCTCTTTCTCCCCCTTGTCTCTCTATCTCTCTATCTGTCCTTTTTTTTGGGAGAGACATGTGTTTCCTCTTATCCCCTCTAGGAAGTTTCAGGGCTCTCTGGTTGTAAAGGACGTTAACAGTAGATAGTCTGTGGAGTACAGAGAATATATGAACTGAATCGAAGACGTCAAGAGAAATCTGTGAAAAATAACAAAGATAAAGATAAGAAAGCAAAAGTTCAGGAAAAGACATAAATAAAATGGGTGTTGCTTAGCAAGTATGGCAAAAGTGTGATGCATACAAATGTCTACTTTCTTGTGCCGCAGACCCCCTCCCCCGTCCCCCAACCTGCTGCCACTACTGCAGGTGCAGCCTGTTCAGCTCTTGTCACTTTTCGTTTCAGTTACACTATAAACCATGTAGATCATGAAATTATAAATATTACACAATATTGCACATCATCAAAAGATTAGTTGCACAAATAGTTTCACCCGGAATCAACCGACAGGAATAAAACTTGGTGGGTAGATTTGACATTGTGAAACCTTATCGCTGTACCTGACTGACCCAATGATTGCGAACATTCAGCGAGCAGTGATGCCTTCCATGAGTCATCCTGTTAGTGCCAGCACCACTGGCAGATGGCCGCACAACACAGGACTACTTGCATGCAGACCATTACGACAACTGCCCTTAACACCACATCAGTGTTGCCAAAGACTACAATGGTGTCGTGCCAGACTGTCATGGAGTTTCTCAGAATGGCATCAGGTCGTCTTTAGTGACGAGTCCCACTTTTGTCTTGTTGGAGATGACCAAGGAGTGCATGTGTGGAGGCACCGTGGTCAGTGCCAAGATGAATGGTTCATTGTCACATGTCACATGTCCAGAAGACCTGGTGTCACTCCACCTCCACCCCTACCGCACATCTGCAGGGATGCATTGGGATGGATTATCGCAGGATGCCATTAGGAGCCTTTATAACTCCATGCCCAGATGTCTAGCATTTAGTAAACATGGCGGCCCCACGCCATACTGAGAGACACTACTTCTGAATCTGTAGCTCAATCACTGATATTGCCCATATCGATCTAATTTTTTTATCACGTATTGCTTGTGGTAACCTTATTCTTCCTTCCGAATTGCATTGCAATCTATCTTCTGGGTTCAACTATTCTTTTGACGAGTGTTCATTGAAAGTTGAGGCAAGCTGTTTGTTTTGTAAATATTGCACATTACACCTTTCCTAATTGTCTTATAAATGCTCGTGTTGCATGACTGTTGTGGCCCCATCATGATTGGGTGATCAAGCCTGCGGTTTGGCTAGTTTTGGTGAGTTTAATTAGCATAAAATAGATAGAGCTCTTCCTTAGCTTTCCAGATTGTTAGTAATTTAATAAAACCCAGTTTCCCAGTTTTTTCTTTTCTTTTTTCTTTTTTTTTTATTTCTCCAAAAAAATGAGGTTTGAACTGACCGAAGCTCAGAAATCGAGGTCTGAACTGAACCGTGGATTTGGAGAATAGTTACAGACTTAGGGTTATATATCTCTGGCGTGTAGCTAACTGAGGTGTGACTTGCCTTTGGTTAATGAAATTAACATTGAGCGAGACAGTGAGTCCATGGGGGCGGGGCGAGCCATGTGGGTGTTAAGAGCAGCTCACGCTAGGAAATGTGTGTCAACCCCTGAGCCCTTTATCCAAGGCTGGCCTCCAGAGACATATGCAGCCATGTGAAATGAATACACACAGAGTGGAATCCACTCAAAGCCCCTTTAAGGGAGTTTAGGCACAGGCTATTTTGATAGATGGAAAAGTCTCCTCTGGGTTCAAGTAGAAGTTTAAATGACAAGCCGCTGGATGTTGTTCCTATTAAATCATATTTATTGTGAAGAAGAGGTTTAGATTGCTCTGTCAGTTATTCTGCCCTTAGAGGAGATTAATTCTAGACAGTAAACAAATGTATTATGCTTGCCATTGACCTACTGTGAGTGCACGCCTCCATATAAGAGTAAGCGTGGCATTGTGCAGGTGTGCGGCACCTAACCTTACTGAGTGCACTGCATTGCTCCTCATAGGTTAATGAAATCAGAACCATTGCACTGGCTACTGCTTTCTCAAAACTATACCTAGGCTTTAAAAGGCCAACATGACAAATCACGTTTCTTTGTTTTGTGATGTTGTATATAATCTAAGCTACAGCAACAGTCTGTATTGAATGCCTTGTCAGGGAAAACCTGTATTTCCTTTTATCTGCCCATTTCACCTGAAGCAGTATTTTAGAACCAGCTGCTATTTTGAATGAGGTGTAACACAGGGCAGCAAGAGTTTGTTTACATATAGAGCTGCTATATTAAGTCTTTCTATATCAAAATTTATTATTGAAATAATTAATTGCATGATAACATGACTACAACTAACTGGCCATCTGGAACACCCACACCCACGTTGTATGTGGACTTTAGAGGGGAAATAAAATAAAATACTAGAATAGATCTAGGCCTGTTTAAAAGGTAAGTTCACATGACAAATTGAGCAATGAGGAGTGTTATTAATTCTGGTGTAACTAAACATTCTGTTCGTGAAGGTTCTGGAGTCCTTAGTGTGACGTCATAGAGTTCCCCTTCATCTACCTGTCTCAGTCCTCCAGTTAGCTCTCGGTCGAGTGTGTAGTACAAAGACACATAATCAATCACGGTCTCCTCATCCAGAGATCATGTCCCCCTCCACCGCACTCCTTGTGCAGCCATTAATTATGGAAGTTCTGCTTCCTAATGTGGCAGTGAGCCTAGACTTAGATGGAAAAGAGCCTCATGCCCCTGACACCTCATTTGTAGAGGATGCATTAGAGATGCTGATGCAATGCTAAAGTAGTTAAGTTTGTTTAGGCATCTTAATGTAACGACTTCACATTTTCAGATGTCAAAAGCAGTCCCGAAAACAACCTGACACTGACCTAAAACTGACACTCTGCAATTCACTCAAATGTCTAGCCCATCCACTGTGTAACATGTCTAGCTAGACATCATGAGACATTTTACACATTGCTCATTATGCAAAATATACCAGAATTTTTGCTGCATCTTTTAGTCCACTTAATTAACGTGTGAAGGAGAGAAGGGCACTGCTTCCCTTGTCATGACCTCCAGGCCCTGCTGGGTGATCCAACTAGCCAGCTGTCTCTGCTCAGGTTCAGGTGAGGTCTGAACTCAACACACCCCCACACCCCAGCCCAGACCCTTCCAATTACTGCAGATCTGCTCCCAGTGCCCTGTGTTTGCATCCGGCCTGCTGCTTACTGTACATACAGATGGCCAAGAGGCAACAACACCAGAAAAAGTTTCTCCTTCATTTATTAGACCCAATTTACACCCTAGTGTTACATCACATGGTTATTTAAAGCCTCTGAACTTAACGGCATGCACGGTTAACAGATTTCTTTCGTAGCTGTTGTTGATGTTAGATTTGGCAAGCTTTACAGAACACTGACAGAAATCATGTATAAATACAGAGAAACTAAAGGATGCAACAGGGCTTAGTCATAAATACCTATACACTTGACATGTATCTGTGTAATAGATTAAAATATGATGAGTCTGATGTTCTTTTTTGTGCATGGTAGCATTTTTTTGTCATTCTTATAATTAATTCCAATTAACTTAAGCAGCATAATTCAGCTTTGTGGTTTGGTTTACTGTAGGGGCTCTAAACCAAGACTGCTACAGTGTTTCATTAGATTAATGGGATTTTTGTGACTGTTCTTTAAAGCTTATGCAGACTGCCAGCCCAATCCAATTTTTGACATGTACACATTGTATCCAAGGAAGTTTTTTTTTCCCTAACTGAATTCATTTGTGATAATCTGGAGAGCAAAACAAAAACATGAAATCCATTTTTGTAGGTGGTTTGAAATGGAATTCCAAATGGAATTTTACAGATGCATCTGGAGCCTCAAATCTAATTTTAAAAGTGTGTTCTGCATCAATCACAATGTCAAATCTAGAGTGACGGAGTCACATGGCTTCAAGATTGTCAAAGATTCATGCTGCTTCGCATTTGAAATCTGCATCACCAGTGTAGCTGCATAGTTACTGACACCTCCTTTGTTACCACAGCAATCCATACAGGTAGGTTGGTGATGTCTGGACACACGCATGTGATCCTTTGTAAATAACAGTGTGGACAGTGTGGACTCAAAAAATCTAATTTGAGAAACTGATCTGATTTGCCTGCAGTCTGAATATAGTTCTAGACACAGTTGCTACAAAAGAATGCATTTGTGGGTGGAGCAAGCATGGCTTAATTCACTCTTTAATATTTCTACCATTTATTTATGCAGGTTAACACTAGTATCACTTGCTGATTAAGTAGTTCCTTAGGATTGCTAGTTTGTTTACAGATAAAGATCATCAGAAGGAGCATGTCATTAGCTGGTGTACCTCCTATAAGCACTGATTGTTGGAATTTTCCCCTAAGCTTTGGGCCATAGGGAATCCTGTAAGCCTCTCATTGCCCTCCCCACCATTCTGGGTGGGTCATTGCGTAAGTGGACTAGGTTGGCCTGAGCATGGAATGCACAGTGGTCTGCTGCAAGATGATGATGATCACAACACTGCTGGGGGTAGAGCTATATTTAGTATTGGAAGTGAGAGAGTGGGGGAAGAGAGAGAGTGCGAAAAGAGAGAAAATGAAAGTGAGAAATAGAGAGTGAATGGGGGATTTGAGAGGAGAAGCTCTGAGTAATTGAGTTACTGAGTAAGTGTACAAACGGTTCACTAATTAGACAAGAGCGTTTGTGGTTTTTGCATGAACTGAGAAGGCACGGAAGAAGAGATTGAGGATGGGGGAGGGGCTGGCTCTAGAGTGTGTAAGCATGTTGGTGCTGATGGTTGGGGTAGATCTGTGTCAAACTTCCACTCCATTTCCCCAATACTGGATTTGGCCAAGGCGGAGGGGAGGGTGTGTTGGTTAACAGAGCAGCTGGGACTTTCCTGCCTGGCCTCCTCTTGTGGCCTCTTGTGACATGGCGTTTTGTTGTTTCCTTTTTTTTTATGCTCGACCACAACACATGTCAAATGTCTTTCCCATTTTAGAATGGTACTTCCTCTCATCGTGGTTTAATCCCACGGAATGCCACAGGGAGCAATGCGTACAGTTGCAGCCTTGTATGCTAGTCAGTAATAGCACAAGAATGCTCTACTTGTCATGTACTCTTCCAAAACAACTCACAACCACAGAATACTGGAGCAAGTTTGTTTGGACACCAATGTACTGTAAAAAGTGATTAATTATTCCCAATTTTAGGGATGCACTGAAATGGGCTATCCAGTATTTTTTGAGGCACCCATCTGTTGGTGCTGATACACAACCTTTTTCAAATGGTGACTACATCCATCTGGGTTACCATCAAAGAGGAATATGACAAATATTTCTATAGGTTTCTAAATGCACTAAAACAGATTTAAAAAAAATGCAAATGTTTTAGTGTGGTAGTTCAGTGTCACCTACACATACTGAAATACATCAGATATAAGTTTTACATATTTGTTCAATCTTTGCATGCCAGTATTATTTAAGCAGTTATCTGCTCATACCAATATGGTTATGATATCATCTTGAATCCCTAATCCATTTCGAGACATGATGGTGGCCGATCTCAGACGATCCTTAACTAGAGGTATCATCTTAAGACTGACTTTGTAAAATCAGTTATGGTTAAAAGTGAAGCAACTATTTTTTTGTAGTAACCACTATTCAAATTAATATGTAGGGCATGTAGAGGCTGATGTTGTTAAGATTTGTTGTAGATATTTGATAATACTGCCTAATATTGCAGTTATGCAGTAATTTACAGTATTTTAACAAAAGAATAAATCCATTATATGACAGAAAGTGATTAGCCTCAAAATTTACTTTTGTTGGACTACATGAATATTTTGATTTGTCAGGATATACACAGCACATAGAAAAAAATACTGTGATTAGTTTAGAAGCTCTTTGGTTATTCGCTTGGTAAGACATGACATGTTGAACGTGTGCTTGGGTCCAAGGCCGCTATAGTTAGGCGGCCCAGAAAAAGGGCTAATAATCAAAATGGTTCCTAGCATGATATTAATGTTAGCTAACATTAGCACACACTGGTGCCAAACCTTGGTCAAACACATTTACTCCCCAGGTGGTGCCATGACCCAGTACAGGCCCAAAGTACATACACAGATTTTTCATTTTCTATGTGTATGTGTCTGTGCGCATATGCGTGCATATGTAAGAAACCAAACTCTGGCCTGTTCTTTCATCACCTGAGGGCTGAAGGCTCCTGCTTTTGCTGCCAACAGGGAAATCCCTTCTGTTTTAGGATGGAGACCTCACATTACTAACTGTGCATGTTTATGTGTGCGGTCTGTGTGTGGTGTGTTTTCTTTTTTTTTTTTTATTTTTTTTTTTTAACTTAAGTTGATAATCCCTTAAGTGTAATTAAATGGAGGCTCTCAGGCCTGATGGCTGTCTCTCCCTTCAGGCTCTGGCCCTCCGCACATGTCACGGTGCACATTCTGAATCACCACTCTTAGATTAATGATTCATGTCTGTGTATGTGTGTGTGTATGTATGTGTGTGTGTGTGTGTGTGTGTGTATATATATATATATATATATATA
>CM067485.1:7244195-7280455 GCA_034552555.1 Semaprochilodus insignis
TATATATATATATATATATATATATATATATTTCTTTCTTTCTTTCTTTCTTTCCCCCCTCTGCTCTCATTTTCTGCTCATAGGGACAGCCTGATAAACGACAGAGTGTGCTAGGCTGGAGTGGTGTGTGTGTGTGTGTGTGGAGTGGGTGGCTTGATATGAGTTTAGCTGATTCAATTCAGGCTAGGCAATTCTCATTCATGATGCTCTGCCCACAAGTATCTTGCTTCGTTGAAAAGGCAAAATTAGACAAACTTTACAGACCAAATCCTATTCACCTTGAGTTGTATCTCTTAGAGTGCATCTTTAATATCAAATGCTACTTATTTTGAATGCATTTAAAATTGCACTGCTGGCAGAGATCTGTTGCAGTCATGTAAGCATGCTTATGTTGTCATAATGCCAATTTTTGAATTTCTGTTCATGACAACATGTTATGCTCGTTTTTGAATGTATTTTGAATTCATGCTTACTTTCGTGTCCTGTCCCACTTTTCTCCAATAGGCTTAATGCACTCATGTCATACATTTTGTTGAGTAATTCAATTTTAAGCTTTTGAGTTTGTTACTTGTAATCAGCCATTTGTAAAGGCAATCATTGCTGCATTCCACATGATGGAAGGAAAAAGTCTTGCTGCTCCATTCAGTGGCTTTGGAGCCATTGACGTGCACAAATGATCTCCCAATCGATCAGTGCTGTTTCAGGTTTGGAGGCTGGCTGAGGCTTAGAGTAAAGTCTTTCAAATCAATGTCAATGATTAGTTACATCTCATTTTAGAACACAACATATCGCCTCCTTGCTGTCACCAGAACTTCCTGAAACTTTTGTTATGGTGGCCAGTCAGGATATTGGGCATGCCTGTCATGAACTAATGAGATCTGGGCTTTACTGTGTCATTTTGTTACCTTGGTGCTAAGAATAGATGAGCTTCAGTCCATGTAGATACAGTGACTGTTCTATGAGTCCTTCTCACACCTGTTCATTTCAACTGGGTGATCATACCATTGTGAATAGTTAAAATAGGCTCTTAAAAGGTTTGTAATAATTGACAAGTTGTCTTCAGTGATCCAAATTAGGCCTAGTTGTTTTATTCCACTGGGAAGTGAAGAGTCAGTGTTAATGTGGTAAATGGGCATCAGCTTCTTGCAGCTCTGCAGATTGTGTGTGCTAGTGTGCAGTGATGCAGTACAGTGCTCAAGTCACCTGCAACAAGTATTTTTGTTTACACTGTAGTGCATCAGATCCTTGCTGCACTATACACGTTTCTGTTTTGTGCTTCTGATGAATTGTTCTGTATTCCTCTCTTTTCTGAGAAACTTCTGTGTCTGCGTGTGTGCGCGTGTGCGTGCGTGCACGTGTGTGCGCGTGCGGGTGTACGTGTGCACGTTTTACACAGAATGGTTATGATTTTGTTGTTTGATATCTGGGATATTGTATTATGAAGATGTAGAAACAAAGTATTGGCCTAAAACTTACTTTCCTAAAACCATTCACAACAGAGCAGTGTATGCGAGGTGTCCTGAGGCACCGTTACGGAGCTATCAACGTTACTTAGAAAAAATCATTTTAGATCATTAGTAAATAAAATGGCTATATTTGTGGTTAAAAATAAACTCTTGGTTCCTGCTGCCACCACTATAAAGAAATCGGTGAAGAGTCAGTATGTTTCTATAAGATTGACTTTACATCACCAACTGAATTATGCAGAAATGTGTATAAATCTGTGGAATTCCCACTTTATAATTAAAATTAATAATTTTATAAAAACCAAAATATCACCAACTGACAGTCCAACCCCCCGCCCCACTTAAATTCTTACCAGTCTAAAAGGAATGTTGTTTCAGCATCAAACCAAGTTCAGCATCAAACTTCATCCCTTTAAGGCCTTTTTAGCGTCTGTTTATCAGTTCTTTTGTTTTTGTTTGCTGAGTGGAAATTCTGGTGGCGGATGTTATAATGGTTGCTGACCAAGAACTTAAGCCAAGAACTATCCTTAAATGATCTAACCAGGAGCAGGACCTTCAATTTGATTGACAAAACCTTAGAATACGGTACTGGTTCAGGTCTAGCTAGGTCTTTTTTCCTCTCAGGCTGGACTGATTCAACTTGACGCTTCAGAGACTTTCTATCATATCTTGAGGTACAAGTTGTATTACAAGACAAGGTAGGCTGGGGCTCGCTGGTTGGCATACTAACTTCATTAGATATGTCTGCAACAGGATACACAGATGTCAAACCAGGTATTTCTTCACATTCTGTTTGGTTTGAAACTAAAAATCGTACATATTGCTCCATTAAAGTAGCACAACTGTGTATTGCACTATGGTTCTGGGGATGTATGCTTTGAATAGGAGTGTATTCGGTCTACTATGACTCAGCTGGAGGACATGTGTTCCATGTGGCACTCTGCCTCTGACTGTTCAAAAACAAACGGCTTAGTCACTGACGTTCTGTTCTCCCCTCTTCAAGCCTGGCAATTAAATCAGGGTTAATTCCCTTCCATCGTGGCCTCAGTACTAAATTGCCTTCACTGTCATGTGCTCACAATATAGGCCGTACGGTGTCTAATGCTGTGTGTGCGTGGGGGTGGTGGATGAGGCCTGTGCAGCTCGAAGGGAGTGGCAGACTGCAGGAATCATGGTATGAGGGTATTTATTTAGGTCAATAGAGGAGGCATTGAATGTCCGCACACAGCATTCCTGTTTTCTTGAACACTGTTCTGCACCATGTTGTTGATTTGGAAACAACAGCTGTGAGAACGATTTGCCCCATCCCTTGCTGATTAGGGAGCAGGTCCCTACATTATTTATCAGTACCCTGATCAATTATTGATAACTGACTGATATAATGAATAGGTCTGTTTTCTTTATGCAGAAGCCCTTTCACTGAAGGAGCATTGTTTGTTTGGCATTACGATGAGGTCAAGCTGTGACTGGGTCTGCTTCTCTGCTGTATCCTCTCCCAGCCTGATAGGAGAGGGGCAACAGTTACACAGGCATATACAAACAATTTGACAGCAGGATTAGCAATATCTAGAAAGTTGAAGGTCGCTGTTTGGATGTTTAATAGCTTCCTTTTTTTCTGCTTCCTTCGATCTAACACGACAATTTCAGTATTTCTTTAAACCTGAAACTGCTTTGTGCTGGATTTAATTAGAAGAACTTGACATGGAAAAAGTTTTTCCCCTCCTGTTGCCCTCTGCAGGCTGTGAGCTGAAACCAAGCTTGTAAAACCTGGAATTAATGACTGCAGATAAGCTTAATTGTTTTAAAGTCATGTTCACAAATAGTCCTGCGGAGTTGAAGTTTTGTCAGCTGCCTCATTAAGAGTGAAAACAGTGGACAAGTTCTCCTTTAAGGAGGATGTTGCTTCAGTGCCTTAATGCAGTAATGTTGCTGTGGCACGTCAAAAGTGCAAGTATGTGTTGACATTGTATGGATCACAAGTTCAAAATTTCTTTGTGCAGACATGTATGCTGATTCTGATTCTTTTGACCTTCTTATAGACTTTTAGGTTATTTTATGTTTGTAGTGTAAACATGTAGTGTAGGCCTGTGGCGGCTTGATATGTGTGAATCAGCAGTAAATACAGAATACAGAGTCCCATCTGGAATAAAGTAATGTAGGGTAGTACTGAACAAGGTGTTGGTGTCATATAACAATGTAAGGTTTTAGTTCTAAATACACTGATATCAGAAATAGGCTTAAATGCTGTTTGTTGGGTGTTTCAGTTTTAAAAGAGCAATGTTCAAATATGCATAAGAGCTAAAGAAACACTGAGTTCCCCTTCTGGAAATGTGTTTTCTGTCTGATTATAAGACAGAAGAAGCTGCACTATCCAAAATACCCCCTCAATTTAAAACAAGCTATAATGGTTGATGGGCATGTTCATCTTTTAAACAAGGCTGAAACTGGCATTCTATTAGCCAGCTTTTTACAGATCTGTTCCACCTTAAATTCTGTAGCATTCTGTGGCTGTGCTAGCTGTGCTAACATTGGTTAGTGGCTAATTGCCTATACTAGCCACTTGTCTTTGATCTCAATATTAACACAAAGTAAAGTTGTCGGTTCAATATAAAACTTCAAGTTTAAGATGATCTGCCTCAACCAACAGTGATAAAATCACCCGTAATGGCTGCTGCTTACAGGTTGCTGTTGGGGTTGTGATGCTGTGAAGATGCTGTGAAGGTGGAACTGCTCCTCTCTTCAGTCTCTTTAGTGTCAAATGAGCAAAGCTGCTTAATATTGTTCAGAGTTTGAAAAACTGTTCGTAGTGTGATTTGCAGAGCAAACTAACATCTACGACTTAAAGTTCAGTCCAGGATCTTACTAAAGGTGTGGGAGCTGAAAATGACTTGCTATTTGTTTTTTTTTTTTTTTGTTTTTTTTGGCAAATGTTCTGTTCCAGCTGGTGCTGTAGTTACGTTCTCGCACCTGTACCTTTGATTGAGACGCTAGCGAATAGGAAGAATAGGAATAAGTGAAGGTTTAATAGAAATTGCAAGTCAGTGAAAAATAGTACTGCTTTGCATCAGTCACACTCTGTGCCATTAATTATCCACAGAAATCCAAATGTTTTCTCTTTGGGATTATAAAATGGAGCAAAATGCAAATATAGTTAAAAATGGGACGAAACTACTTGGCTCAGTAGACTTTGAAGGGACACCCAAGTATAACTTATCCTTGGGCAACACTGAGTGATGATAAAGCAAGTATCGGAAGCTTGAATGCTCCCTGTAACATTTAAATGAAGGTATATTATTATATTATATTATTTCTTATCTCATATTCACCATATTCTTTATATCTGAAGGGCATGCACAGGGATCATCTTACAAATGAAACTGTTCTTGAGCTCAGAAGCAGATGGACCTGTTCTTGAAAAATGTGATTGCCATGAAAGAGACTCTTACTAAACTTTATCTGTGTTCAGAATTAGTGCTAGTCTTTAAACTAAAGCCAAGTAAAGTGCACACAGGACCACTCTTAGGTCTTGTGTGTGTTTGTGTGTGTGTGAGAGAGACAGAGAGAGTGAGTGAGAGAGTGAGTGAGTGACTGAGAGAGAGTGGTTGAGAGAAAAGGAAAGTTGCCTGCAGGGGAATCTGCTCGTTTCCCGTATTATTGCACTTCTGCTTGTATCTTCACTACTTCCTCATGTGGTGTTACCGGTGGTGTGATTACATTATCTTAAGTGAAATCTGAATGAAGTCTGCAAAATTAACGTTCTGGATCTTGGATTGTTTTCTTTAACTTGTGTTTGTGCTTGGACTACCTTAATGTCTGAAGGTAAGCCCCAGTAACCTGAGTAATGGGTGGTATAGTGTTGTAGATTAAGACGTTGGCAGTTTGTGTTAAGATGGCACCAGCTGATTTGGTGAGATTTGGCTGCTTACTGAGCACTAAACACCATTTGTTTTCCTACCTGGAGATCTGTACAGTAACATCTTGTACAGGATGGCTGAAAATGGCAGTGGTACAAAATGATCCTTCAGTCTAATAGTGCTGCAACGATTAATCTGCTTAGTTAGACAGAGAGCAGCATGCACTGCTTAAATTTAAATTTAGATTGGTTATTTACTTGTTTAGGGGAAAAAATATTTAGTTTTGTTACAGCTTATAGATGCTATGTTACACATCTCTGGCTTTAAATTTGGAAAATGACTTTAAGTATAAGAATGATATATGAAAAAGTTACTGGAGTTTTATTTATGTTTTGTGTTAGCATGTAAGTTTCTTTATACAGTGAGTTTTTGAATAGGTTATTCATCTTTTATCATCTTTGTTAGTTAGCAAATGCATAAAATGTCCTCAAGCTAAATTTCAAAGCTGATAGCTACATAAGTTATTTAGGAAGTAAGCGAGTCACAATCTGAATAATAGATTATTTGTTTTAATAATCGGTAGATGATTCAACTATCAAAATAGTAAGTCACTGTCAGCGGAAACCTGTGTTCTCGCTGTAGTCATAGGGAGGTGTTTGAGGTCAGCAATTATTGACTTCATAAACAATGCTTGTGGAATGAAGGATGTGACCCATTATGTCATTATAAGTGACGGTGAACTGACTGAACAGGCTAGATGGGTAAACACGCAATGAGTCTAGATGTTAAACAAATGGGGGGAAAAACTACTGCAGGATTTTTCACCCTAATCTACTGCACTTGTAGCATATTGCTGGTGTTGGAGCAAAACATTGTATCTCCGAAATGATAACTTGACCGAAGGAAGTAAAACATATTTTAATTTTAATGCAAGTCGATCTAACTAGATTTTTTTTCCAAGCAATTTTAGTTTTGCAAATAATGGGCCATTTCTGTTGGTCTAATTCATCATGAAATGTACACACAATGTATAGGAAAATAGGCATTTTCTGAAACTGCAAATATGGCTCATGGAAACCAGGGTGAAGAAATCCTGGAGCATTACTTTAACTAGTATTCATCCAAGTAGTCAGTCAGCATGGACAGAACAGTGCTTCACCCGAGCAGTGCCTGCTACAGCATGCCTGGTATTTCTACAAAAAATTCCAGCAGAGGCCATTATGAATGTGGCCTTGTCTGACAAGCTTCATGTTTTTCATACTTTTTCTTTCTTTCTTTCTTTTTTTTTTTACACACAGATGAATAGAAGTTTGGAATAGTTTTCTTTACATGTAGAGCTCAGGCTGTGTTCAGGTGAAGCCCTTAAAGAAAACTGTCTTAGAATCTGTTCACATGCTAATTGCCAGCTACTTTTGTTTGAACTTAACATTAACTGAATTAAAATTTCTACAACCTGTGCAAACTACTTGTTTAAGATCAGAAAGTAAGTCATCACCAAAACAAATTTTGCCGGCATGATTTTGTTTGGTTTTGCACAAGCCAGTGAACATTTAGCTCATTGTGTTTTAGTATGTTGCATGGCATTTCAGCGACTGTCAGAGGTAACAAGACTGACAGGTGTTTCCTTAATATTACCCTGGTAAATTCTGCTCTCAGATGCTTACACTTTGTTTTTCTCTCTCTCTTTCTGTTTCAGGGTATGAGAAGACTGAGGATGCGTCTGAGAAAACCTCCCTAGCTGACCAAGAGGATGCTCGACTAATATTCATCAATCAGCCCCAATTTACAAAATTCTGCAGCAACCGCGTCAGGTAGGACTGAGAATGGGAGTCTAACAGTATGATCCTCTGCCTCACTGTAGTATACCGTGTACCATTCAAGCTTTGTGGCAGTGACTGAAATGGATACCTTTTCATTCACTAGTATTGTGCCATTTCCGAGTGGATGATTTACTAAATATCAGTAAAGACATGACTCAGTTAATGAATTTAGTCTCTTTATCAGCCTGCGTTGGCGCTTGACATTTCAATGAACAAACCAACGGTATTTGCTTAAAGAAGGGTTAAATTAGCCTTGTGTTCGAAGCTATTGGAACAGTGTTTTGGAAAGTTAAATGGAAGAAGATTGCACTGAGAACTTAACTAGGGCACTCATTTAATTTAATGGCCTACAACAGTTATTGTTCAGTGTTTTTAGCAATATGACAAGCAAGTAGTGTACATCCAGCACTACTCGGCAGCTACCATTAACTTCAGCTAATGTTCCTCTGTCTGTCGCTTATGTTAAATATAATTTTTCTTTATTTACTTTTATTAACTTTGTAACTTCACTTGAACTTCTCTGTTCCCTTGTTCCTAATCTCGTTAGCATTTTGTATGTCTCTCTTGGGTGATATGTGGGGGATGTGGTGAGCAGTCCCATTGTCATGTAACGACCTCCAATGAATAGCCTATTTTACATGCTGTAGTTGTAGGGATATCTCAGAGACATCCTGGCTCCCACATGGGGGAGAGTGGGTGGGCCTAAAACACCTCTATTATAATTATATATGATATAATATATTATATGGGACAACAAGAAGGTGTGGGGTAATTGGTTAGCTATATAAGTCCATGGTATTGTAAACCTGGTTGGTACGAAGACACACGTAATAAAATTCTGTTCCTCAACAAATTCTCCACTCCTGTTCAAGAAACCAACAATTTTGCCAACAGAAGTCAACACTTGTTACAAGAGACTCATTGAGCACTTTTTTATTGTACATTCAGGCTGTGACTCCGCCCCTAAACAGCACAATACTGTTGAAGAACTATTCAGTTTAGTTGCGTCAGTGCTCTTGGCAAAGGTAATGTACACTTCTGCGATGCAGCATGCAGTGCAGAAAAGTAGTACTCTGAGCAACATATACTGCCTTCAGTAAGACAAAAAAAACCCTGAAACACATCGCTTGATATCCTCAGTGCCAAAACGTCTTTCAAGTGTCGTGAGAAGGGATGGTAACACTTTAAAGTGGAAAATGCGTTACTGTCCCACCTTTTTGGAAAGTGTTGCAGGCCTGAAATGCAGGAATGGATGAATGTTAACAAAAGAACTGAGTTTGAACAGACAAAACCTTAAATATCTTGGGTTCATACTGTCTGCAATGAAATAAGATTTTTATTATCCCACATGGGGGAACTTTGCATTGTCACAGCAGAATATACAGTAAACAGATGCAGAGCAAGAGGTAGACAAAAGTGCAAGTTATACAAAATATGAGAAATTACAAAAAATAAATAAATTGTTAGGCAATAATAAAATAAGAAACTATACAAGTTTACATGTGATTACAGATATATACAAAGTAATTGTAACACTGCAGGCTTTGCATTTTCCATACTGTCTCAACTTTTTTCTGATTTAAGGTTGTACTTATTAGTGCTGTAAGACACAGATACTGATCCATTTCAGTCACAGCCCCTATTCTACATAACATCTGGCTGGCAATACGTTCTGACCCTACAAATTTTTCCCTTTAACTCAATAAAAATTACCCCAGTGCAGTTAACAGGACCCCGGTGTGCGTGTTTTCTATCACTATGCAAAAGAAGCACTGTGCTATCTTTAGACACTGATGTCGAACATGTGCACATTCAGATCGCTACTGTGGTACAAAAACACTTACTGATTGTTTCATCTATACAACATTAGTCACTGAAGGATGAAGTATATCGTCGCTGTCCAAAGAAAACAAGTATCTCCAAAATGGCAATTTTACAGGAGAGGCCAAAAACCTCATTTAACTTTAATGTAAGTCAGTGGAACCAGACATCTTTCCAAACAGTTTTGGGCCATTTCTGTTGGTCCATTCATCATGAGATTCTCACTCAATGTAACCAGCAGCTGATGTGTTCAAATGATGCATAAAAGTAAAAATGAACATAAGTGGAGATACATGTTTTTCATTGGACAGCGATGATATTCTTGTACTGGATTGATAAAAATGGTACTTTGTAGTCTGACAATTTGATATATATTTGTTCTCTTAAAAATGTCAGCAACAAAGGAAGCCAGTACATTCAGTATTTCCTGAATTTCCACCCTGCAATGTGGACCCACACGCAGGTGTTGTTTTGGATTTGCTGCATGCAGAGGGTGTTGTGCAGCATTGTACATTGGGTTTCTTTAGGCCTACAGGCAAAGGGTGCGGGTTTTTCCAGTGTCGTGTTTTCCGCGCAGCATCACTGGTATTGTGTAGCTGTTTTCTGTTTTCTGTTAACGGAGAGAAAGGGGCAAAGGAGAACTTGGCGATATGGGAAGTGGGAGAAGGAGAAAAAGAGATGGAGAAGGACAAGGAGAAATAAAGAAGAAAAATGGCGAGATAGTAAAGCAGAGTGGGGGAAAGAAAGATGGATATGGTGAGATTAAAGAGATGAAATGAGCCCAGTAGATACATAGAATGAATAGAGAAGAGAGGATAAAGGAGGTAAAGAAGGGACATCAGTGTTGTTGGCACTTGGTTGTTGGTTGTTGCTGAGAGTGCAGTAAAGTTCGGACTCCTGCAGCAGCTCAGTGTGTCCAAATTAAATATGAGCTCAGAGTGATGGATGGCAGGCACACCAGTGTTTACAGTGCAGGGCAGGACATACACACGCAAACACTACTGCAGTTACACACTCAGTCAGAGACAATTTCAGGAAAGTGTGACAGGGTGGATCGTCTTGATGGAGCATAAAAACTGAAACAGAAAGCAGAGAGAAAGAAGCAAGTTGCTGCGTTATTTAATTTTCAAGTCTTCACTGTCCCATTTTCACTCTTCTCCTGCAATTGGTTGATTTTTAAGGTGTTAACCATCTGGATTTTTTGTACCACAATACAAGTGCTAAACCATGCACAAATACTTGCTCTGACATGCGCACACACTAGAGGATTTTATTTATCATTGTAAGGTCATACACGCCTATTATGTACACCACTGAGATCCACTTACCATATACGAGCCCTTTGATGTTCTACAGTTATAGACTGTAGTCCATCTGTTTCTCTGTATGCTTTGGCATCACCTTCAGGTTATCACACAAAATTATGATGTAACTGGAAAGTTATCTTTTGAGTGCTGTTTGAAATTGGGAAGGACCACTTTTCCAACTTGTAAATTGCACTTGAGCAGCTGACAGTATTTACAGATGGTAAACTCCGGATTCTAGGTGATACAGGAGTTTGAGATAACATATGATCTTTTATACGAGTGAAAAACACAAAATTTGCAGCAAATGTGAAAAATGTATACCTGATATGCTTCTGTTAGATCTGTGTACTTTATAACACGGCCAATAAATAGTAGGACATGTGTTCTCCGGATCTCAGCGCATTTTTTTTGTGTGTTGGGGGTATTTACGAACGAGAACCCAACATGAACACAACACGCGTTACATGAACTACTGAGTAAGTGTGACCGGTACAGAATCGGATACGAGTCTGATCGGCCACTGATTATGGCAGACCAAGCTGAAAAACAGTGCATCTTTAATCTTGGCTGTTTTCAGATAATAACCCAAAGTGCTCTTGGAGCACAGAAGTATGCAGAGCAAACAATCTTTGCAATCTTTGTGCCATTATTGCATTGTGATTACATGGTTTCTGTTCGTATTCCATGTCTATTACTTCAACATTGGTGACTCTCTTGCAAGCTGATATTTCATCTGCGGCAGCTTAGCTGTGATGCTGCTAGTGTAATTCCTCATTGCAGAGATGATGCAGTTGTATGAAAGAGTCTCTCTCTCACTTCCCCCTCCCCCTGCCTGCAGATAAAGCAGTAGCATTAGCAGGTCGGCTCTGGATGGGCATCCTCTGTCAGGCCAGGTTAGCGTTAGTATTCCTGCTGCATGAGCGGCTGGGGAGCTCCGTTTGCTTTCTGTTTATTTATTTATTTGTTTCTTTATTTATTTATTTTACAGCACACAAACAGGGACACCTGAATGGGTTTTAGTCTGAAGTGCCCTCTGTCGTGTTTAAGCTGTAATCTTAAGTCCAGTGTCTGTTAGGGGAGATCACACACTGGCCTGGGGGAACACTTTCTTCTTTTGTATATCTGTTTTGTGAAACCAACGCACAGTGTCGTAGTGAAATTTGGAATCTTAGAGGTGAGCAATACGGTACAACATTTAAGGTCACATTAAGACATTATCGTGATGCGCATAGTGATAGTCTGTTTTTCTGATGCTGGAAGTTAAAACAGCCATAGTACACCAGTTGTAGATGTTTGATGACTACAAGATTCATAATTTCATGATTCTTCTTTTTAATCAGTTATTAATGTGCATTGTACGGCCATTATTGTAGCCCAACGCAATGCAAGTAAAAAACGCGCTACAAAGTCTCAAAACACATGCATCGAGTTTAAAACGCGCTGCAAAGTCTCAAAACACAAGCATCAAAATGGCACGACTTGCACAACATTAGCCAAACACGCTGCAAGATCTGAAAACACAAGCATCAAAATGAGACCGCTTGCAAACCATTAACCGAACGCGCTGCAAAGTCTCAAACGCGCCGCAAACACTGAAAACACATGCAACTTCCAAAACACATGCAGAAAGCCTCAAAACACAACGGAAGTGTTTCCGAGGGACACTGAAAGTGGACAGACCCATTCAAGAGCGGGCTGCATGGACCTGGACGTAGAGCCCCAGTTCCAGCAAAAGTAAGTTTTATCTGTTTATTAATGAATATTCAGTCGGGTTATTGGCCAGGTTCTTGAGTTTATATTTCGTATATTTCGTGTTTTGAGGCTTTCTGCATGTGTTTTGGAAGTTGCATGTGTTTTCAGTGTTTGCGGCGCGTTTGAGACTTTGCAGCGCGTTCGGTTAATGGTTTGCAAGCGGTCTCATTTTGATGCTTGTGTTTTCAGATCTTGCAGCGTGTTTGGCTAATGTTGTGCAAGTCGTGCCATTTTGATGCTTGTGTTTTGAGACTTTGCAGCGCATTTTAAACTCAATGCATGTGTTTTGAGACTTTGCAGCGTGTTTTTAACTTGCAGTGCGTTGGGCTTTCTCGGCCACCGTAGGCATTGGCATCATCAAAATTCAAAGTGATGTGAAAAGTATATAGTGACACATTGTATCTTAATGATATTAAGATGCTGCTTCTGTGGTTTAAATGATTGGATAAATAAATTAATATAAATGAATTATCAAATCATATATTAATGTTTGGGTTTTTTGTTTTTGCTATGAAGACCAACATGTCCACTATCTTGTACAAGATGCTTGTATGCTGGCCATCCTGCCAGTGGCGAGGTTGTCCTGTACACAGCACATGGGTGTTCGGTTGCACCTGACTTCTCTAACTCTAACTCTTTAATTGCTTTTGAAAATATGGGTCTCAGTGTGGGGACGAGAGGGCTGCTGAGGAAGCTGGATCAGTATGTTTGTTTGATCAGAGAAGTGTTAAATGAAGGGTATTAGGTCTGCACGATATTGGAAACAAATGACATTACTGTTTTTTTCCCCTTGTGATGTATATTGCAATATGAAAAAAAACATTCAGGAGATTTCACCAGATGACTTGAACAACATTCTTTAAATTGTATTATTCATTCATTTCATTCAATTCAATTACTCATTGTAAAATGACTGGGGTGCAGATAAAAATAATTAAAAAAAGCTGAGAATGATTTTTTTTTAACACTCTTGTGAGTGTGAAGCATGTTTTCTTGAACTTCAATTGATGTTCAAGAAATTATGAAAATAATGCACTACAACTGGTTTCAGTACCCCATATACAAAAGCAGTGAGCACTGTGACTACTCTTCTCTATGTATCTGAGAAGCATTAAATAAAGAGTACAGGTTTTTCTTTTCTATCAAGCAGCAAAAAAGTTGTAGCATGACATTTTTTTATCTTATTGGTCATATTTAAGATTGGATGTCCTGCAATGTGAGTATTGTGCATGCGCAGGACATCTGCTGCCTGTTTTCAGTAGCTCTCCCTTGTTATCACAGTAGCTTTTTGTACCTGCTGTGCACAGTTTAATCAAGTTTAACATTGTGACCACACTCTAACTTTTGAGTCTGTTTTTTGCCGCTTGCCACAAGACGCATGCTACTAGTACAGTATTTTCTTACGCTTGTAATTGGTTACTTATAGGTGAAGTTGCAGTGATCATTATGACATAGGCCTGCTGTATTTGTTCAGTGCTGAAGAAATTTGATAAATATTAGCCTATAGTAGAGTAGCATACGTGTGGATCAGAAAGTGCAAAGCCAAAAAATACTGGCTTTACAAATGCTGTTAGGTATGAGAAACTGATTGTTGGCCAGTTGTACTGGTGTGAGTTTGTGTCCAGTGTGCTGTGGTCAGCTGGCTCCTTGTCAGGCTGGATCTCATTGAAATGCTGAAGTGAGCCGCAGAGGCTGTTGGGGTCTTGGACCTTCTTTAGCGGAGTGTCCAGGCAAAGCTGCTGCCCTCAGAGTGCTGACCGCAGCACTTGGCACTCTGAAATGTGTCTATTTGAGTTGTATATGAGTAACATTCATCACACGCTGTATGTTTCCAGGACAGATAATATGTAAAAAAACCCAACAAAAAACGCACACACCACAAAGTCATGCTTGAGACACGCGCACACACACACACACACACACACACACACACACACACACAGGTGAATCCAAGCTCTCAAGGTTACATATCATCGTGTCTTGTACGTGCCCTGGAGAAGCAGGCATTTGCAAGCTCCAACAGGTCACAGCTTTCGCTCCTTTAAATAATGCAGCACTTGTAAATAATCCCCATGGACGCAAAATGATCAGCAATTAAGTTTGTTAACTCATACCACTCATGACGCACACCATGTATGAGCCTTCTCATGTTTTACTCACATGTGTAAGAATGCTTGAAAACGTGGTTATGCTGTACTGACAATCTATCCACATACAACCGACACTTTAATCACATAGAGAGCTTTTTTTTCTAACACTGACCAACATATTGAAACCCAACAGAAATCAACATGGGTTATGCATGGAGAAAGTACATGATCTGTGATATTTAGAATATGGATTTAGAAAGCGGGCTGAGTACAAAAGAGCAACATATTTCTTTTCTAGAAGGCTGTTTAACACGTGACTCCTGGTCTTGCACTATCAGAGACTGAGGAAAAATGGTTTTGAGGTGGCTGTTCTTAGATCAGATATAATAGTACACTTTTCTTATGTTTAACTTTTTTCCCTGAGGTACACTCAGTCCTTATTATTACACAGCCATTTTCAACTTCATTTCTTACAATTAGACAATTACTTCCTGAAATAGGCCGTTATTGTTACTGTGTCTGAGGGATACAGTTTATTTTCAGACAGAGTACAAGTGAATGGTGTTTTTTTTTTTTTGTTTTTTTTTGTTTTTTTAATACTCATTTATACTAAGTCAGATGTCTGAGATATCATCATTAATATATATATATATATATATATATATATATATATATATATATATATATATATATATATATATATATATATATATATATATATAATATATTACTTCTTAACTGAAGCAGTTGTTAGTGTAAATGAGTGGAATGTACCTTAATGGCTCTGTCATTCAAATCTAGCTGATTTAAATTAAGTGTGTTAGTTAGCTAAGTAACAAGCTAACAGTTGTCAATAAGTTTCATAGTTTTGTTCCCTGCTCCTCACCTGCCTCAACCACAGTCTCTTTAGCACAGTGACAGTTGGAATCACATGTGGGACTACAGGGGCCACTGGGGCCAACAAGCATGCAAGGAGCTCAAGTTTAGATGATTGCCCTCTAAAACCAGACACACACAGTGTGATTTAAGAAATTTGCCTTTTGATGAATCAAACTGCATGAAAGTGCTTGGCTTATGTTAAGTGAAACACAGCCTCTATGGACAGTTCTGTCTAGGGACAGTTTCAGATAAAGCTGTTTCATTCAAAATAACATTGCTGCATGTCGAGTACTGAGCAGCTTGGCTAACCACACAGTCCACATACGCAGTAGGACATTACCATCTCCCTGCAGCCTTATTTTACACAGTCAAGTCACGTTATGACCACTTCCTACTTTTAACGGCGGCATGAAGCTTTTGAGGAAAGTCATGTTTTGTGGGCCCACTCATCCATGTAGAAGGCAACTAATTTGGGTATGAATCCGTCCTTGCAGATGACGTACACACATACGCTGATTGTCTTCCCTGGGGTAGATGGGATCTTCCAGCAAGACAATGCGATACAATATCACACAGCTCGAAATATCTGGCGTTGGTTGGAAGAACATGAACAAGACCTCCCAAGTGCTACCCTGACCCCCTAATTCTGTAGGACCACCTCAATTGTTGTTTGCTCTATGGATCCTCCCCCACACACCCTCCAACAGCTGTGGGATGCACTGCAGTCAGGTTGGCTCCAGATACCTGTGACAACCTTCCAGGACCTTATTGAGTCATTCACAACCAGTGTAGCTGCTGTCCGTGCCACAAACAGCGGTTACTCTGGATAATAGTCATAATAAAGTGACTCAACTGTATACAAAGACAAAAAATTCACTGTATTAACATTTTACGTTGCTATCATATTCAATCAATCAGAGTTAAGTGAGCATATATGGACTACAAATGTAGTCTTTTGCTTCTGTGTTTCCTTTGTGTCCTACTGCCACAGAATCAGCAGCTGTCTGGGTGAGCAGACCCTCCTTCACTGCCAGCTCATGACATTTGTTCGTTAGCATGACAGTACACACTCGGCTTATGTAATATGGGTATCTTAATTTTGCTATTGGTGAATTATTATAAGTGCAAGTACCAGAGCTGTTCTCACTGGTTGCGTTGTATTGTGCCTCATATTAAAAACAGTCTGAGCTTAAAAACTTTTTGTGTAATTTAGATGTGAATGGGCAGAGCTAAGCTACAGAAGTTTGAATGGGGAATGTTTTCACAGCTTTCACAGCTACTTTACTTATATAGACTGAATGGACCGGGGCCTGAATTATGTTTTGAAACTTCAGCAGTATTTGCCCACCCTCATATATCAGACTCTTTTATTTAAGAAATGTGAGGAAAAATGAAATTAAATGTGCCCTTCAGACTCAAAGCAAACTATCTTATCTAATGTCAGTATTGAGTTTACTGTGCTGGATAGGAGACTGGCCAATGTGGAATATGGTGGTGGTGGTGGTGGTGGTGGTGTACATTGTACATTAGTATTATTATTACATTAGTATTTTGATGACCAGTTTTTAAAAGGGGCCGAACAGTAATGAATAGGTTTTTTGGCATAGATTCACCAAAAATTAAGCTTTTGTTAGCTTACTCAAAACACTACAGTCCCAAACCCCACAGAACAGGGTTGATTTAGGCTTTAATCTCTTTGATGTTAGTTTTATCATCCACACTGGTTTCAGCGCATCAGTCAGAATCAAACCTGTGCCGTGATGTGTGCCACTGTTTGGTTCTGTAGCCTGCTCGCTAAACCTAGCGTCAAGGTAGACAATCAGGCTACAGATCAGAACCCCACAGAACCTCACTTGCTCAACTTCACTTAGATTTTCATCATTATTATCTAAACTTGTGAAGTGGTGAGCAGAATGGTTATCATGGTAGCTAAGCTAAACCACCTCCTCTGTCCTAGTTAGCAGCACTGTTCAACATTCAGCAATCGTTAAATAAATGGTTTCACATGTTTTGAATGATTGCCTGAAAATCGTGAAGTACATTCCCTTATTGGGTGTCCAGAAACCCAAAAAACAAAATGGTATAATTCATATTGTGTTATAAATCTTGAAGTGTTGTGATGTTATGCAGTATTTGTGCCATATAGCCCATCCCAGATATGTTCATATACTGTTCCTACTCTACAGGAAATTAAAATACAGTTTGTCATGTAAATTGCTAACTGTTTTTTAATTGTTGATCATTTCAGAAAGTAATTGCGACTGTCTTGGTTTAGTTCAGTATGCAGAATGGGAAAGAAAAGGGTAGGTCTGGAGTCCGTGTTAAATTGTTTGTGCCAGTCATGGGATATGAGTGGTACTGCATTAGGACATTTGCCATACAGCACTCAGAGTGAGCATCTAATCATTTTAAGCTAGGAAAAAAAATGAGTGAGAATGAAAGTGAGACCGAGACAGCAGGAAGGGAGGATGGATGAAGAGGGGGAGAAAAAAGAAGAATGATGGTGCATAAGCAGTCGCTTGGAGCTTGCAGATACACCATGCGCTCTTCTGCTGATCAAATGCTGGAGAAGAGCCAGAATAAAGGAGAGAGCGATGGGAGTAAGGCGAGCTCCTGCCAGAACTTTCCATCTCGCATTGTGCTGCTAATTGGCTGCAGTGTGCTATTGTCTGATAGTGATCTCTGAAAGGTGGATCAGTGAAGCACACACACAGTAAGAGGGGTGCTATCACTTTTCACTGACCGTCTGTCTCTACTCTGCAGAGAGTGAGAAGGTGTGTGCATGCACATCTTTCACTGGCTCTGTTTCAGATAGTACGGTTAAAGAAATAGCTGTAAGCCTAATCCCTGTCTGCTTTGAGTTACCATATACAACAGAGATGGCCATGTGAATTAGGCACTGTGACTTAAGTCGCACTCATTTTGCATGTTTACTACCTTGTGTATATGAGACCTAAGATTCTTCAAATGTGAGTCTGAGAAACAAAACATGAGCAATGCTGAGGACCACCAACCATAATGCTGTAAACGAGTAAAGCTTTTGTTTCCAACCTTACTTGACTCTGCCTGTCAGTTTCCCTACAGTCATGCAGTCATAACTCGGATGTTGTTTTCCTGCAGCTACACCAGATTTGTTAAGGCTTCTGATATCAAGCCTTTCATTGATAAAGTCTTCAACCTGTTGGATAGAACTAAAACACTATGTGTAGTTAATGCAGTGTTCAAAGGAAAGAGGCAAAACAATTTGAAATATCTAGCATGTAGTTGGGTAGAACATACAGTATCCCAGTTAAAGCTAAAGTTGTCCACTGATGTCATTGAAATTTTAGTATGTTACAGGTTACATTTCTTTTAAACTTTCCAAATCTAAGACAAATAGTTTTACATTGTTTGTTTTTCTTCTTTCCTTTAAGCACCACATTTACTGCATGTGTTGCTTCAGTTCTGTTCATCAAACTGAAAGATTTTCTAGAGTGAAAGGATCATTACTTGGGGCTATGATGAATCTGGCAAGTTTTGTAGTGTTTACACTTTTACAGTGTAATGCCAGCACCCTGTACCATGACACAAATTCTCTGCCAGAGAACTCTGCTCACATGTAGCAGTATTTCTGATGGACGGTAATTGTAATTTATGCAGTACTGACAATATGTACGGTAGCACATTTCTAAAAAAGAAAAGAACTTAAAAGTGCATTAACTAAAGAAGTCGGTGGCCAGCAGCTGAAGAAACTATGCCATGCATGAGTGTATTTTGAGTGAACCAGTATTTATTAATTTTTTTTTCTTAACAGTGCTACCCCAACATGAAATGCACACAGGGGGTAGCACGAGAGGACACAACATATAAGGAGGTTTGCAAGCTCGTAATCCAACCTCCACAGATACAAATCCATTAAAAACAGTTACTTCACTAATAACATTCACAACATCAACAACTGCAGCAAATAGCCATTTTCACTCTGGGAGTGTGGCCAGTCCTGAGAGCCACTTTGCATGGCCACACCCTTAAGCTTCCCACGGCAGCACGGCCTGGGTCGGATGCCACAGTATCAAATGTTAAGGTATTATTATTGTTAGCTGCAGTTTGTTTTGTCCAAGCAACATTACTGTCATGCACAAAGAAAAAGAAACTGGTTCTCTCACTGCTTGAGTTTGATTTGCTTCATTGTAAGGGTTAAAACCTATCCAATAAAGCACACCTTCAGTTTAATTGTGTACAGAAATCTGTTGTTGTCATCAGTGAATGTGCCTGTTCCTAACTCCCCATGTTAACAGCAGCACATCAGAACGTGAATGAGGCAGGAGACAGTGGTGATAAAGATGAAGATGAGGTGACAGAGCTGTTGTGTGGTTCATTTCAGAGTAAGGGTGGTTATATGCGTATATATATATATCAACCCAAAGTGCCTGTGGTCCCAGCCTGTGCCTTAATGTGGGTATAAATCAGACAAGACCCTGATTCTGAGACTCTGCCAAGCTACTGCCACCATATCTCACTGCTTTACTACCCTCTGTCTCCCTCTTTTTACTTTCAAGCGTTGGCTTTCTAGCATGCTTGCTTTTTCTGTACTTCTTTCTCTCTCTTGTTTGGTGCAACTCCAGCACCAACTCTAATCAAGTTTTAAGATTATTTATTTATCTGGCCCACTCTGCACCCCTCCGTTTGATTCTATCTCTCGCATAAAAAAGCTGTTGTGTTGAGTGGCGTTGGTTGTAAATGGTCTTGGAAACGATACTTAAGTCCATACGTGGGTTATATGGCCAAAATATGATACTTAAAGACATATTCATTTAACATAATGCATTTCATGATGTTTTGACGTACAGAAACAGTGCCCAGGTAATGGGACATTAAAAAGATGGGAGCAAAGATTTTAAATTTGACGTTGCAAAAATATACTCAGTAAATCTAATTAAAACAGGCCAAACAGGTAATTGAACCAGGTCAAATGATCAAAATATTCAAATATATTTGTAAACTGAAACATGCAATTGCTTAATGGTCTTCAAACGAGCAATAATAGGCCATTTCTGTTGGTCCATTCATCATGAAATGTTCACACAATGTAAACGGCAGCGGCTGTGCTCAATAATGCATAAAATCAAAAATGGACATACATGTTTTTCTTTCAGCAGCGATGTTATGGTAATTGTGGTTGTAGTGCCTGAAACTGTAACCTTCTCTTCTTCTGTTGTTTCCCTCTCCAGCACGGCGAAGTACAACGTGCTGACCTTCCTGCCACGGTTCCTTTACTCTCAGTTCAGAAGAGCAGCCAACTCCTTCTTCCTGTTCATCGCCCTGCTGCAGGTAGGAACCAGTGCCAGATCCGTGATCACATCAGCTCTCACTGACACAGATACACATCTGTCTGGCTCAGTTTACTCTAAAGACTGGATGAACTTTAGATAACCCCGGCAGACTTCCTGGGAGGAACCTTTTCCGCTGATTAAATTTGAATGGTAGTTTGACAGTGAACTTTTTATGTATAAAATTTCACTTATTGTTACTTGATTTATTCTGTTTTAATCGTTTCAGTTTTCAATACTGTTTACTGTTCTGTTTACAGTACTAATACAGTAATAGTGTACAAGTTTAATTTAATTTAAAGACTGACCCTGTATACTGATATCAGAGTAACTTTTTAAGATCAGCAAGTGGTTGCAGAACATGAATAGCTTATTGATAATGAAATGGGCGGTGATGACAGATTCCCAGTTTTTTCACTTTCAGCTAACGTTCTTTCAGGTAGGGGTTTTGACTGTGTGCCCGCTTATCTGTCCCGGTGACCTTGAGAGAAATGGGAGCGAGGGCTTTGAAACGCAGGTGGTCTGTGTCTTCATTAAGCAGCTGTCAGTGCAGCGACCTTGAATAAGCAGCCATGCTGTTGAGAAGAGCACAGAGACGACTCTCCTGCAGGAAAGGTGTGGCTTAGGCGATGGGTAAAACCATTTACACAAACTGTGATTGCAAGTAGAAAGCCAAGTTAATGGAAGTTTCTGTGGGATGTTTTGATGTTTTGATACACCACAGAGGAAAACACACTGATGTGGTCAGGTGTGGTTTGCTGGTCATCAGTCTCTGCACTCATGTAAGAAAGCAGAGTAAGTTGACTCCAGATTGAAAGGGATTCTGTATCCTGTCTGCTATTGAATGTCCTCCCACAGACACGAGCCACTACTGCCCGTGCTCTCAACTGATGTTATCAGTGACCTCTTAGTCTTTCAGGGTGCATTAGGGGTGCATATTTCAGTGTGCATTATGACTATAGTCACATTCTCAATTACAGATTTGGTTCAGCTAGAGGCTGGCTGATGATACAAAACATACTTCCACTGGTGCAAATGAGATCACAGTTATGTCCTGGCCTGCTGGGGTATGTATCTTTTGAAAGAGAGCCAGAAAAGTCAAAATGTTTAGTTGAACACTCTAAGTGATCAGTCTACTTATACGCTATCATGTTTGAGCAGCCTGTGTAACTTTAGAGTAGTCTATTTTGGAGGACTAATGGAATGTGAATGTTTGATTTCAATCTGAACTTGATTGTAACTTGAGAAAATTTAGTCTAAACCCAAGTCAAACCCATCCATTACCGACTGAAGACCAAATAAAAAGTGTTGAAGTTGTATATTGATTAATCAGACATACCAGTGATTCCACTGATGCCTCAAAAGTGTTTAGTCTAGATAAACTTTACATTTAGCCTTCATGGATCCAAGTTAGCCCTCGTGGATCCTGCTGCCAACAACACTCCAACGCCAGATTAAAAATAAGAAGAAAACTAAAACAAGGTATGGTTGCAAGTAAGACACTGTATGGCTGTAAGAAGGGGAAGAACTCTGAGAACTTGGGCTGGAGTTCCAAAATCAAACCCTCTCTTGATAAACAGAGCTAGGACTAAAAATGGAAAGCAGGGAGGAGATGGAGAGGTACAAAAATGGGAAACTGTACATTTCCATGTTAAATTTGGAAGAAGAGAGGCTTCAGGTCTGATTGCCATTCCAAACTTAAGTTATTTCATAGCTTAATTGCTAATTGCTTTGAAATATTCCACAAAAATGTGCTTTTCTGAATGTATTGTAGATCTGGTCAGTGTTTAAAACACATCCCAACCGCATTTTTGATTACAAATAGGCCTACAGCATTTATTGGGCTTGCTTAATTAGATTTAGTGTAATGTTAATAAAATATAGATTATTGGATAATTGTACATGGTTTTGATAGGATTTTTAAAAATATGTTCTGCTTTGTTCTATAGTGTTCTATAGGCTGTACCGCATTAGAGCCGACTGTACAATGAAAAGGGTCCATAGAAGACCCGAGAATAGTCCCACTGTGTGCTGTACAAGAGTGATCGTGGTTACTTGTTGACTTCTGCTCACAGATCTCCACTCCTGCCTGTCAGTTTTATGGTTAATGGCCTGCCCTTGGGACCTTCTTCTCACCTCCTGTTGACAAATCACACACACACAGGCTCAAGGAGAAGCCTGGGAGTACCATCCTGCTCCCTGGGGAGGGAGGGGTTCATCATGAAGGACACAATCTGTCGTTCCCCCTTCCTGAAGATCAGAAATTCATACAAGACAGGGATTTTACAGATGAATATTTGTGTCTGCAATGGTCTTCTATAGCTGACTGAGATTTAGACTGCATTTTGGGTGGATTTCCTGACCTTGCTCTTGCAGATGGAAGGCTGGGAATGGTCCCCAAATTTTTGCTCCTAACATCCAACATGCCCGAGGTGATATATGATGAATTCCTATATGTGTTTGTTGTAGCAAATTCCAGATGTCTCGCCAACGGGGCGATGGACCACTCTGGTGCCCCTGCTCTTCATCCTTGTGGTGGCAGCGGTGAAGGAGGTGATAGAAGACCTGGTAAGGCACTCCCTTTAAAATGAATTTATCATGAAAACATTAGCACAACCTTAACTAATACTTTTAACATGGCTGTTCTCACTAATCACTGTGTGACCGTGCAAATCATGTTAGTATATACAGTTATATTAGTAATCTAGCAGCTGTTCTGATGATTAACCAAATAATAAAAAAAGCATAATTTGTATCAACAAACACTACAAACATCCACATTCTTGAGATCCTGCTGGTGTGGGGTTCCTCTCTCTCAGTAAAGCACCCCAAAGTGATTTGAGTGTTAGTAGCTCCACCTTAATCGGTCCATTTTTTTTTAAATAGAGGGATTCATTTTATTCACGTAATCTTGACAACCCAAATTGTAAGTCGTCATGTCATTGATGTATAGGCCTGTGCTTTCTTTGGTTTATTTAAATGGCTTAAATCTATCTATCTATCTATCTATCTATCTATCTATCTATATAAATCATGTGCAAGTTGGCATAGAGGCTTTCTTTTTTATGTGTAGGGTGGATTTTTGTAGATTTTAGGTTATTTTCAAGAAAGTCTTTACAAGAGTTTAATGAAAAATGTCTTCTAGATACATTTAGTCACACAAGATCTTGGTATATTTCATTTTGGTTGTGACTTGGATTTAAATAATAAATTACCTTTATTACCCCACCTTTTTCTGATACCTTTAATAGCATTTTATTTTTATTTTTTTAATTTTGCACAGTGTCTTTACTTCAGCACAGATAATGTGGTTTTGATTTTATGAGAAGGGTGGGTGGTGTGCAGTGGGATGCTTAACAGAGCTACAGCCGAAACCCTTTTTTGTCTTTGTATGTAGATTTTCATCTCATCAGTGTTGTAAATGCATTCAAGACTCCTATGAAATTTCCATAAAGAAGCATGTTCAGGGTGGAGCTCCTGACCCCGGAGGATCCTCATCCATGCAGTGACCCTGAGCTGAGTTTTTCTCTGCTCTGGATCCCTCTGGACAGTTATTCGATAGCTCCGCTCCGGATCCTGTGGTCATATTGGCCAGCACAGCGCTTTTTGTCCTCCTCTGATGGGCAGGATTGGCCTGTTAGGTCATGTCTTACTGGCACTAAAGGGCAATAGGGAGTACACCAGTGTTTAGATGCTCAGTTTTTCAAGGAAATCTTCTGCTGTTATAGCACAATGCCACTCTTTCTTTCTTGATGCTGAAACATGAACTGCTGGTTGATACGGGATGAGATTCCATTTTATTTCTTTTAGAAACTTTACATTCACTGTTTTTTACTCAAGCACTTCACTCAAAATGACGTAAAAGTATCAAGATCTAACTGCTCTAACATTTACCATAATAGCTTACCTGACATTTGCTTACTTTAAATTTGTATTAAGTGCACATTAATTTCACCCTACCCTTAAACTCAACCCTCATTCTCATCCTAATCCTAACCCTAATCATAGGCCTCTATAGATAATCTTTTGGGGGGTTATGCAAATGAAGTGGGGCATATTGTTAAATATTAATATTATTATTTAATATTGTGGGTCATATTTGTTACCAAATCCATACTTTTGTTTGAGTATACTTCAATATTTGAATTGGATTGAACCAGTACTGGTTATTGAATTAGGGCCGTTTAACACTAATGCATTTGGATGAAGATTAGGTGCTCAACTTTTTGTTAATGGCAAGAACAATGTTTCATTAGTGCCAGATCTAACTCTGCGTTTGGATGCTAAAATGCTAAAATCTATGTTTTACAATTGATCAAATAAATCAGGAGAGCGTGATTATAATCTGCCTTGCTGTAATTCCTTGTCTCTATCAGAGAAACTCCAAGAAAATCATGGCACTTCAGTCCATGTCTATCATAAAGTTAGCTGACTAACCAAGAAGTCCCGCTTCATAAGACAGACCCCAAAGCAATATCTCCTCCTTTTACATTTTTTCCATTTAGCTGACGCTCTTATCCAGAGCGACTTACAAGGTCATTCATATTACAGGTAGGCCAATGTAGTGTTAGGAGTCTTGCCCAAGGACTCTTATTGGTGTAGCACAGCATAGTTACCCAGACCCGGGAATCGAACCCCCATCTCCCACATGGGGCGGTAGCTCCCTGAAGGTCAGTGGTGTTATCCGCTGAGCCACACCAACCACTGTACTTACCTCTGTTTTTTCTCTGTTTTTGTTTGTCACTCAAAGCCTCTTCCATGAACCTAAGCTTAAGAGCAGTAATGTATAGCAGGGGTGTTCAGCTAAAACTGGCAAAGATTCAGTTCCATGATGGACAACCATTCTGGAGTTTTCAAGTTAATCTTGGGTTTTTTACGTCCTCAGAACTGGATTTTGTTGGTGGGCTCATTTGAAGTGATTTGTTTCACTGCTGCTTTACATTTTAACATTTAGTGCCACAAACCCAGAACAGATAAGACACCCTCACTGTTGAAGCAGATAAAGGAAGAAAATTTTATTCATCGTAAAGTTGTTGCTTCACTATTCAAATGGGAGATAAATTCAATTAAAAATCTAAATAAGTAGGTGACGTTGCTCACTTTCAGAGTTTTCGACTGATCTAGCTGATGAGCTGCCTTGGCTAAACCCTTTACATACATTCAGCAGACGAACTGCAGTACAGAACTGCCACAGAAGCTGCACTGGTTAATGTTCACATATTCATTTATTGAGCTTAGATTCTCAGTTTGGTGTGTCTTTGGCTGTTTTACAGTATTGTAAAAAAATTTCAAATCGGCATTAATACACAAACTGTTTTTGCCACAACTTATGATGATACGCTTTTATTGAACTTCTCAAAATCTATTAAATTAGTCTAAATAAATTACACTACTGCTGTTTACTTTTACTTATGGAAACATGTTGTCCTCTGGAGTGCTGGAGTCCTCTGGGAGACTGTAGCAATAAGCAATGTAGCAATGACTTTTTAAAAGGACGTTATGATGGGACCTGTTCATGGTCACTGGAGTTATTCTTTATCAACAGTATGATTATCCGGTTCTACAAAACAATACACATTTTAAATCTGTTCCCATTCCATCTCTAATCTCTAACAACTCACCTTACAAGGGAGGGAAAGAGGGCAGTACAGAGAGAATAAAAAAAGAAGAGAGAAAGGAGAACAGAAAAGAAACCTGTAGAGGTGGCAGAGGGTGCAAGATGATTGGCATAAGAAAGAACACAGAATGAAGAATGAACATCGTTATACACATGGGGAGGGATGGGGAAAGAAAGGCAGAAAAGAGACTAAAACATAGAAAGAGGAAGGGAAGAAGAAAGGGAGCGAAGAGATTTTCAGCACTGCGGTGGTGTCTGGGAGAAGATGAATGGGTTGTGAAAGGGGGGCTAACTTTTTAGCTTCTCTTGCGCAGTGAGTGGAGAGACCACGTGATGAGAGCTATTCATTAAGCTTTGCAGTAACAGGCAGGGGGCTGAGAGTCCGTACCGCTGAGAATGAGGGAGACAGAGTGAGAAAGAGAGAAGGATGCTCCCATGGCAACCTGTGGTAATTAGAAACCTCTCAAAGCGGAGAGAGGGAGAGAGTGTAGCGCTCACTGTGAGGCTGTTCTGTTCAAAAACCATACCAACCATACATACATGTTGTCACAGCTAGGGCTGCTGGTTTTCTCAGCACTACTCTCAGCCCTCTAGAAGGAAAGTGTTCATGAAGCGTGTTCAAAGAAAAAAAAAATCAGAGAAAAAAAAAAAGTCTTGCACATTTTCCCTTTCACTGAATTAAAGGTTCGACCAAATACACATTTCAGATTTGCACCAGGTTCTGCACCATATCTTCAGGCTTGATAAGATTTTGATTCTGGAGTCAGGATTAGGTTTATGTCTCGGTTATGCACAGCTCTTTTCATACTTTGTTGATTGACTTGGCTTAGATAAATAAAGGTTTTCCTATAGAACTTTGATTCCTCTGAATTATAAACTCTGAAATGAGTTAAGCGCTTCTCACAGAAAGCTCAGGTATTTAAGCATGAGTTCAACTTTACCTTGATCCAGGAACCGCTCCAATTCCTGTAAAGCTGTCTTCAGCATTCAGACCATGCAGCTCCCTCGTGCATTCACTGTCCCATTGCTCTATAATTCATGAATAACTAAGTGACAGAATAAATGAAAGAATAAATGGTTGAATAAATGAATGAAAAATGAAGGGTCCCCGTCCGAGCAGAGGTGAAGAGACACAAGTACAAGGCCTCAGGATAATGAGCTCATTAGTTAGCCAAAATAAAAACACACTGACATACAGCAGTGTCTCTCTTACACTCTTTCTCTCTCTCTCTCTGTCTCTGTCTCTCTCTCTCACTCTCACATTCTCTCTTTCTCTTGTTCTCTGTCTTGCTTTTGTTACATGCTGATCTCAGTTCTAACTTCTCTGTATGATTTCTGTTTGTAAAAGCTGTGACTACTTTGTTTGTTGAAATGTTGTTCTCTACTTATTTCCAGAAACGTCACAAAGCTGACAATGTTGTCAACAAGAAAGAGACGCAAGGTAATGTGTTTTATCTGACTTCATTGGGTTTTGCATCTCACTTTTTATTACAGTGGGGGAAAATGTAAAGTAACTTGCTTAATTGCGCTCTCTCTCTGTCTCTCTCTCTCTCAGTGCTGAGAAATGGAGCCTGGGAAATAGTTCACTGGGAGAAGGTACTGCATCTCAGCAGATGGTGTCAATCACACCAGCAGCCCTTTGGCAAAATAGCAAGCCAGAAGGAGAGAGAGAACAGAAGAAAGAAAAGTATATCAGAGAAAAGGATAGAGGGATCATTCTGCTTCTGATAGAATACAGTGGTATCATTCTCAGAAACACATTGCAAAAATGATTTCTTGGCAAGTGAATTCTTCTGAAATCCAGTCAATATATCATCGCTGCCCAAAAAGAAGTATCTCCATTTTTCTCGATTTTCATTTTTCACTCTCTGAGCACACCAGCTGCCCTTTACGTTGTGTGAAAATGTTATTAGAAAATGCTCAAAAATTGCTTGGAATAAAATCCCTAGCTTACATTTAAAAGTTAACATGTTTCTGCCTTCGCCTGTAGAGCTGACATTTTGAAGACACTAGTTTAATACTAATTAATATTTCGTCTTCCGACTTCTGACAACCCTTTTTTTTTTTGTTGCACATAGTCTGCCATTTTCATTGCTGTTGCTCCATGGTCATTGTTTCGTGAGGTAGTTTATGTATGGTTGGGGGGGTAAATATTAATGAGCTTAGTTTTGATTTTGGAATTGTCCCCATGTGAATATGCCATATCAGAAGGGGGTTTTTCTTAGTCTGTATAATTCTATAGGGACTACTGTGGCACCGCTGTAGAAGACTAATAGACATGTTCATAACATGTAGCAATGGTGCTTTGGCCAGAGTGTGCTTTATCTAGTCAGTTTATCTAGTGAAATTATCTTATATAATTGATGGATCAGTTTGCGTGGCATATTAATGCTTAAAACATGCTAAATTATTGGTCACAAACAAATTGATAGAATTATCTTTTATATTCTTATAACAATTTTTCAATGGGTTTCACCTTCCAATATCATTTTGCAATGCAGACAGAGCAGTGCCATCTTTTCCACCTGTCTTCATCTATCTATCTGTTCTCTATATAGCTCTCTCTCCCCTCTCTGTTTTCTCGTCATCTCTTCTTTTACCCAGGTCATAAGAGTTTAATGAGGCTGCTGCTTATATGTGGTTGCTGGAGAGATCGTGATGCATCTGGACAATATCTTCCATGCTTATTCATAAAGAGAGGTCTATTTAATGTGTTGAAAATGCACTGCTCTACATACTCGGGTCTGAAGAGAGACTGCTGAAATTAATCAAATGATCAAATGATCCTGACAAAAATGCTCAACCCTGATCCTAGGGATCTACCACCGTGGAGACTTCATATCCAACACACTTGCCTTGAATATTCAAGTCCTCCTTGAAGTCCTTTATCACCTGGATCAGTTGTGTTAGATTAGTTTTGGAGCAGGGTGGTAGATCTCCAGGATCGTATTTGAGCGCCCCTGCTCTAGTGTTTCTTGGCAGTGGAAGGATAAAGAGAGGAAAGTGATGAACTCTTCGTTGCTTCAGCTTGACTGTCTGAGTATCAGAGTTCATACTGTGGTCCAAATGTCCCATTCTGTAGCTCCCATTACATATTTTACCACAGGGTAAAACGTTATGAATTGATGATAATGCAACCTTTTTTTGACATATCTCAGGGGGCATTAAATGTGTTGATAAGAAATGTATAGACCCTGGAAAATGCTTATTAATGAATAAAACAAATACATTTTTTTATTCAACGAAAAAGCTGAGCGCGTAGGTACATCCTGTGTGGTTAGAAACAAGTTCGACTTCTATCTGCCCTCGGACCACTTATCTAATGAAATCTATTATTTGTTTGTTTTTGTTGTTTTTAGGCTGCAGTTTAACACCTGGCGATTTGTGAATTGACAACTAGTCTGTTTCTTACAGGTAGTGGTGGGGGATATAGTTAAAGTAAATGGCAAAGATTACGTTCCTGCAGACGCTATACTGCTGTCCTCCAGGTAGAGACGTCCACGTTACTGCTGGAATAAGCAGAAATCTGCCCTCCCTGTGCGCCCTCTCTCACACTCACACACCCCGCAAAAGGAAGTGAGGCATAGAACCATAAAATATGAAGATAAAATATTACAGAAATGGACTCTTGTGTTAATGCAGTGGGACATCACTGTCATTATGAAATCTTTCTAGAAGGAGGGGAAAAAAATCAGTTAACTTTTAAGTAGAGCGCTGTGCAAAAGTTAGAGACCTCCTTACATTTATTTAGTTGGATGAGATTAGATATGCGATAACCCACTTACACTAGGAAGGAGAAAGTAAACAGAGTTTCCAAAGAATTTGTTGCTGTCAGGAAGCTTTTAGTGAGAATATGTAAAACTTGCAAATTATCAAAAAAGAAGCTGCTGATAAGCTTAGAGCAATGGACTGACCACCCCAGTGTCCAGACCTCAACATCACTGAATGCATTTGACATTAAATTTGAATATTATTATTATTTGTCATGAAACATGCCCCGCTTCCTTCTGAAGGTGTTCTGTCACTGATTAATACTCCCAGGTCATGTCTGTGTTCTGAGTTTCTCCTTTATATTCTCAAAATCTATCTGCCAACCAGGCGCGAGTCTCACCAAACCAGCCCTTGGCTGCTGAATCCGGTGTGGTGATGGCCTCATGCAGCTTCATTTTAGCATATCTGATTCATTTTTGTTGCGTTAGGTTGCTGGTGCAGATGGCTTTTGAGTATTGATCATGGGGTCTGACATGGTGTTTTCTTCCTGTGTAGAAATTAAAAGTGTGTGTTTGTTTCTGTGTGTGTCTTTTCCTTGTTTGCGTCTGCGTGTTCTTCCCCTTTGGTCCGTCTTTTTCCTCTTCCTTATTTTTTTTTTTGTTATCGGAAACCATTACCCTCCCTCCATCCTTTTTTCCCCTCTCCCTCTGTGTTTGATCAACACCTCCACCCCCACTACTATCTCACCCCTGTGCGTTGGGACTGCTGGGTAATTTTAAGGTGGCGGTAGGGGAGGTAGTTCGAGCCTCCAACGGAGATCACCTCCCGGCCGACCTCATCATACTGTCCTCCAGGTCAGGAACAGCACCGGGCTGCATGAGTGAGGGGTGGGGGGTGGTGAGCAGTGCACAAGTCGAGGGGTTTATTATTATTATTATTATTATTATTATTATTATTATTCTTTTGGCCTTGTGCTTCCTGTGCTAGTATGCCTTTGTCAAAGTAGCTGATCTGATATGGTTTAGCTGGTTGGTTTAGCTCAGTGTCATATTAGTAGTTCAGGAAACATGTGACTGTAGTTCTGAATCTGTTGACCTGTCAGTGCTTCACACACAAAGGTGTTATTTTATAATAACTGTTGTCTGACTGAACAAGCTTTATAGAGTGATGGTGAATCCTGGTCTATTGAGCCAGCTCTGTTTTAAGTCAGTACAGAATGTTTTATTTGCAGTTTTATTTGCTGCACTGCTGAGCTGGACTGTGTTTTGAGCTAATTTAAACTAGTCTGTTGGGAAACAACATCCTACCAGTGTGATTTTTTACACACGTGCAGAATGAACAGAATTTGAAATTTACAACGTACCCAAGAATTAGGCATTTTAAAAAATTACTTGTGCGTTAGAAGTTGAATAGGATTTTGCCAGTGTTCCTAGCAATGGTTGCTTCAAACAAAGCACATTTGCGGGTGAGGCAGGGATGGGTCAGTTTCTACTTGTGAGAAGTCAAGGTTCAGACTAGACCCCGAGGCCTAATTGAAAACTGTTGCATTGTATTTTCTTCAGCTGTGTATTCCAGGGATGGCTCTGGCTTAGTATGTGCTTGTGTGTGTTTGAGCCTCTTTAAAACAGAGCGCTTCACAGTAATGGCTGGAAAAAAAAGGCCTGTTGAACAGCTGTAAATGGCACTGGGTCACTGCATGGCTTCAACTGGTGCACTGTTTGAGACATGACACACAGAACGCTGCATGCATGCCAGATTAGCACAATGCGCAGCATTATTAATATTAACACTGTCTAGTCTTTTTTTTTTTTTCTATGCATATAGTATTTGTGTGATCTGTAATGAACGCTGTTTTATAAAGAAGAACTTTTATGACATTTTAAAGGTGGAAGAGCTGTAATCTGTTGGGGAAAGTGTTATGGTAGTTATTGTCCCTATTACTGCCATTACTATTTTTTGATGTTTTATTCGCACAAAGCACGCACAAAGGAAGTTATTGATTTATTTGTTTATTTGTAGTAATTTATAAGATAGTTGTTGAAAGAAATGAGCTATTTGGTTCCTCCATGGTTTCCACTCTGCTTTTGCATTCACTATTAACTCCCCATCTGTGTTCTGTGGCAGTGTGCTGCACTCTCCTTTGTTGCATGTCTGAAAGAAAAAAAAACAGCTCAATACAAGACATCATAACAAACAAAGATGTCAGCATTCTGCACTTTGAGGGATTTTTTTTATAGAAGTAAATTGGCCTCAGACATATGGAGTCATGTTAGAACTACACTTTTTTGGTTCAGACCAGCAAGAGAGCACACTTTCTGCTGCAGAAATGTGCAGTCCTGTGGGTCCACATAGCTTAAATGAGGAGTGAGGAGCTTTGTGTTGTACTTCAAAAACTGACATCTTTGGCTGTTAGGCTTGTATTTATCTGTTTGACGAACCCTAGTCGTGCTTCATTAAATCCTAAGTGTCTTTCTCTAGGAGCTCTTTCATTTCTTTGCTGTAGACCACAATTTCAATGTGATGTGATGCCATCACTTATTTTTTATAGTTGTACTATGAAGCTAATAACAACATTATGATTTACAGTTTGTAAATTGGATCAGTTTATTATAATGAATTTTGGAATTATGTCTACTTTTTTGTGTAATTGTGCCATGTATTTCATCCTAGTGAACCCCAAGGAATGTGTTACATAGAAACATCAAACCTGGATGGAGAAACAAATTTAAAAATCAGACAAGTAAGTGTTTTTTGCTTGCTACTATAGATGGCACCTATCAGGACTACCGTATTTGCATTATAGCCTCTGCATTTATGTTAGAGTGTAATTCTGTGTTCCAGAGTGATTGCATTTTGTTGCATGTATTGATACTAGTACTGTCCGTAGGGCTTGCAGATCACCTCTGAGATAAAGGACATTGACAGCCTGTCGCGGCTGTCTGGTCGTATGGAGTGTGAGAGTCCCAACAGACATCTGTATGAGTTTGTGGGAAATATCCGGCTGGATGGACACAGGTGAGGTCATAAATGTTCATGAAATATGTTCAGTCTACTCTTTATGTCCAAATGTTTCCTGACATCCCTTCTAATTGGTGAACCTGGTGACAGATGCGTTCAGTTCAGTTTGTTTACTCTTCATAGAAAAGCATTGGCAGTATAATGGGATACTCTGGTGCAGCCACACCTGAGCCTAAGGCCACCAGTCCCAGAACCATGTACTGAGTATAAAGATTCCTAACATTGGCCTGTGGAACTGTGTTTTTTCTTTGGGATGAGGTGGTGTTGGCTAATAATCCAACATCAGTAGCTCACCTCAGTAATGCTCTAGTGGCTGAAAGCAAGCAAATCCCTACAGTAATGGTTCAACCTCTAGTGTAGAACTTTTCCCAGAATTCAGAAGATGGCAAACTCTCCAAGTACCACTGGTTTCCGAGCTATAGTGTCCCTGGAATATTGATAAAGAGGATTCAGAATCAGAAATGCCACCTATTTGTCTGTATCCAAGACATGACAAGCTGGGACTGCCACTTGACCCTCATATGCTGTTAATATCCTTTAGTACTGTTGTTCTGTTGAAGTGTAATAGTAATTCTGAGTGGTCTGTTTCCTGTGCATTTCCTTATCCAGCACTGTACCACTGGGTCCAGATCAGATCCTGCTGAGAGGAGCCCAGCTAAGAAACACGCAGTGGGTGCACGGCATAGTGGTCTACACAGGACACGACACTAAGCTTATGCAGGTGAGACACCTAATTTTAAAAGAGCTGCAGTTAAGCACCTTCTCTATAGGACCTGATGAAGCATGATTTCTTAAGGGATTTAGGAGTGCGTTTCAAACTTTTGAAGAGACAGAATTACTTATGCAACTGCTTCTTAGAAGCAATGGAAACATATCCATGCAGTGGGTAAACTGCTTAAGTGCTCATACACATATCATGTCTTATACACCTCATGCCTTAGAAAGCTATTCGTCATTGTCGCTTTTGCTATACATTTGATTTAAATAATATATACGTGTAAATGTAATGACTAGGCTTGTGAAAGTAATTATAAAGAATCGTTTGGTTGTGTAGTTTGTATGATTTACTTACATTTTCCCCTTAAAGATTTTTCTATTTAAAAAGCTTTGTATTTAGTAATGTCTGTATGTGTGGATAGAATGAGCTTCATCAGAATTTGTTTGTGCCTCTCTTCCTTGAACAGCTTTTGTTACAGAGGAGGCATTTGAGTGGAACTGGCCTAGAACTATTGCTTTTGCTAGTTTGCTACTTATTCATTTATCCATAGGTCTTCCTCCAACCCTGTCCAGTATAGTCTGCTGATGGTATTACATTAAAAGCCTTTTTAAAAGCTGGATTTAAACAAGAGTACTACAGGCATGGATTGTGTTATGTCAACATGCGCCACGTGAGCAGCCGGTTCTTCTGCTTGATAGTTTGCAGAATCAAAATTTATTTATTGCATTAACATTATATTATTAACAACTTTGCCAACATTCACAACCCTAGCAATAACATGATTACATAATTAACAATGTGGTTGGCTGTATTTACATTCAATCTACATTATATCAAACAATGATTAAAACATATCTGCAAAAAAACAAATGGGATTGTTTTCCTCTCCACAAAAGACTTACCCCCAAAATTCATGCTGCAAGCAAGAATTAATTAGTAATAAAGTTCACCATGCATTTATTATTGCTGGTGATGACTGCGTTGGGTAATATGTAATTTAGAAAATATGTGTAATACAATACTACAAAGAGAAAAGCACATGCTGAATTTCAAAAGAACAATAGACTGTAAAATGTAATAATAGAAAAACAGGAAAACAAAATAGAAACGGTTTATTCTGAGAGATGAACGAAATGGTATACATGAGATGAACGGAAAGGGGGGTAGGGTATAAAGTGAGAGAAGGAAAGAGAATGGTAAAGAGAAACAGAAGAAAGGGAGAGAGTATGTGTAAATGTGACAGGAAATAAAGGTAGAAAATGAAGAAAGATATGAGGGAAAAGGAAGAGAGAAAGGGAGACAAAAAGAGGAAAGAGAGAGAGAAGGAGAAAGAGGGAATGGAATACATGGGAAAAGGAGGGGGAAGGTGTAAGGTGAGAAAGGAAAGAGAACGGTGAAGAGAAACAGGAGAGAGAGAGTAAGGGTATATGTGACAGGAAAGGAAGAGAGAGAGGAAATTGAGATGGTGAGGGACAGAGAAAGATAAAAAAAGAGTGAAGAGGGAGAAAGAGTATGAGAGAGAGAGAGAGAGAGACTGAAAGAAACACTAGTGGGCATGAGAGCTGATTCATTGTTACAAATCTAAGCTGCTATAATGCAGACTCGATTGGGCTCAGAAGCTAAACTAAACACAGTGTCATTGGTGAGATTCAGTCAACAAAGATAGTGTCTCTATTAATGATCAACAAGAGCTGCTCTCAGTCTCAGCCTAAACCAAAAGCTCACGTCTTATTAGTTATAGTCTTTCTCAAGGAAAGTCACAGGCCTCAGAGACACTAAAGAACTATTATTCATAAGAAATATGAAATATATTCTAAAGCAAACATATTCAATATAAATAAGTCTCAAATTAGACTCCAGGAAATAATCTGTATCCCCCCTTCAACTGTGACTTCTGTACTGTATTTTTTACCAGCTCACTCTGTGCAGTCTATGTGCTTTATTAAAGCTGCCGTGCGTGTGTGCGTGTGTGCGTGTGTGCGTGTCTCCTGCAGAACTCTACACGGCCTCCTCTGAAGCTGTCCAACGTGGAGCGCATTACTAACTTTCAGATCTTGGTTCTGTTTGGCTGCCTGCTGGCCATCTCACTGGTGTGCTCCATTGGGCAGACCATCTGGAAGTACCAGTACGGCAACGACGCCTGGTACATGGACCTCAACTGTAAGGATCCTACTGGTCATCTTCCTCATGCTGTACCGCCCACCTCTCTATGTCTGCTTGACCATTTGTTGCCTTTTATTTACCTGCATTAATGTCAGTGTTTTTTTGTGTTCGCTATATGTAAACAAATATGCATTGGCAACACAAGTGAATATTTGTCTGTAAAAAGGGAAATGTCGTATTTCCCTGTAAGATAAAGAATCTGTTGACATGCATACACACCTGTTATGGATGTGGAAATGGTTGAGTATCGCAGCGCTGCTGAATTTTTCGTTATCTGTTTCCTTTCTAACGTTCTGTTTGGTTTGTTTGTTTTTTTCTTTGTTGTCGTGTTTTTTATTGTTTTAACAGCTCCAGGTAACAACCATTTAAAAGCCCTGGCCATGCGTGAATCAGCCCTCCTTACTAATCCCTAGCTGAGGCTCAGGCTTTGCTGAGCAAACCCAGGCCGTTATGTGGTTGCCCTACTTTGTGAGGGTGATTGCAGAAGACGGCACACACCAGGGATCCAGTGATAGGTTTTTGCCCTCCAGCTCTGTGACTGTATAGACCCTCATAGTGCCTGATCTGAGCCATGTTTATCCCTCTATCGCCATCCTGGTGACGCGTTAAGCTCTTTGCGAGTATTTGGCCTCAGTCTTTTGCTTGTCTGTTTTACCCTAAATGAGGCACAACAGATGTGCGTTCTTTTCTCTCTCTCTCTCTCTCTCTCTCTCTCTCTCTCTCTCTCTCTCTCTC
>CM067485.1:7280812-7311133 GCA_034552555.1 Semaprochilodus insignis
CTCTCTCTCTCTCTCTCTCTCTCTCTCTCTCTCTCTCTCTGTCTCTCTCTCTCTCTGTCTCTCTCTCTCTCTGTCTCTCTCTCTCTCTGTCTCTGTCTCTCTGTCTGTCTCTCGTGCTCTCTCTCTCTCTGTCTCTCTTTCTCTCTCTCTCTCTCTCTCTCTTTTTCTCTCTCTCTCTTTCTATGAGGTAGAGGAGTAAGCAGCACTCACAGGGCCTTTTGTAAGAGTAGTCATGATACGTTTTTTCCTACTTAGTAAAAGAGCCTGAGGGTCAAGCGGTGACATTTTCTAAATGCCTTGTCCTGCTATTCCTCCTCTTCCTCCTCCTCCTCCTCCTCCTGCTGCTCTTGCCGTGTGCCAGGCTTTCTTTTGTTTCACCGTTGCTGACTGACCTGGTAGCAGTACCGCTCCAGTCTGGGAACTGTGAAAACACAGTGATGCTCAAATTGTTACATCCAGGCTCGGCTGACATATAGTTTAAACGATTGACGCCTGATGGGCTTTTAAACTAAAAGGAATAGAAGAGTCACTTATTGCATTCATAGACAAAGAATCACCAAAGTCCACACCCTGTGAGCAAATTGATTAACGCGTCTCCACATCCATTGCTCTTTATTTTTCTGGGCCTGTATAAGAAAGACTGTTTGTGTCCAAATCGATTGTGGCTAGTTTTATGACCTGCGCTGTTCCCTGCTCATCCGTAGTGTAAGTGAGAGGACGAATGGCGTCTCACTCTGCACAACTTCCTATGCACTGCCCTGCCTTTCAGATGAGCTATTTTGCTTTATGAAGTCAACTCAATAGCCTGGGTATAATGTGGTGATCATAGATCAAAGCTTTCTTGGAAGGGAACGGTGCAGTCATAATTCAAGCCTCCATTTGGAGATTGATTGTATTCCTTTAAAGGAGCGAGACTCTGTCTAATGCTGTTTTTCCTCCCAACATGCTGAACAAAAGAGAGGGGTGGCATTGACTTGTGCAATTTCTATGACCATTTATGCACTCGATGACTATTATTTATAGTCCCTTGCAGTCATAAAAGACATGATATAATTTACGTTTACTTAGTCATGCGGAGTTTATAAAAAACTTGAGCTACATTAAGTTTGCACTATTCAATTCTAGAGTAATCACCTTTTTTTGTTTGAGTTAAGATAAAAGTGCCCCGGATGCTGAAAGTGTAGACAATCACTCTGCTTTTACTGTAGAGGGCTTACTTCATACAGCAGCCAGGTGAGCAATTATTCATCATGAATTATTAATTTGACTTTGACCCCTGCGATATTCTTGTCATCAGTCCTGCCCCATGACGTTCGTCCCACACCACCTCCTAACAAACCAGCGCAGCTTTATGCAGAAAGGCCTGGGGGTTAACTGATTTTGTATGCATTCACACCACCTGCAATGGGAGCCCCCTCCACATTGAAGGCCATGCCATAAAGGTAGCGGTTTTTTGCAGCGCACTAGGCCATAAATGCTGACGTGTGTCTTGCGAAATGCTGACCCCGCAGTGCACTTGTTAACTCCTCACTGGGACCCCGGTGGGCCAGACCTGGAGCTCTGCTGCTGCTTGTGGTGACTCCTCTGGGGCAGCTGCACTCTTTAACACTTATGTAACCCCCGTCTTTACCTCAGAGCCGTGGCTAGGCCAGCTACAGGGAGCCTATATCCAGTTAGGTTAATCTTGTTTCTATGGGCACACAATATACCTGTACAAAGTATAAACAGTGAACACACTTCCAATGCTCACTAAATTGTTGATTTGAAGAAATTGTTGATTTGAAGAAACTTGAGCAGTCTTGACCTTGGTTCATGTACAGCGGGTGAAATAAGTATTGAACAGGTCACCAATTTTCTAAGTAAATATATTTCTAAAGGTGCTATTGACATGAAATCTCACCAGATGTTGTTAACAACCCATCCAATCCACACATGCAACAAAATCAAACCATAGATGTCCATAAATTTTGTGTAATGGTGATAAATGACACAGAGAAAAAGTATTGAACATGCTTACTGAAATGTATTTTGAAATGTACTTCGTACAAAAGCCCTTGTTGGTGATGACAGCTTCAGGATGCCTCCTGTATGGAGAAGCTAGTCACATGCATTGCTCAGGTATGATTTTGGCCCATTCTTCCACACAAACCCTCTTCAAATCCTGAAGGTTCCATGGGCTCCTTCTATGAACTCTGAGCTTTAGTTCCTTCCATAGATTTTCAATTGGATTCAGGTCCGGTGATTGGCTCGGGCATTCTAGCAGCTTTATTTTCTTTCTCTGAAACCAATTGAGAGCTTCCTTAGCTGTGTGTTTGGGATCATGGTCTTGCTGAAATGTCCACCCTTGTTTCATCTTCATCATCCTGGTAGATGGCAGCAGAGTTTGTCCATTCATCCTTCCTTCAATTATATGAAGCGTGCCAGTGCCATCTGCTGAAAAACAGCCCCACACCATGATGTTCCCACCTCCAAACTTCACTGTTGGTATGGTGTTTTTGGGGTCTTTCTGTAGCTCTCCACAGGTGGTCCTTGGCTCTTGGGACAACTCTTCCTGGTTGTGGTCGGTTTATGGTGAAATGATATTCTTTCCACTTCCGGATTATGGCCCCAACAGTGCTCACTGGAACCTTCAGTAGTTTAGAAATTCTTTTGTAACCAATGCCATCAGTGTGTTTTGCAACAGTAAGGTTGCGAAGGTCTTGAGAGAGCTCACTGGTTTTATCCATCATGAGATGTTTCTTGTGTGGCCCCTTGGTAATGAGACACCTTTTTATAGGCCATCAGTTGAACCAGCTGATATTAATTTGCACTAAGTGACAGGATTGCTTTCTAATTACTGATAGATTTCAGCTGGTGTCATGACCTGCCATGGCTTTTTGCACCTCTCTTTCATGTGTTCAATACTTTGTCCCTGTGTCATTTCTCGTTATTACACATAACTTTATTTATGGACGTCTATGGTTTGATTTCTTGTGTGGATTGGATGGGTTGTCACCGACATCTGATGAGAATTTCATGTCAATAGCACCTTTAGAAATATATTTAATTTAAAAAATGGGTGACGTGTTCAATACTTTTGGCCTACGTTATTTGTTAGAGTTGGTACTAACTTGCTAGCATTAGTGCAGACTGCATATGTTAGTCAGTACAGTTCCCTCAAAAGCTGTTGTGTTGTCATTTCAAATAGACTCGCTTTTGTGGTGTCTGACACTGACAGAAAAAGGAAAAAAGTATTGACAAAATTCAAGCTTTAATCTGTGCAATGCACTTTTAAAGATGTGCCATCCAGGGTCAGAAAATACGCAAGTCTATATAGGATATTTATTTATTTTATTTATTTATTTATTTATTTGTTTATTTTTATAAACATATGTTTATAAAAAGTTAAGCAAGTACGTGATGAGGCATACAATTTGTATGATGCTGTTTGGTGGGGTATAAAGTTCTATTGCCTGTTAGCCATATTAGCCTTGTTCACAGCCTCAATGCAAAAAGGAACCTTAGATCACTAAACTGATTGACAACATTAAGGATAACAGGAAACCTGTATAAATTTGGCTTAACCATACCTCTAACCACTTAGTAATAACCCTCTCCGATCAGGAAAGTCTGCTTTTGTGCTTTTGGTTGCATGCTTGTTGGTGCCAAGCATGCAGTACAGTGGGCATGTGTAAATTACCACTTCGTTGTCCATTACGTAAGGAACGTTGGACCACTGTGACTTGCATTGTGTCTTCCTCAACAATGTCAACATTGTTGAAATTGTGCCTTTGCTGCGAGAGTTCGTTCCTTGTCTCTTGGTCATCCCTTCTTTTTTGATTTGTGGATTTGTGGATCTGAACTCAGTGTTAACCAAGCCAATGTGTGTGGTAGCATGGGACACTAAAAATACCCCCTTCCCCCTCAAAAAGAAACATTTTGTTTTCATCATGCAGGCATTCCTAGTTGTATAATCTTTGATAAAGTCAATAGTAATAATGTCACCACTCTCTTTTTCGCTCCTGATTAGGAGAATAACTTTGGGCAGAGTCCCCCTCCTTTGCACTGAAACATCCAAATTAATCATGTTCCCTCCCACCCATAGCAATCATCTCTCTCTCTTTCTCTCGCTGTGTTCAGAGTCAGTAGTCTCCATCATTGCCCACCTTTTGGCCTAGTGTCCATTCCTGAATGTGTTTTTCTTTTTTCTTTATTATTTTTTTGTTATGAGGACGGGCTCCCTCTCCTATCTGCTCTGATAGAGCGGGACTGGAACAGATTAAGCTCATTATACCCACATTCAGTTTCTGTGTGAGCTGTGACATGTCAGTGCAGCCTCTTGTTATTTTATTTGCTCTTTGCTCACCTGTCTCCGTTCTGTTCATGGTGGGATTTAAGGTGGGACGTTTTTGGTCCTTTTCACCTCAGTACTTTGTGGAATTGCTTGGAATTGTGCTCATTTTGCCCAGGCTGCTGCAATGTCCTCATTAATTGGGTTTGGAACCGGGCTGTGGCTCAGCTAACTGAATTATGGGGGCCCTAATCGAAGGGTATGTAAATCCAGTGGCTAGAGGCTGATGGGAGAGGTGGGGTGGAAGCGATGTGAAATCTCAGCTAATGGCCCAGCATTTGCACAACGTTCTCTGCGCCGCGCAAGCAGAACGTTGTGGAAACGTTGCTCATTAGATGGGGTGAGCTTCTGGCATTCTTGCTTTATTTTTTTATTTATTTATTTATCCCCCCCCCCCCCCCACGCACATTTCCTGCCCATCTGTACTAACTTTATTTTCCTTATTGCTCCTTTTCCTCTGTGCTTCTTTCTTCTTCACCCCTTACTCTTGGGGCAGATGGTGGTGCGGCTAACTTCGGCCTGAACTTTCTCACCTTCATCATCCTTTTCAACAACCTGATTCCCATCAGCTTGCTTGTGACGTTGGAGGTGATTAAATTCATCCAGGCGTACTTCATCAACTGGGTGAGTATGAGCTCTAAGTACATGTTAAATTAAGAAACCAGCATCCCTCCACCCAGTAATACTATTTGGGAATGCTGATTTGATTGAGACACAGTGCATCCGTTTCTGGTCATCCGGATATACACTCTCTTAATTAGTTTCCAACTGATACAGCAGATTACTTTCTGGAAAAACATGATTTCAGTGTGAACTTGTCCATCTTGGACATATGGCTCACTCGTATTCCAACAGGGCTGCAGAATATCGTTCCTTAATCATTACATAATCCCGATATCTCAGAAGTGTGCAGTATTTAAATGGGTCCCAATCACATAATTCAACAAATATACACAGTTTCCGCACCTTTTCTTAGGCTAGTCTGATAATTAGTAATACTTATCCATATTACATTATTAAGGTAATAATTTATCTTAAATTGAGTAAATTGATCCCTTTATCGTTTTTAAAATCGCAGTATTGATCACAAAAACCTCAAATATTAAAATGTGACTTTCTCCAATATTATTCAGCTTTATCTTCCAATCACATGGGTATCCAGGGCTGTCTTAAATTTGTACAGATGTATCAATGCAGTGCTTGGATAATGAATATAAGTTGGACTTGGTGTGAAGGGGCCTTTACACTTGATCTCTGCATGTCACATTGTCTAGATTAGAATTTAGAATTTAAGTTTAGAACTTGGATTATAGAATCCACCGTAATGACAAGTGTGTATGGGACCTGAAATGAGATGTTATGTTATATGTTGTCAAACCCTCAATGGTCACTCTGGCCCAGTGGATCTGTTACTTCTGAAGCAAACATCCCACGGCTGCTCTAAGAAAGCTTCAGAACAAAAATAAAAGCAGAACTTTATCAGAATAACCTATTTGAAGAAGACAAAATTGGATTTGGGGCAAAGCCCTCTTGGCACACAGAGCAGCTACTGTGAGCATTTTTAGATCTTTCCAGAACATTTTTACTTGTGGGTGTGTGACTCCGTTCCTTGTGCTTTGAATAGGAAAAGGTGAGAATAGTCGGCTGTAGTCCGTCTGTGCCACAGACTGATCCAACTCTGAACACATTTCTGTTAAATGATTTCAGGACACTGACATGCTGTATGAAGCTACCAACACTCCAGCCATGGCTCGAACATCCAACCTGAATGAAGAGCTGGGCCAGGTACTGCAAAAATGCATGTTGACACACAATAATAAATGTATGATGCATGTAGAATAAGCCTTTTGCGCCAGGCACCACTGGTACATATTCTGTTTATTAGATGTTCTCTATTGAATTTTCCATTGAAAGTTTTGGGTTCTGTCTCAACATGTTCTTGGGGAAGCACCATTTTAAATTTCAGAGCTCCTCCAGCACTTGACTCATTTATGGTTGACTTTCTTTCTGCTATTTCTTCATTATGCCTCTTTTAAACCCTGCACTTCACAAGTATAGTGCAATTAGTAGGTGGCTTTGTGTGGTTTGCTAATCCGATGGCATGTTACCAATTCTGTTCCAGTGAAAATATCAATATTGAAATCTTGAATATTGTCATATGCAGAAAGCTAATATGCTTTAAATTGACTTGCTTTCAAAAATTTAAGATGATCTAAAAGTCATACTTGAACTTCTCTAACAGTTGACTGTTCCAGACAAAGAGATAGACAGCCAACATCACATTACTTAATGAGACTGTGCTTTTTCAGGTTAGATTTGTTACAGGACAGGATTCAGAATTTTTTTTTTTTTTTTTTTTTTTCACCTTTGATTTCTGGGTCAACATTTTCTGCAGCTATTTGCTCGATACTGGTAACAGGTATAGGATCAGTGCTCTCTCTGACTGCAGTTTCAGTAAACTGAATTTTAATTTAAAACATATTGTGTTAAGTTGCATTTTGTGCTGTGCCATCTCGGATTTGGACACCTGGCTCAATCAGAAATCTTAAGAGTTTGTAAACAAACAAAAGCAGCCATATGAGAAAAAGGGGAGTCCGCTGTATAATTTTGCATAAAAGTGAATTCTGTATGATTCAGTCAACGTAAACAGTCATTCAGAGTGATTTGATGCAAAGTGGTTCACTGTAGAGAATACTGCAGGCTCTAAGAACCAGGGGTCACAGTGTCTACAACAGAAATATAACCATTTTTTGTTTACTATCCCAAGCCAAAAGTGAGCGTACTTTTATCTAGGGGTCGTAATAATGCGACTCAAAGGTGTATTTTTCTATTTATTTTATTTATTATTGTGTATATATGTATATTTATTATTATTATTATTATTATTATTATTATTATTATTATTTGTTTATTTGTTTATTTTTTAGCATTATTGTTGTTGTTATTGTTATTGTTATTGTTGTTATTATTTGTTTTTGTTTTTTTTTTTTGATGTGACCATTTTGCGTTCTCCCGCTTAAAAGTTAAGCCAAAATCTTAGATGCTTCAGACTTTTGGTTCCCATCACCACCACAGTGAAAAATTCTGACTCTGTAGATTTCTCTAGAGCGGAGCATTTCACGTCAAACCACTGAATTACTTTCTTTACATCTTAACTGCTGAATTCTGTGGACATTTAGAAGAATTTCTGTCTCCTCTGAAAGTGTTTTGTTCAGGCATTTGGGTCTGATGGCTCTTTTCTAATTGTGACCTTTTCCTGCCTGCAGGTGAAGTACATCTTCTCAGACAAAACAGGAACACTGACCTGCAATGTGATGCAGTTTAAGAAGTGCACGATAGCTGGCGTAGCCTACGGGTGAGGATCCTTCCGTTTTTTTACAAACACACACACACATCTCCATCCTTATCATCAGTAGAGTGTGTGTGTTACAATGGCTGTCTCATCCTGGGCTCCCTCGTTAGCGGCTGCTTCTCTGCCTCCCTGTGCATAGCTAACAGAGTGCTAAAAATAACACACACTTGTGCGCACACACACCCCCACACTTCCACAGCCCTTCGTTCTGCATTCCTTAAGTTTTAGGGATTTAGGAACATTGGGTCATGTGTGTGTTTTTGTTTTTTGTTATTGTTTGTTTGCTTGGGTTTGGCTTAGGGCTTTATTGTCCCTCTGTGAATGCAAGAGCAGCTTCTGCCTCCTGATCTGTGATTGGGCAGGAGGGGCCGTGAGGGACATGCTGCATTTAGACACAATTGTGTTTTGTGTGGCCTATGAGACATCTCCAGCTGCGTGTGTGTGAGAGAGGGAGTCAGGATGATTTCCTCAATGCTGCAGCTGATATTGTAAGTGTGAAATGTTGATCAGCGCACACAGCATGAAACAGATGGAAAAACAGGACACATGATGTCTTTTATTTTACGGTGGTGTTCTCAGTTGGTGCAACATTTTCCTCTTCACTCAGCACTCCTTCCCAGAGGTGCTATTTACTGTAGACACAAAATGATCACACACAGAGGTCACACAAGGGCCGGGACTCTCTCTTTATTGGATTTTAGGACCAGATATGCACAGATATTTCCAAAAATGTTTTGGCTTAAGCCATAAGGCCTATTGATCGCTGCCTTATTACTATAAATACTGTATTACATATAAAAGAGGATCTTTTTAATCGTTTGTTTTAATAGAAAAATGCTCCCTCTGTTACCTCCCTTGTAAAGAATACCAAGTAAATTCTGAAAAATCAAGCCTTTCCAAAAAAACTTTTACATGTGCTAACTGTTTTAGTATGTCATGACTACATTAACCAACTCTGCAGTGATTATGCTGATGTCCTTGTGATTTTGCTGGGTGCTTTATCAAAAAAGATCCAACAGCTCCAGCAGCAGTGCAGCCATAACAACCTACTATTAAATCCTATTATGTGTCAATTAGAATAGCATGAGTCTGAGAAGGGTTGAGTGGAACTCCACTGTGTTGTAGTGTGGAGTACTGCAGCTGAATGCTCACATACTGAGCAGTCTATAAACAGCATGACCATGATTTCAGTACAGTAATGACCATAGGAACAGTTCTGCATCTGAGTGGGCTTCCAAGAAGCGTTTGTATTTCATTACATATGTTAGCTTTTCTGTCAGCAATATTTCTCAGATTATGTTGTTCCTTTTTATTTTTGTTATAGTCAGATTGCCCCATTATTTGGTTTTTGCCCTTTTTGCCTTAATTATGACTTAAATACTCCATGTTTCTTCAGAATCTGAGAACCCACAGCTTTCTTTCAGAGCCCAGAGAGAGTGTACATATGTCATTTTGCCTTTTCCCTATTAAACCGTTCCCACAGATTTTGAAGTCTGGTGACATAGTGATTAAAAAATATCACACCATTAGGAGAGAAACCCCAATTTTAAAAAAGTCAGTTTCAGTTGAATTATTTTTTGTTTGTTTTTGATAAACTGTGAAATAAAAAACACGACATCAGGCTATATCTACTGTTATATGGACCCCACTATATAAATGTTGCTTCTGTCGGTGTAGCAAATCCTGTAGACCTGGCTTGCTTTTGCTTATTTTAGAGAGAAACATTTCAAATTTGGAACTAAAAAAATTAGCAATAGTCCAGCTTAAATTGGACTATTTTACCTTGTTAGTTAATGTGTTTGGACATTTTAAGCATAATTCTTCGTATCATATAGTTTAAAAGGCTGAATTATTGTTCTGTGATCTTCCATCAAATAGACCAGATGTTTCCCTCAGAAATATGTCATAGTAGGGAAGAAAATGTGTTGATCAATTAATATCATCAGCCCAACCAGTGAAAGCTGAGACAGGCTCATTGGAAGTGTTGGAAAACAACAGGATTGCTGTCAACTTGCAACTTCCAGCTGGTTTACTGGTTTGCTACCCTTTTTAACACCAGGTTTCGACTAGTCTCTTCACCACATAACATGGCTAAGAACCACCTACTGCTGCTGGAATAGGAAATGCGACCAAAATGACCAATCACATGCCTGTTTTTTGGCATTACGTATAGAAGGAGGCAATCTTGAAAGCGTAGCCTTGACATAAACAGTCCCGTGACAAGCCCAGAGGTACATGATGGGCGGAGTGTCTGTGTTGACACTACTGTTCACTAAGCTGAACTCAGCTGGAGCAACAAAACTTTTATTCACGTAAGACCAGTGCAAAACCACACACGGAGGTGTGTATACGTGGATAGTCAGAATGTAACCAGCAGAATCCTGACCAAGTTGCCAGTTTAACACACTAAAGGTATCAGACTCTCCATCTACATGTGGGCAGAGCATCTGTGGCTGAGACAATGAGGCAATGGCAGATTAGCTTCCTACGTTTCAAACGAGATGTTAGATTAGTTTACTGATAATGCCAAACCTCAAGAATAGCACAGCAGCAGTAGCCTGATGCTTACTTTCCTCAAGCACCGATTTTACTGTGCATGTGTGTGCACTTCTAATCTTTCTATTACTCCTGCGGTTTAATGTCCAATGCATGTATTTGTGGCAGCCTCTGGCTGAACAGGCAGCTTCTGTGTCTCCTTCATAAATATTGATGCTCTCCTTTTTATCAGCTTCAAATGAGCAGCAGCTCTTTTGATGCAGGCTTTCCTTGGCTTGTCTTCTGTACCCCCTTCACCCCTCCCTGCGCCTTCAGAAGAAGAGGAGGAACAGCAGGTTAATAGCAGTTACGCTTTTGAAGCTCAACATCAAATTAGAGAGAGAGTGAGAGAGTAAAAGAGAGTGAGAGACCTGACAAACAGAGAACTGGCCTAGATTTGGCTTCCTTAAGGAAAAAAATAATGCTGTTAATTAGGCAGAATATCAGCTTCTCAAAGCCGGTGTTAAAACAAGCCTCCAGTTTGGAAGATGTTTTCTGTTATGCTTTAGTTGGTTTTTTTTTTTACTTATAAAGTTAGCTTTATAAATGTAGCCTCTTCCCTAACCCTATCTGTTTCTCTCTATTACAAATCCCCTCCAGTCATCTATAGGCTAAACAGTACTGAATATTGAGTTACAAGTTTACAGGCGAAAAGCCAGTTACTGCGAGTGAATACAACCCACAGATATAAGCTTTTACATCCAATTCCGTACGTGTTGTATTTTGCAGGTTACGCAAGCAGCCCAGTTCTCAGTTAATGGGTATCGTACAGTGAGTAGAGATTAGCCTATTCAGATTCAGCACAGGGGTGTGAATGTGGTGTTGGTATAACAGACAGTGTTCCACAGCGTTTACAGCATGAATTACTTTTGACTTGTAGCAGTTCTTTATAGATGAATCAGATAGAAGTGACAAAAAGCAAAAACAAGGTTTTACCAAAAAGGCAAGAATGCCCTAAAATATCGGATAAATCCAAACAGGTGGGCCAAAAGAAATGCTTACAGGGACATGGCTTCCTAACATTTGTTTGTAGCATATTAACTGTCATGATTACATTTAAGATCAAAGCTTTCTCAGGCTTGCATTTTGTCACGTCGCTTACCAACTTGGTTATCTCATTATAGCCAATAAATGAAGGATTTGAAAAAGATGAAAATGGCCAAATTATAGAAACCGTTATTAGCTAATCTGATCTGAACAATGCAAAAGGCAGTCTTTCTCAGGTAACGTAGCCATAGAAAAGTTGGCTTAGAGTTTGGGGTGGGCTTGTTTGCATAATGTTACCCTCAGTATTAAAGCGAGTCCTACGCTGACCCTGTTTGTAGATATACAGTTGTTGACTGTAGCCCATCTATTGCTGTAAAATGATTCAGCCCCCCCTTTGTCCCATTCATCAAAGGAAAGGAACTTCCAAAACACCAACAGGGACCTCAAAGGTGCCTAGCACAAAGTGTACTTGGTAGAAAAGAAAACTCTAGGGGAATGGTCCACTACCCAAGTAATATCTAGAAAGCGGTGGTCCCATGGTGGTCTCTACACATTGATGTATATGATAGAGAGTTACTGACAAGTGCGGCAGCAGATGGGCTTCAGTAACTGTATACCTGCAAACTGTTCATATATGCTGAGTGTTTCTCTTAAACTATGAACTCAATGTCCTAGTTTTCTGTAAACCTTCGTGCACCAAACTGCAAAGTGAGGGTCGACAACAGGCTGGACTTAAACAAGCAGTTTCTTTGCTGAAGTCCAGCCAGTACCAACCCTTCTGCTAATTGTCTTACTAGCAGCTTAAGGTGCATAGTCTCTTAGACGCAGCGCTGCATTTAGAACACGAGTTTAGAACGTCCCACAGCTTAGGTTGCTAAGCCTCAGGTGAATGTCTCTAATGTATCTAATGCCTCACTCAAACCTCAAGGTTTTACAGACCGTTACAAGATTACAGGACATTTGCCACTTTAACCTTCGTAACACTCCTCACACCAGAGGAAGAAGTGACGTGCTACATCCTGTGTACATACACATGTTCCCACACGCAGCTAATTATGTAGAAGCGTAATTAATGAAGAGAATCCCTGTGGGTGGAAATGTTAATTAATTTGACGAGATGTGACATTTGCTGCCTCCGACAGACATTGCAAGAACATATTTGTGGCTAATTTTGTGTATGGATTTGAGAAGCTAAAGCCTTTTCTCTGGATTTCTGAGACAACACAACACATTATCCTTTCAGGATCTTTATTTGGTAACTTTATTCTGGGTAAACATTATAATGCTCTTGTGCCTCTATTAATGCCCTTATTAATGCTCATCAAGCAAATGACTGCTAATTAGGAGCAGTTCTATTTGTGTATTATATTGTACATCATAATCATGAGTACAACCCTCGCCTGTGCACTGGGACCATCTGGAGTACCTTTAAAATGTGCTTATTCCTGTCAGTTCCCTCAGTAAATGCTTCTGTAAATCAGTAGTAGATTCATTGGTGAAGATAAAGTTATCCAAGTAAGGATGTATAAAGATATCTAGCTGATGTTTACAACTAGAAAGTTATTAACTGATATTATTAACGTAGCTTCTAGTTAATAACAAGACCTAACTTAGATAGCAAACCTACAGTGAGTCTTATCAGATTTGACTTGGCAAAGAACAATGTGTTTCCATACAATAAATAATGTGCAAAAGACTATGACATTTAATGCACAAGAAAAGGTACATTCTTAATTCACCCAATTAGTTTGCTTTGGTTTTAGAGAATTGCTCACAGTGGTGATGATATGAAGCATATATTGACTGGTTGCTTTGGATAGTAAATAATAAATATATGTGTTGTAAACGTTGTGATTCCTGGTTTCTTTCACCCACCACCACTGCAAAGAAATGTTTAGGCCTCATTTGGCAAAATCTTCCTAAGTTTGTTTTTTTTCCTCTCCTTTCCTTAAAGTTGTTCTTAATAAAAGTTCTAAGAAAAGCTCTACCTCAGATTCATGACTTGTTCTTAAACTGCAGAGTTGTTTTCACCTTTGTGCAATTTTTATAACTAGGATTCTGTTCTTACCTAAAAATAAATACCAAAAAAGAAAACATTGGTGAATGTCAGAATCTTCGTGAAAGGTATGAGGATGGGCTTTAGGAAGAAGTTTCTTAAGAGCAATTGATGAATGTGGCCTATTCTTGGCAAGTAGTCTGAAAGACCTTTTACCATGTAAAAGAATTAAACAGAAATTATGAAAACTTAGTGGAGCAATGGGTCAGCAATTAATTACCAGCTCTTGACTTGATTAATAAGGGGCATTGTAAATGCATTGTAATGCACACCTCAAATAAAAAGTTACATGTTTTGTCTTAAAACCCCAGGGGTCTGATTGTGGGGGTCTGATTTTTAAACAATAGATCCTAAAGTGTGTAACTCAATATACTAGCGTTTAAAGAGTTAGGTTGGATTTCTTTTTTACAGCAGCAGGATATTGTCAAGTAGTTATATTAATTCCATCGTTTTCTCAGCTAGGAACTTTTACTGTGACTATGGAATGGATTTTATGCTTTTTAGAGAGTGGTCAACTCTTAACAACAGTGTGTCCTCTTGTGCACTGTACCTTTGATTTAGGCTAATTAGAAACACATTAGGGTGTGTGGCCTGGCACATTAGCCAATAACACGGCATCATCTGTGCGGTGCACCCCACTTCATCCACCCAAGCACGACCTGATATGACTATGTGTGCCTTTTACCGAGAGACAGTAGACAGAGAGAGCGAGATTTCTCCCATGGCGACATCTTCAGTGTTGTTCACGGTGCTTTTGTTCCTTGTTTGTGCTGTGTTGTGTGAGAATGTGCAGCTGCACCCACACCTCCCCTGCCTCAGCATCGCTCAGACTAGACTGGAGTTTTCACATAAAAGAGAAACTGCTAAGCTGTATTTCCGTGAGCTCCTGAGTCTTTTTGAGGTCAGGTGTGGCACTGCAAGGTCTGCTGTTTCAGTGTTTGTGTTACGTATGTGGGAGAGTGTCTTTTTGATTTCATGTTCTCTGAGGGTTTTTAACGCACATTCTAAAATGTCTGTTGTAAAATTTAAGTGATGCTTCAAAAATTTAAACATAGTTTTACACTTTACCCAGATGTAGTCACTTAGCCCAAACCTGTCTGCTGTAAAGGTTGGAAAGCAAATCAAATAGACTTGCTGGCGTGGTTTCTGACAATTATGTGCTGTTATCTATAAATAGTACAGACAGTAGGTAGGATTTAGGCCAGCTGTTAGTGCTGTGCTGTTTAGCTGTGCAGTGTGCCTTTTTCAAATTAATAGTTAACAGTATGTCACCAAATCTAAAATTAGTTGAAAATTACTTGCATAAATAGTTGCACCCAGAAGGAATCAACCGACAGGAATGAAACTTGATGGGTAAGTTTCACACTGTAAGGCATGGAATTGATTTTCCAGTTTCATGCTCAGCTGCACATGTGAATCCAATGAATTCGTTTGTGGAGGAACCGCGGTGAATCCAATGAATCCGTTTGTGGAGGAACCGCGGTCAGCACCAAGATGAGACGTCTGGCATGTTGCGTTAGTGCCCCGACGCCAAACTGAGAGACACTACTTCTGTATGTGTAGTTCAAGTAATATTGCTCATATCAGTCTAAATGTATCATCATTTATTGTTCCTGGTAACCTTTATCTTCCTTCCCAATGGCACTGCAATCCCACACTTAATTCTGGGTGCAAATATTTTTTTGACGATGAGTGTGTTTGAGGTTACATAAGTTGCTGCAGTTCAAGAGAAGTGTGTGGTAATTTAAGTATGCAGCTTGCACAGTGCTCATTGGTATAAGCTTCCATTACTTGTTTGTTACGTTGGCCTCAAACCTGAAGAAGCTTTTCAGATTTTAGGCGGTGAGCAGGTTCTGGTTTTGGCTGATCTGTTACATTTGCAGTAAAAGGACAACATGAACTTATTTTTTCTTGGTGGACCACTACATTAAGAATGTCAGTGAGATCCACAAATGACTGATATTGAGTTTGTGTTCAGTTTAAAAAGGCCTTGTTTACTGTATTTGAATAGAAAAGCTTAAGCACAGTTTTATTTGGATGGGTTAAAAGATGTCTGAGTCTAAAATGCATACAGGTTATGTTCTGCCCTATATTGGGTTAAATGCAGTGGTGTTTTCCCGCTGAAATGAACATTGTATAAAAAGTCTACCTTTTACTGGCATAGTAAATATCACTCTGTTTCAGGCAGATGTGAACACAATGGTGACAAATATTTTTAAATAGTAATAACAATTTAAAAAATAAATAATTCTCACATATCCTGATGAGATTTGATCAGAGTTTATAATGCACAAGTACTGCACAGTAGGTAGGTGTCGCACACAAGCAAATGTTGGTGCAGAGTTCCTGTCATGCTCTGTTTTTGCCTATTCCACCATCCTGAAATTGAGTGGAGCTGATTTATTGCTGCATTCTGAACAAACACCCATGTTGCATGAGCGAATGGGACATCAGAAACTGTGACGCTGAAAAAAGTGATTGCGCCTCGGTGCGTTTCCTCATGCCGTCCTGTTCCTCCCCTACTGGCTGAGTCTTTCATGTCTCATAACATCAAAGCTGCATCTCTTCCCCCTTACCTAAATAAGACACAACAGGGCCCGTGTCTGGTCTCTTAAACACTCGGTCAGGCCAGTGTCCGCTCGCATTACGCTTACCCAAGCCCCCTCCATGCTCGTGCTGCCGTGTGTGGACCCCAGTAAAGATGCAGAAATAACATGCAGCAGCTAAGGGTGACTCACTGCACACTGATTCGATTACGATTCTTTAGGAAATGATTCAGTGCCTCACAAAGGCTTGTATTTCACCATAATTCAATTCCTTTGGTACAATTCAGAATGACTTTTAAAAAGAAGCAAACACAAAGACGCAGATATGTGATGGGGGTGACCTGAGTTCTGTAGAAAAGGCCTGGATTGATTTTTCTCACTAAATAGTGATGAGTATTTGTCATGCTTATTTCAAGTTTAAAAAGTTCAATACCTTCCCTCTGATTCTCGCTTTCAGGAAACTAGTTGTTTCCTCCAGTGATCCAAACACTAAGAAACAGGGTTTCTCTTGTTTTGTCTCTCTTATCTAGGAGAAATACTCAAACACTAGACCATGGGCCAGAATAATACTTTATTCTGGTATTTTTAAGGCTTAATTCTCCCCATTAAAATGTTGATATAATGATGTTATTTGTATGTAGTGCGTGGATGTAGGTTACTGTTGGCCTTCATTTAATGAATATCATAATGATAAAGATGAGTTAAAAATGAAGGAGCTGTCAACAGTGACGGGCTTTTTTACTGGGACTGAAGACCATGAAATGAAACCGAAGACAGTCAACAAGAATGAAATATGATTTAGCAATGTATAAAATTGATTCCTCTCCACTCAGGATGCTTATGTGCTAAAAACCAGTAGCTAGCTAATAACCAGCTAACGTGTATGTTGTTGGATCAACACTCCAAAATCCGAACTACTGGTCTATCTAAACTGTTGTGACTTTGTTTTAGGCCATGCTGTTACACTGGATGGGAACTCTTGGTATAGACATTTGGAAACTAAGAATATTAATTTGGTCACAGCTGGGTTTGGTTTCCTCACTACAGACGGATGGGTTGATGGAGTTCAGCAAACACTATGCAGTACCTCCTGCCTGCATTTAGATCTATCCCAGTTGGTTTTAGATGTAGAAGATTGCTAATTTACTGGCTAATTTAGTCCAGCAGTGCCTAAATGAGCCTCCTATATGCTTCCACTTGTGATTGTTTTTGATCTTGGGAAAATGACTGGCTTGTGAGTGGTGCCTCCCTTTCTTACTTTAACCTGCTGTTATATACACAAAATATACAGGCATCACCCTAAAGAAACCTTTGACCAACTTCCCAATTGTCTCAAACCCATGCTTTTGCTGTGTTTGAGAGTCAACACACAAGCAACAGAGGCCAGTTTTGTGAGTATTTCTGCTGGGACAAGGTGCTAAAGCATAATGCTTTTACGTACAGTATATGATCTGTGATCATATATATAACACAAAATGTAAAATGCAAATGCAACTATAAGGTTGAATCATTATCCTGGCAGAAATTCTCAGTAAACCAGGTACTTACTGTTCTGTGCTTTCTTTGTAACTGTTTTTACTTCACCCAACAGTCACTCATCTGAAGTGGAGGATGGTAGTTTTGCAGAAGAGGACGGGTAAGCATCGTTGTGGGTGACTCTGTGCTTGTGCTTCTGTCATGTGTTCTTGCCGTGGTGCTCTGTGGGGAATGTGTTTGAATTGGCCTGTGTTTGTGGTGTAACAGTGTTCTTCAGTGGGCTTCAGTGGCATGGGATAACACTGAGCTGTTTTGAAACTGACCAGAACTTTTTTATGGCTGCTTTGAAGACCTGAGTGCTGCAGCAAAGGTCTGGATTGATATTTCTTATTAAATAATGATGAGTGTTTGTCATGCTTATTCCAAAGAATTCAACACCTTCCCCGATTCTCACTTCCAGGAAATTCCAGCTGTTTCATCCAGTGATTTAAACACTAGGAAACAGGGTTTCTCTTATTTTGTCAGGGAGAAATATATTTTGTGGGAACTATCCAAAACCTCTCATTAGCATTAGCTAGGTGTTCGGCTAGGCTTGCTCAATCAGTTTTTGAGCATTTTTGAAGGAATGGCATGGAGGTTGATCAGCTGAGACATGGTTGGTGTCCAATTTTTGTTTATTTAAATTTGTACTGGAGCCAAGAGGCTACTGTGTGACCTGAATGAAGGCCTGGATGCAGAGGGAAAAAATTGGGTGATTGTTGACTTCTAGTGTTTTGTTAGCAACATTAGCTTTGTATCCCAATTTTTACACTAAAGAAGCAAAACAGGACCCAACAAGTCTTGACTGGTTGACTAATAGAAGGAAATGGTTTTTGGTCTGGCTCTTTCGCTGTATTTCCAGAATGACGGTTCACATCCAGTGTGGATCCATAGAAGAGGGAAATGGCCACTGTATGCCCACTGCTAAGAAAGTAGAGTAGTAATGCTGTCTCTTATTTTGTCCACTTTGTTTCCAGAGTGCCCCTAAAGCTCCAAGGACACTTCTGAAAAGACCTCTCTGACCCACCTGTCAGTTTTATTTATTTTTGTTTTATTCCAGTAAATAGATCTGCTAAACGTAAAGACACAGTGCTTTAAATATCCCCTTGGTTATGTTCCCTAAACAAGAGGAGAAGAAACTACATTAAGAGCTGCTATTATTACAGGATGACATGTAACGTCACTCAAAGCAGTAGAAGCTGACGAGCAGGCTGTTTGTTAAGAACTTGGAAGAATTCCCTCTGCTTTCAGCTGAACTGAGTCCCAGGGCAGAATTCACACTTCATGTCAGTGCTAATGTGTAGCAGAGGAGCACGACAGAGCCGTGTGAGTGAGTGTATGTGTGTGTGTGTTCGCATCTCAGGGGGGATGGAGGCGCGTCAGTCTTCTCCCCAGACTCATCTCGTCCTGTATCTTCTGCTCTTGTTAGTATCACATACTGAAACAAGACTGTAGTTCTACTGCTCCATGCCATTGTCAAAGGAGCTGAATGAAATCTGCTGCAGTGGCTGCACATTTAGTGTCTAACACTCTGTAATAGTGTCTACCATTTTGTGAGTGTGTGTGTGTGTGTGTGTTAGGAATGCCATGATACATAGAACTGAATCCCTTTATATGCACATCATGCCCACAGCTTACATACTTGCATACTAGTAGTAGAAAATACATGTATTTCTAGGCTTGTTACTTCAATAATCAGGTCAGACAACATTAGATTTTCAGTATATTAAGGGCTCAAACTGGCTACAGAGCTCTCAATGGCTCGGTTTGGCTCAGAGACATAAAAGTGCTCACAGAGTGATTTTGATGTCCTCTACATCAGCTCAAAATAAGTGCCCCAAAAATCACAACCCCTAGAATTAATTGTTGATGTATAAAAAGACCAGTTGTTTGAGTACGGGTGTAAAATTAAGCCCCTGCCTCTCACTGCCCACTGTACTCTGAAACGATACTTTCTGATACCTTGCTGTGATCATTATCTATAAACTGTTTTCATCTGCCTGAGATTGATATTTAGTTTTTTTTAGGCTTGGATAGGATGGAAGAGTTGGTTTATCAATAAATGGTTATAACCTGATGGTGTCCTTGTAGAAGAAACTATAAAGTCTTATGTTTGACATCTCGTCCTCGAAGAACTGTTTTCCCTTGGGGCATTTGCAAAGATTCGGTGGGTGACAGCAAAGTGGGACAGCGACTTTAGTCCTTAATAAATGGGCCACTGCCCATGCCGCTCTGCATCTCAAACTCTTTTCCACAATATACAGTTGATATACCAGGACAACCCAGCTTAATACATCACCACTATGTCACTGAGAGCAATCCACCACCCAAATAATACCTGCTCTGTGGTGGTCCTGTGGGGGTCCTGATCAGTGAAGAACAGGGTAAAGGGGGCTAACAAAGTATACAGAGAATCAGAGGCACTACAGTCTATAATTGTAGAACTACGAAGTGCCCCTATAAGATAAATGAAGCTGATAAAATGGACAGTGTGTAGAAACAACGAGGTACACCTAATGTGGCGGGTGGGTGTAGGACACTTTGTTAAGAATTTTTATTTTTTTTTTTTTTTTTGGAAAATCTACTAGAGCAGAAAAATTGATAAATGGAGATTCAGGTTATGGTTAGGATTAGGTGTAGGTGTAGTATCATCTAGCTACAATAGTACAAAAATCGATAGAAACCTATGGATGTCACCACAAACATGGCAAGGTGTGTGTGTGTGTGTGTGTGTGTGTGTGTGTGTGTGTGTGTGTGTGTGTGTGTGTGTGTGTGTGTGTGTGTGTGTGTGTGTGTGCCATAGCTCATGCAGTATGATTGTGTATTGATCTGTGTGTGTTACAGAGGCAAATTGTATTAATCTTGTTACTGGATGAGCAGACTTGAGGCCATCAAGGTCTGCTAGCCCCATCAGCGGCAGGGTCTGTTTCCGTGGCGACGGCTGCAGATGGTTGCAGATGGTCAGTAGCGTGATCATGAGCTGGTCAGTGCATCAGTGCAGTCACTCCACAGGTTCCATAACAGTACCTCTGTTCTCTCCAGACGAGGACAAGAGGCTCTGTCCTCCTGCATGTAAAATAGTACTGAACTGTCACATTACAATTCACTACAGTTACATGGCATCCTGGAGCTGTTTGTTTTGCTGTCTAACGAGGCAGTGATTCAGTGAATTGATAACGACTTATATCTGCATAATTGTCATATAAAGCAAAATCTCCAGTCTTCATTTAGAAGGGAATTCAACCATGTTTTCTAGAGAAGCTTCCTAAGACAGAATTGTTCACAGTAGCCATGAATGGAATCAGACATCTGCAGAGCTTATTACCTCTTTAAGCCCCCTTACAAAAAGTTATAATATGAAATGATTATGTTGTTTAATGCCTGAGACATTGTGTTACAATAATTTAGAAATAATGGCAGAAGAGTATATGCAGAGCAACAAGCCTACTTGTCCTCAATGACAATTTCACATTAAACCACTCTGAATGACTTTATTCACATCTCAGATATCGAATAATGGAGAATGGTTTACAAATGAGCTTAAGTCAAGCTCTGTAACAGCTGATTGAATGCTAAGGATTTGGCTGTGTTTGTGTTTAAAACTGTCCAAAATGTTTGGGTCAGGCTATATGACTATGACTGTCATTAGTTACTGTATGTATGTGTGTGTGGTTACTGTACGTTTGTGTGCTGATGAGTAAATGGGCTGCACTGACTGTGTGTGCTGTCAGACAGGAACGGTTGTGCCTTGGTGGTAAAGCATGTGTTCCTGGCCTTTGAAGCTCGTAAACTGTCCGCTGCATGCAGAGCACTTGGGTCTTCTAATTGCAGACTGTGATGATGCTAGCAAGTTCAGCTTATGCCCTTGAGGTGTGTGTGTGTATGTGTGTATGTGTGTGTGTGTGTGAGAGAGAGAGAGAGAGACTTTATTTTATTAGGTGTGGGTGAGAGCAGAATATTTCTGTATATATCCTCCTCAATAGGCAATGAGAGACAGGAAATTGGATTCTGCAGTGTAGGCACAGGGTTACAATGTGATTTTTTTTTTTTGAGCATCATGGATTTGATTTACCTTCCTGTTCCTCCTCCTTTCCAACTACTCATACTTTAATGTCATTCACCAATCATATGACACACCACTATTGTGTCAAACAACTTTCCTGTATAATTTTGTATATACACTGACCCCTAGGTCTATTTGGACACTTTAGCATTTAACCATTGGTAGACATATGAAAAAAATTATGTTTTTTCATATTAATACACTTTTAGCCTGATGGTAAACTCCTTTTAAACTGAGGGTAGACTCTTTATGTGGAAAAAGCCTAGAAAGGAATTTGAACCAGACTGCACTAAGAGTACTATAAAGCAGTGTTGCCCTGGCCCTGGAGGACCCCCTGCTCTGTTGAATCACACCAACTTCAACTCAAGAAGATCTTGATAATTAGTGGTTTAGTCGGATCAGGTGTGTTCAGAGCAGGGAAAACACTAAAATGTGCAGGGCGGGGGATTATCCAGGACCAGGGTTGGAAAAGCTGCTGTAAAGCACAGGTGTTGCTTTTCTTGTAATGGCTTCAGTGGGCTTCTGTTAATTAATAGGATCATTAAGGCAATTTGAATGTAAAACAGCAGCGTATCTGCTAAGAAATTGCTCAAGCAGCAACAATCTTAAATACACCAGTAACCTTTTGAGAGAATAGTTTGCTGAAAAGTTCACATCCAGTGAACCACACCCCACCCCTGACTTTGGTGTGCGTCAAAGAATTGAGTGTAAAAATGGGGTCTTTTTATATTTTATCTTTTTGTACATTCCCATTTTACTTTTAAGAATGGAAAATGGAGAGAGAAGGCTGTGAATGAATGACTTTAAATGCATGTTTTGCATGAAACAGTTCATGTCTGTTTTAAGTTAACTTCATTATCCAAATGTTTCTTTCAAAACTGAGTTGAACGAAAGATGCACAGTTTGTATTAACATTGACTTTCAAGTAAAGTCATTTTTGCACCCCTCCAACTGCTGCTGAGTTCCACTGAACACCTTTTAAGGCTTTACATGCTGTCCATTGGAGGGAGATGGACAGTGTTATATGCACAGTGTGGATGGCCCTTTAAAAGAACCTTGTTCAGGATCAGGCTATAGATAACTCCACTAGCAGCGTGATTAACAGCACACCATACATCACTGACGCAAAGATCAATACTGCTCCAAAGATGCTGCACCCTGCAATGTGTAAATTCAGTTTGCTTGTGCGTTGCAGGTGAAAATAGCCGTGTTGGCATGCTTGATAATGGTAACTAATCCGATACAAATGTCCAGGTCCTGAGTTATGGGACCATTTGAAGTGTGGTCTGCCTCCAAATGCATAGTTTCTGGAGGGTTCTCTGCTGGTGATGGGGATGTTTAAGGATAAAGATCAGTAGAAGCGAGACTGGGGAAAGGGTTTCATCGTTATGCAGATGTGCAGATTCATTAGAGAAAACTGGCTTGTGTAACTGATAATCTTCACACTGTCTTTTCAACTGAATCTTAAAGCCTGCGTTCATGCCCTCTTGGAAGAAGCTGTTTACAAATAAGGGAAACTCTCTACAAAGGATTTGTCATGTGGGAAAATAAATATTTCCATATTATTATATTTTATTCTCTCTCTCTCTCTCTCTCTCTCTCTCTCTCTCTCCCCTCTTCTTCTCTCTCTGACTGCAGTCACAGCTCTCACTCGATGGAGGAGGCCGGATTTAATGACCCCAGCTTACTGGAAAACCTCCAAAGCAATCATGTAAGTACTGTATGGGCCTCACGGCTGCTTAGCCGTGCTCAATGAGCCAAAGGTTTGGCCAAGCCCAGTCTGCTCGTGCAAGCTGCTGCCCAGCACTAATACCTCCTCATATCTGCTGCTGTTCGCTACTAACGACAGCACTCCCTCTCGTGCTTGCGCACACTCTCTTGCTCTCTCTCTCAGAGAGGAATGAGAAAGGAGGGGATAAAAAAGAGGAAATGAGAACCTCAGGAGAAGAATTGAATTTTCAGTGTAGGAAAACAGAGATTGGGCATGTCCCAGAGACATCACCGTAGTGCTGATGAGGACTAACTTCATTAGAAAGCTACAACACCAACTTGCTTTCAAAGAAAAATACACTTTAAACACAACACAAGACTGCTAACCTTGCGCTTATTTGCCTTGTGATGGCAAACCACAGTGGTTAATGGCCATTCACCTTTTACAGTGCTGGATCCTGCCTTTCACAGCACTAGACTTACTTGTCTCACATCAGAGGACCAATAATGACAAAAGCAGAATGCTCCCACTACAGCCAATGAAGCTGTCTACACCAGCTGTGAGCAGCAGAGCAGAGTGCAGTACGTTGTGATGCACTGTTTTTGATGGAAGCCCCATTTTATTGTGTTGCATCGCTCTGCCATTCCACCTAATAATGGATAAGGAGAAATCTAATCATGAAATAAAGTAAAGGGGAGATCTCTATGACCCTGCAAGTAGATAAATAATTGATGGAATGTTAACAGAAAGGAAGCAATTTGGGGAGAAAGTACCAGGTGCTGGAGGTTCAAGGTAAATAAATACCGTTTGTCAGTGATTGATAGAATGTAGCTTAGTAGACTTAGGCTTAGTAGATACAAGTTAGAGGATTCAAACAAACTGCCCAAAGCAACAGCATAGCTATGATACTCTCCCATTTTACCTGAAGTCTCAAGCTGTTGTTGATGTGTTTTTAGGTCTGTGACTTTTTGCACAATGCACTGTGATACTAAATTTATAGGGGATCTATTAAGCTCTTTTTCAGTGTTCATAATCATATTTTTGGGGTCTTTTAGAACAGATTTATATGAGCATGCTTCCATTTTCCCACAGTATTTTTCTTACACTGTAAATCTACATTCACCCTCTCTCTGAAACGCTCTGTTAAAGCTCCTGTGTTTTAAGCCCCATCTTCCGATGAGCCCCCTGTGCTCTTATTGGTCAGCTTGTCCCTTCAGTTCTGATTGGTCAACCAGCAGAGCGGCAACCTGCTACACATTCTGCCCCCATACTGCTGCCCCCACAGCTATCCTTAAAATGGCATCGGTTCTGCTATATCAGTTTGAGTCCAGTACTGAAAGTCAGGTAGAACGTCCTGATCCACCTTCGCAAGTTAGACTGGATTAAGACTTTTCAGAGTATTAAGGTTTCTTTTTAGCCCTTGTGTCCAGGTGTGACAGGCTTGTCGGCAGGCCATGAGAGTTGTCCGAAACACCTGGACCTTTAACCCCCATCATCCCAACCCAGATCCTCCCTTTGATACCTGTTCTTTCAGTCTGCTTTGTTCTTTCATATTATGCATCACAGAGCGTACACAAGCTGGTGAAAGAGCCTGTAATTACATTCTGAAAGGCCCACAATAATAGGGCTGTGATTAAGAACCTTCTATGGTTTGAAGATAGATGTTGACAATGCATTGTTGTTCTTCTTGATATGCTTATCTCAGCTTATTACTGAACAATCATTCAGTGTGTTTATTAAACATAGAAAAGCTGCCATTTCTGCCTGAGCTCCAAGTCTGGTTTATTGTTCCAGTGTCAACACTTCTTATCTGATATCATTTATTTGGTGCCCTGCAGACTGATTATTGATTTAGCTTTTGATAGTTTCTTCTAAAAACAGTAATATTATTCTGCCCTTCACATGCAAAGCACAACAACTATGTAATATGGATAGATGGCCTGCTTTGCTAATTATTCTTTAGTCTTTATGTTGATAGACTACAGACTCCTAATTCATATTCACTGTTAAGTCAAGTGTTTTTGTCAAACTGGTGATGAAATGACGCACAGCTGGCCTAGAAAAAATTGAGCAGCAGTCTGTGCTTATGGTCCCCTGAAATGAGGGACTGCATATTAAAGGGCTTGTGGTCCCCCTATAGTTCCCCCAATATCAGTGTAAATTGTCCCCATGCAGACATTTTGCAGTATAACCACAAAGTCACTGTTTCATTTCAAATTCAAGGTGCTAGAGTGCAGAAAATAATCACTGTCCTCGCTGTGTGCGTTCCTGACTCTTGCAGCCCACCGCCCCTGTGATCATGGAGTTTATGACCATGATGGCGATCTGTCACACAGCTGTTCCTGAGCGCAGTGAGGACACAATTACCTACCAGGCTGCTTCTCCAGGTCTGTCAACCTACACACACCAACACACTCGGTCACATACAAAACAATCAATCAGTCGCTCAGTCAATAGCTCAAACAGCCTGTCGGGAGACATCATTGTTTTTACCTGTGTGTTTGATGTGTGTAATCAGTGATCAGTCATGTGATTAATCTTTATCCATTGTCTCTGACACACCTGATCAATCTGTCATCATTTTCAAGGCTGTAAAGACTTTTGTAGTTCTAGCTTTCTTCTTGGAGTTCTTGTCATTACTTGTTATTCTCAAAAACATTTTTAGACTATTCTAATTATCTCTAGTTAGTACTACAGCTAAGTCTTCTAGTTATTGCTAGTTATTAATGCAGCTTTCCTCTAGTTTTAACTATAGCTTGTAGAATATCTTACTCATTGCTTTTCATTACTTGCTTCTAGTTTTACTTATTAATATATTATAACTACTATTAGAATGTATTTGTTATTGCTAGGTATTACTGGAGCTTTCGAATCAGCTGTGTGAACAAGCTGCTTTTTTCCTGGCCAGTTTCTTTTTTTTTCTTCAAGAAAATTAATTTCCTGCAGCTTTCACTGCAGGCAGACATGTCAGCATCTCCCTCAGACATCAGACTTGAGCTCTGACTCAGAGGAAGTGGAGAGAGCCTGATACTGTTTTGGGTTGTGGAATTCATAATTACAGGGTGTCTCAACAAATGAAGAACAGGTTAAAATGTTGCTTAATCATCTTTTTTTTTTCTCATTATGCTGAGAAGCATATACATAAATACCAACTTATGACTAATTCTGAGCTTACTCATCAGATATTTGTCTCTCACAGATCATGAAGTTTTTGTGAGCTGTTTAAAGTTCAGGTGTCCTCAAGTTTCACAGTTCCTGAGACTCTCTCAGAATAAATCAGTTCATAGGAGAGCCGTCTGACTTGGCTGTATTCTTTTCCGGATGCTGACAAGTGATACCTTTGTGGAGTAAGAGTATTGATCGCGGATCACTTTTTGCCTTTTCTGTTCTAATGGATTTTACTTTGTGGAGAAACTGGAGCACATCCCAGATTTGACCTAGACAGAGAGCAGCTAATTAAGGGTGGATTTTAATATTCATATGATTGTGCACATATATACCTTTACTGTAGATTTTGCCAAATGAAATAAAGCTTGATAGGGAAGTTCTTGAGCTTAACTGGTGGGGTCAACCCAGAATTCCCCCTTTTCACAGTGTAGATCGTTTGATGAATCCTTCTTTTCACATCTCAACTGAGCTCTTCTCAAGTGATAAATGGAATAAATTTGCCACTTTTTTTAAATTTGGTAATTTACTGCTGCAGGTGAAACTGAAGTGCTTGTCCATGTCAGTGGTGGTTAAAGTGTTTAAAGCTTTTATTAGCTTTATGAATGATTATATTTATCCACAGAGATGTTGTCACTTGGCAGCTAAATAAAACAATATTTGACACTTTTGTTACTAACTATAGACTGGGTCTTTACATTTCCTGTCAAAAATAATTAAGGGTTATGTTCTTCTAGTTCAATTATGTCAACGTGAACAATCCTAATTAAATATTTCAGTCTAGTTTTCCAGTTATTTTATATATATAAAATATATTTATATATATATAAATAATTTTTAGAAAACTGCTTTATTACTAGTTGATACTAAAACGTTATTACTGCTTATTACATGGAATTACGTCTATGGCAAATGTTGTCGAGCCTCTCAGTATGGTAAAATTAGCCCCACCAATGGGATATGTTCTAACATTTCCACTTGAGCCACTTGACCCAGTTGTTCACAAACAGTAGGTGCTCGAAACAAAGTTTACACTTTCACTTATAGTAAGGATGTGTATGTTGCTTGTGTAAAACATGCTTTGTCTTGCTGAAATATTTTTAAAAATATTTTTAGGTTGTACCCCTGTATTAACTTATAAATGAATCATCCAATGCTCTGTTCTGGGACCTATTATTATTTAAGATGTACAGTATATGCTTCTTCTGGCTGGAATAATTAACACTGGCTTTTATCATTATGCGTATTACACACAGCCCTTAGCACCAGGTGACATTAACTTGTGTTTGTAGATGACATTAACTTTCATAGTTCTCTGCAGTTAAACAAAGGTAAGACGACGGAGGTTCTTGTTTCGAGAAATAAAGCCCAGAGAAAAGATATGCTGGCATGTTTTGACTGCTTATCTCTGAATGCCAAAAACGGCTACTGTCACCTCCATAATATCTCAAAGGTCCGTGACATTCTCTCCTTTGCTGGCGAGAAGAAACTTATGCATGCTTTTGTGTCAGCTAGACCGGATTACTGTAATACTCTCTTATCAGGCCTACACAAGGGCTCCATACAGAATGCTGCTGGTGGAATTCTGACACGCATCGGAATGAGGGATCATATTACGTTTGCTTCTAAATCCCTTCCTTGGTCATCTTTCAGTATTGGTCATGTTTTTTCTCCCATGTTTTCATGGTCTTGTTTTCTGTGCCTGTGTGAATTATTGTTAGATCAATCAGACACCTCTCTTTTTAAAGATAGTGTCAAAACGAAATCGATTATACTGTGTTTTTTTTTTTTTTTTGCTTCAATAACTTAAATAAAAATGTACGTTTTTTTCCCTTCTGTTTGACTCTATTCTTTTCTTTCCTTATTGCTTTTTAGGTTCTTACCTTTAGTGTCTTATTTAGCTTTGTATGCATGTAAGCAATTTACAAAGTTATAAAACCCAGTTTTCACCCCAGAGGGAGAAACGCTCGCTCACAGAAACCAGAGAGCGTTTCTCTGTTACAAGATGACATCATCATGTAACACCTTCCATATTGTCATTTTGGCACACCCTCACAGGACGATGCACAGAGAGCTTAAAAAAAGTAAACAGCCATCACTCTAAAACAGCCTGCTCAAGTCTAGTCTGCTGAGGGGGATCGGGTCCACCAACTTGTTCTTTTAAGATGAGCTTCTTGCTTAGACACAAAGAATCTACAACATTTTAAGAATAGTGGTGTGGGGGCAAAACCTGTAGCAGAGTCCTGCTTTGGCAGTTGACCATTCAGAATGGAGTGGGTGAGTTGACCATTAAGAGCACATTGGGATCACTGGGAGGTGGAGCATAAAGACACAGGAGCTCCAACGGAGCATTTCAGACAGAACTTGAATGCAGATGTTCAGTATGAGGGGAAAATTATACGATGTGTTTTTGAGAAAAAAACATGTATATAGACCCCCAGTAATAAACATATAGATATTAAAACATGAGCGTAAAATGTTCCCTTTAATTTCTTAGTTTTCTCTTTGCATTTTATGATACATTTGCTGTTTGCTGTCATGCTCAAATACATCACAAATTGAATTGAATTAAATAGTTCATTGTCTTTATTGTCTGTGTTACTGATGAGTCTTATTCATGTTAGCCTTTCTAATCCTGATACTGCAGAAGTCTGAAGTACGCGATTGAGCCTGTAATCCATTCACTAAATGGTTTAGGATGTGCTGTGAGCATCTTGACCAATCTGAGATCTTCTTTCAGTGTTTGGATGAATCAAGGTGTTCACATGAAGGCATATTGCAGTTGCATGTAGTAAAATAATTGCACTGTAACGTGTTCGTTTCATCTTGGGCAGCTGTGTCTCCCAGCCTCTGTTTAAGAAGTACTGAACTAGAAACAGTAACCCTACACTTGGATGCTTTATGACCATGGCTGCTGATCATGTGTTGGATTTAGCATAGTGTTCAAAACCTCTGTCCTCTGTACCTCTGTAAGTGCAAGGCAGATGCTTATCCATCTGCTCTTCTCGTTCCCCACAGATGAAGGTGCTCTGGTACGTGCAGCGCGGAATCTCGGCTTTGTTTTCTCAGCCAGGACCCCGGACAGCGTCATCGTTGAGTCTGTAAGTGCACCGCAGATGCTCATTCAGTGCACAGCCTCTTTTCACTGCTACTTACACTGTCTGTCTTACTTTCACTGTTATCTTGGGTCCTGCTCATTTAAGTTACAGAACTACAGGGATGGTAAGAATAATGCAGTGATGTCTCTCCTCTCATTACAGTGGCACCTGGAATAAACGAACATTTTTGAAACCCTGTATTGCTCTAATAATGCTTGTTTGTGTGCAGTGCCTCACTGAGATTCACTGGTATTGTTGTATAATGGTTAGTGACAGAGATTCAGTCAGATGTGCTCATTTCGTTCAGTGCAGAACTAGATCTTTCATTCTTCATGCTGTCTCCATGGAGCTGGAGAGGCCTGGAGCTCTCTCCAGCTCACCCTTTCTTCTGCTTTCTCTTTCTCAATCTCACACATTGCTTTCTCACTTTCTCTCCTGCTCTCTGTCTCTCTTTTTTTTTTCCCTCTCTCCATCTCAATCTCGCACATTGTTTTCTCACTTCCTCTCACACGCTCACTCTGTCTCTCTCACACAGCCTCTTGCTGTCTCACACACAGGGTCTCACTTGCTCTCTGGCTGTCTTTCTTTCCAGTGATTGGCCCCCGCTCATGTTGCAGATGTATGAACTGACTGTAGCTGTAGGGTACCACTAAGCAGGAACACCCTACAAAATAGTCTTAGAATAAACTCTAAATTCTTTCTGCACTTTCTTCTTTTAAATGTTTGATTTCTCCACTTTGTCTCAGTGAGCAGTTCTTCAGTATTTCATTATTTCTTTTAGGTTTATCATTCTATTTTCCACTGTTATTCCACATATTAATACTATTTGTGTTTTATTTATTTATGTAGAGACGTGAGGGTTTCATTCAGAGACATCTATCTCTCATGCTTACGCTCCCTGGCGCTCTCTCTCTCTCTCTCTCTCTCTCTCTCTCTCTCTCTCTCTCTCTCTCTCTCTCTCTC
>CM067485.1:7311468-7323870 GCA_034552555.1 Semaprochilodus insignis
TCTCTCTCTCTCTCTCTCTCTCTCTCTCTCTCTCTGTCTCTGTCTCTGTCTCTGTCTCTGTCTCTTTCTCTGTCTGTGAGTTTTTCTGTCTTTGTGTTCTTTGACTGCTTCGCTCTGTAATCGTCATCATAGTATGCTGTGTGTGAGAAAGACAAATTAGCCAGAGGACAAGATCACACTGATGAGGACACTTTCACACATAGTGCTGTAAACGTGCAGATTGAGCTAAATTAAATTACTAAGATAGATATACAGCACTGCACCAGAGAGAGAGAGAGAGCGAGAGAGAGACTGATTAGAACATCAGAGCTAGACTGTGTTAAGCTGACCACAATGCTGTGAGAGGACATATTCTTAAACTGAGCAACAGACCCTCCTCCCCCCATGTCATCCCTCTTTCCCAATGTCATCTCTCTTCCAGTCATCCCCAAAATTTCACCTCCACTTCTCAGCTCTCTCCAGTCACTTCCCTAAATCACCTCTCCCACATCACTTCTGTTTCCTTAGTGGTTTTTAGGTTGTGAAAGTTGTTGCAGTTCATCATAACTTGCAGTATCTTCCTCTACAGTGTGCACAATGACCTATGAGGATTTATACTAGATCGCATAATGAGGAAGAACTTTCTGACTCTTCAGTAATTAACAGCAGACTTTTCTGGGGTTTCTCTTTCTGAGGTTAATCAGTTTGCCCCTTCAATGCTCTCTGTCCCTCTTTGTCTGTCTGTCCATCTCTCTCAGCTTGGTGAAGAGGAGAAATACGAACTACTGCATGTGTTGGAGTTCACAAGGTACAGTTGTGTGATGTCATGTTTTCTGATTTTTGATCACATCTGGAGTTCTGGTCCCTGTAACTGTTTGTTTTATTCCTTCACTTTTTTGGAGATATAAAAGACCTTTGTTTGGTGTTGATGTAGCGTTTTCCTTATTGCATTGATGGTGATGTTGATTGTCATCTTCTCCTTCAGTGCCAGGAAGAGGATGTCAGTCATCATGCGCACTCCATCCGGAAAGATCCGCCTCTACTGCAAAGGAGCCGTGAGTGTCTTGTCTGTCTGTCACCATGGCAACAGTGCTGCCAAACGCTGGCGACCGTGGCAACAGCGATTTCGAGTGTTTTCTCCAACCTTTTTGTCAGCCATACAAACACACACAGTCACTCTCTCACTCTCATAGACACAAATGCTTGAGCCAGACTATAGCCACTCACTCAGTTCTTCATGTCACGACTGATTTAATTTTTTTTTGTGTGTGTGTGTGTGTGTGTGTGTGTGTGTGTGTGTTTGTGCACATGCCTGCGTGCATGATTGCTTGTTATAGCTTGCACTAAAGCATAAAGCTTGCTAATTTCACAGACCAGGAAAGCCACTGAAAGTTCTGCTATTTCATGCCGTCACGTGCCTAATCATTTGAAGCTGAGAGGAACTAGGGGGACTAGGTTTACTACACATTTCAGCCATGTTTTATTGTTACTCTGGTAAAACAATCCAGTAAACCCTTGATTTAAATTCTGTCCTGAATGTGCGCAGACACTCGTTCATACACTATTGCAGTGTATCCATCAATAAAGGCAACGTTTAGCTTTTGTATATAGTAGTAGAAAACATGGTAGCACATACGAGGCCTGGGACAGACTCTGTGAATGCATTGGCGATGAGACTTGAGTAAGATGGTGTTTAACTGATAATGAAGGATGTTTTCCGTCTGTAAAGTACATTCAGTGCTAGTACATAAGGTGCACTGTTTTGCAACTCTGAGCGAATCAGCTAAAATGTGAAATTTGGTTTGAGATGGCAGGAGAGCATGTTGGGTTATCTGACATCCCAAGGTTATTAGATATAAAGCTCCTGACGCTGGCATTGGTACTGCTGTAAGATTTATTATGGTAGAACTGGAAGCTGTAACTAATTAAAAACAGCCAGAGTCTGCTCTGCTTCTCTTGGGTTTAAACACCTGCGTGTGATACGGTTATGCGTAGTTGACCATTAAACCATGCTGGAAGAATGGAACAAAAATGAAAGCTTTCGTTTTATTTGTTATTTGTTATTTTACTAGGCTTATTTTATTTTTAACCCAGTCTACTGATCCATCCACAGAGATAATCCGTGGAACTGACAGTGGTGTCTCTTTTACAGGACACAGTGATCTATGACCGCTTGGCAGACAATTCCAGATATAAGGATATCACACTCAAACACCTGGAACAGTTCGCTACAGAGGGTGAGAGCATGCACAGATTTTTGTGATGTTATGATTCAATTTTAGCTGTTTATGGTTTGTTGGGCAGTCAAGTCAAAGGTGATCAGATTGATTCTTCCTTTTTCAGGAATGCTTGTTGTTGTTAAATCTTGTCTGATCCTGAGCCAGGAAATCAGCTTTAAAAATCAAGGCAGCTTGTCTGGAGCAGCTGTTCGATCTGTCTCATAGTTTCTCATTATAGCAGTAGGGGCTGAACTGCAGCACTGCAGTCTTAGTCTTCTGGATGTAATGATATGAATAGTATGCCCCCTAGTGGGTTAATGGCATATTGCAGAGTTTTTACAATGAACATGTACTTTCATTGTAATGCATTTGCAGACTTCAGCATCTAATAGACTGACAAATGAATTAACAGAAAGCCAACAATAAATCTTCCCGTCACCATGCTTTTACAAACCATTTAAAAATAGAGCATCGTCTCATTGACTGCATGACTAACACACAGTAGCCATTAGTCATTGATTGTGTAATATAAATCCTTCTCTGAGAAGGTTTGTTGTTGTGTTCTGTATTAATATGTATGTTTTTCTGTATGGATTGAATGCTTAATATGTGCTCCTGTAGGTTTGCGTACGCTGTGTTTTGCCGTGGCGGACATATCAGAGTCGTTGTATCAGCAGTGGCAAGAAGTGTACCATCGAGCCTGCACCTCTCTACAGAACAGAGCACTCAAACTGGAGGAGAGTTACGAGCTCATTGAGAAGGTCAGTACCACACAGATGTGTGTGTGTGTCTGTGTGTATATATATGTATGTATGTATGTATGTAGTTCTTCAAAACTGAAGGCAGATGGCCCAGCGACCGTACTGTATTGATCTCAGTGACTGAGTGGTAGCTGTGTTGAGTCCTGGTTGGTTGTACAGGAGGCTGCAAGGTTAAAGGACTACTTCACTGTTTTTAGCCCAGTGTGTTTGTGCCACACTCAGTGACGTTTTCAGAAGTGACTATTTTAGTTAATTTTGTACTAAAATAATCTGTGTAACGCACTGAAGTTCAGACTTTGGGACACATTCGCTTCAAAACAATGGAGTTGCTAAATGTGTGGCCTTGACGGACAGGGTTGCCGTCTTAGTTCAGCCTCTAGGGGTGTGGATAAAATAAGGCTCCACTTATGGAAGAATAACAACTATGGTAGTGACATTAAAAATGTATGGGTTTTTTTCTATTTAAAAAATGAAATCTATGATAAAGCTAAATATTTCAACTTTAAAATAAATGAAAGTGATTAAAAACATAAATGAAAGAAATGGAGAAAGTAGTATATTTTAATTGTGAACAACCAGCATCCTGAAACAACCCACATGTGCACATCCAAATCAGTAACATCACATGAGTGAACCACATGCGTCATGAACAGCAAACTAACCAGCAGAATGAGCCCTTTCTGCCAAGATAATTAGCACTGATCAGCTCTCAGCTGTTCATTACTGGAGCAGGATGGAGATAATAAAGGGCCAGTTGTGTGGCATTTCCACCGTTTACTGGCTCTAACTTCACATTAGCCACCAGGGATGGTGCATTGCGCCAAAAAAAGAAATTATGAAATAACAGATTTGATATGAAAGTGACTCAGTCATATCCAAGAGTTGGATATGTATAAATGACTGATAATCTGATTTGAAAAGATCACCTTTGACATGTCCACACATCTCTGAAAACAATTTTCAAAGATTCAAGAGTTTGTCATATGCACAGAGAAACAGTTGCACTGTACAATGAAGTGAAGATCTGTCTCACGTTAAGATCTGTGTCACAAAAACCAGATATGAGGCGCTTTAGCCTGGTAATGTGAACGTAGCCTAAGTCATTCAATCTGCCAGTCAGCAATTCTTATTTGCAGGTAAGTGTACAGATGGACCCCTGAGGGCACTTGAGAACTGATCCTTTTCTCCCAGACTGTACATGTGTCCTCCAAGTCAGCATGTATAATAGTGGTGTTTTGGACTGGGTAACAGACCTAGTGGCTTGGCTCAGGTTGGGTATGTTAGTCTTTCGTGTCTGTATCTACACTGTATCTACACTCACTGTCAATTTTATTAGCTCCACTTACTATATAGGAGCACTTTGTTCTACAATTACAGACTGTAGTGCATCTGATTCACTGTGTACTTTGTTATCCCCTCCTTTGTTCTTTAATAGTCAGGAGCACCACAGGGCAGGTATTATGTGAATCATTCTGCAGTGACACTGACATGGTGGCGGTGTGTTAGTGTGTGTTGTGCTGGTGTGAGTGGATCAGACACAGCAGTGTTGCTGAGTTTTTAAACACTGTGTCCACTCACTGTCCACCCTATTAGACACGCCTACCTTGCTGGTCCACCTTGTACATGTAAAGTCAGAGACGACAGCTCATCTGCCGCTGCAGAGTTTGTGTTGGTCATCCTCTAGTCCTTCATCAGTGGTCACAGGACGCTGTTGGCTGGAACAGTGACACTGAGGTGTTTAAAAACTCCAGCAGCGCTAGTGTCAGATCCACTCACACCAGCACAACACACACTAACACACCACCACCACGTCAGTGTCACTGCAATGCTGAGAATGATCCACCATCCACATAATACCTGCTCTGTGGTGGTCCTGTGGGGGTGCTGACCATTGAGGCAGGGGGGAAACATAATGGGAGGCTAACAAAGTATGCAGAGAAACAGATGTGCTGTAGTCTGTAATTGTAGAACAGCAAGGTGCACCTATGTGGTAAATGGAGCTGATAAAATGGATAAAGAGTGTGTAGATACATTTAAGGTGTTTTAATGTTATGGCTGTATGGTTACATGTTTCAAAATTTATGGGAATTAGGCCACTATGCAATTTGAGACAAATTTGAGTTAACAAACTTTAAGGTTGGCAGGGCAACCTGTGGGCTGACAGACAGGTTGAATCATATCTCTGCATTAAGGCTGCCCTTTTATTACCCACCACACATTCTCAGAAACATCTGCAGTGTGCTGAGCACCAAATAGCATTCAGATGTCTTTCTCATCCTGAACTTCAGTTTGATTAGTTCAGACTGGACTACTAGAATATGAGGAATCTGAGGTGAAGTGAGCAGTCAGACAGTGAAAAGCCCCTTTGCAGGCCTGTAGATATGAGGGCTTTGTAAGTGCTGAACAAACATGGCCGGCTACTGTCATTAATCAGGCTCTGAAGCATCAACATGAAACCTGCCGAGCTGCCCAAAACAAATGAGCCTAATCAATCATGGACTTAAGTCTTGGTGTTGGTATGGAGTATGGCCAGCAGGGGGTGGTAGCAGTTGGTGAATTTGGTCAGGTATTGATAGACTGAGAACCACAGAGCTAGATCACGGAGTCTTACCAGAGAGCAGGCAAGAGTGGAACAGTTACACTGAATTATTATTTGCTAATGAGAATGAGGTTATTCTCTCATGTGTGTTATTCTCTCTCTCTCTCTCTCTCTCTCTCTCTCTCTCTCTCTCTCTCTCTCTATCTATCTATCTATCTATCTATCTGTCCTGCTTTCTCTTTACCTTTTTATCTCTTTTTCCTTTCTCCCTTTCCTACTCACTCTCTCTCTCTCTCTCTCTCTCTCTCTCTCACTCTGTGTGGTCAAAGTATGAGTGTGATTCTCCTAAACGCCCCTCCTCTGATATCCCACATCCTCAGCTGTCTCTGAGGGTATGCAGGTTCAACTGACCAGAGAAAAACACACTTTGGCATTGGCTCTTCCTGCTTTAGTGTTAAACCATCCACTCCACACTCCCACTGCACTGCTCATTACGGGAAGGCTTTCACTTCCTCTATGACGGGAAAGGAGAGCTTTCATATTCTAATGAAGGTGAAACTCTGCTGCCCAATTCATAATATCAGAGGGATTTCTCAAACTGAATGCTGATACTAAATATCGCCATGACTGAACCAGCTTCAGGTTTTCTGTGAGAGAGTATTGCAGATCTGAACATTACTGAGTTTAAGTGAGGGTCACTCATATACGCTAACATGGCTAATAGTAGGGCCATGTTAGCATAGACCCCAAAAGGTACTTCAACCCCTGCTCTTTTACCATCAGACTGTTACCATCAGGTGCCCCCTTGGTCAGCATGTGCAATAATTGTGTTTTTATATGGCTGTTCTTTAATATTCATTTTAGGTAGTCTCAGCTCCGCCCAGGAACATAATCATTCTGCTAGAGTTCCACAAGGTTCATTACTTTTGTGCACCCACTCTGGTGACGCCTTTGATATTTTGCCTTTGATTAACTTAGACCTGTCACTGACATGCATATTACACTGGAAATCCTGTGAATGAATCCCTGATAATGTAATGTTGACAGTAAAGGTTGCAACTGACTTGCTGAACCAAAGTTTGTTATTGTGAATTAAAACACAGCTTTTTATAAGACTTGCCTGTATAGTAATGTGATAAAGTGAGTAACATTACAGTCTATATATGAAGGGAACTGGGATCCAGGTCCCTGCTTTGGGAGTAAGGCTGTTATTTAAAGGTGCAGTTGGTATGATTTTTAGTTTAAAACATTCCAACGTTGCCTAAAATTATCAACAGAATGTGAAGAAAAAACATTTCGATAATGTATCAAAGGTGTCTGTGTATCGTGTTGCACAGATATCTATTAAAGTTTGCATACTAATCAGCTAGTCCTGTGCCTTCCTGTCTTGTAATACCACTTTATACCTCTAGAGGCAATAATGAGTCACTTTAGTGTAGCCTTCCATCAGTCTAGCATGAGAGGATCAAGTAGCACTGCCCCAATGACACGTTCGAATCTTTTATCAGTCAGGTTGAAGGTGCTACTTCTGGTTCGATCATGTAAGGGCATGTAGCCAATGAAAAGCAAGATGCCATGTCCAGCGGTAAGCAAAATAAGTAATATAAATAGAAGCAAAACAAGAGTTCACATTGGCTATGCTTTCCACCTCTGGCAAGTAAAGTCATGAAGTTTAATGCTGAACCATCAATGTTTATTCTAGGCTGCTAAGTAAACAGGCGTTCATGCTAATTTTGAGGTGGAGGAACTATGTGTTTCTTATGATATGGCTGGTCACCACAACTCTTTGGTGATATGTTGTTTTGGTGGTACGTTTGATGATATTTTGTGTGTTACCTGCTGTAACACCTGACCCAGCTTGTGAAAGGTCTTGAATGTTAACTGATAAGTTCAGTGTGCTTGATTACAACTCAGAAAACTTTTAGAAAAATTTAAAAGCAAGAAGGTGCGCAGGTTTCTTTACCAGTGGTCTCAGTGTTTGGTGAGTGGTGGTGAGTTTGTGCTCTGTAATCTCTGCAGAACCTGCAACTGCTGGGTGCCACAGCAATCGAGGACAAGCTGCAGGACCGTGTTCCTGAGACCATTGAGACTCTGATGAAGGCCGACATTAAAATCTGGATCCTGACTGGTGACAAGCAGGAGACCGCCATCAATATTGGTGAGTTTATTGAGCAGAGTGGAGTGTGTGTTTGGAGATTCTGCATACACTACACTAGTCAAACCAGCACTTGGGGCCCATAAGATGGTCCACCTTTTTTCCCCGTATTCCAGCTTCTAACACGCTTGAATCAAGCCAAGATGAACACTTAACAGTAGTTAGATAAGAGTAAACAAATTGTCTATTTGGTGGCCCCAAGGATAAATATCAGTCAGAATTTCTTTTTCTTTCAAATTTTGGAATGATCATAAAAGATCAACTGCAAACTAGAAATTCCGATTAGCTATGTTTCTTTAGCGTTATGTGTTCTCATATTTGAAAACCTGAATTCAGCAGTGGAGAGGCTGCCTCGGATGTTTTGGTCAAATGTTTGATGTTTCTTATCTGTTTAATCCAGTGAAGACTGTGCAGTTGCCTAAAGGTGGAAAGCATCATGCAGTACCCTACGAACTGCAGTAAAACACTCATAAGCATCAGGCAAATCAAAGTTTGCTCAGCTTGAAGCATTTGTGTCTGCGTTGTTATGTGAAGTATGTTTGTGACCTTGCTCTTTACAAGCTTTCTGTTTTCAGCTACTAGGTATGAAGTGAAACAAGTTATGTGTCTAGATTAGTATTATTAGCTGAGATGAAAACATACACTTAGCATTTGGGTTAAATAGTATATGAGTTTAAATATTGCAGTAATGTAATTTTAAGTAAAATGGGCTTTTTTGGATGCTGCATCCTTAGCCTAGAGTTGTTCAGCAGGACGAGAAGCCTTGTAGCCGCAGTGTAACCTTGCTCAAGAGGCTGAGAAGCTTTTACCTGCAGTGTAGCAACGCTCAAGAGCCAGAGAAGCCTCGTAACTACAGTGTAGCAAAACTCAAGAGGCCGAGAAACCTTGTAGATGCAGTGTAACGTCGCTCAAGAGGTTGAGAAACCTTGTAGCTGCAGTGTAGCTTTCGCAAGAGGCTAAGAAGCCTCGTACGTGCAGCGTTGCATCGCTCAAGACTGCGAGAAGCCTTGTAACTGCAGTGTAGCGTCGCTCAAGAGGCTGAGAATCCTTGACAATGCAGTATAGCATTGCTGAAGAGGCAGAGAAGCCTTGTTACTGTGGTGTAGCATCTCTTGAGTTTTCCGACATCCACTAGGAGAAATGTTTGCCCATTCCTCCATGCAATATTCTTTCAAAAGTGCAATGTTTAAGAGGTTTCTTACAATTTCAGCCCATTTCATTGGGATACAGATCTGGGGTTCTCATTCATTTTGAACCATTCCTTAGTGGATTTACTTGTATGTTTGGGACCGCTATTATGTTGAAGGGGCCACTTCTTCAGCTTCAACATTTTAACAGACGGTCTCACATTCACCTCAACTGCTGTGTCATATGACAGTGAATTTGTAGTCAATTCTATCTTTGAGTCAGCAAAGCAGCTCCTTGTAAAACTGGGTTTCTGGTTCTGTGAACTTTAAACAACTATCACTGACTCACCTGTCTGTAGCATAGTGTTCCAGAAGTTCTGGTCCTTGCCTAGATATTCATTAGCAAACTTTTGTCTTGCCCTGATGTTCTTTTAGTCTGGAAAGGCTTCCTCCTGGTGCAACTCCCATATAGGTCCAAAGTGTGCAGTCTTTTCCTAATGGTGGATGTACATGAACACTGGCAAGAACTACATGCAGATACTGTGGTTCAATTTTGGGGATAAACTTGCTGCGGCAGCCTTGTATAGATTGGCAGTGGTTTTAAGTCTTACTGGTTTGTATATGATCTACCTGAAATAATACCACTTCTTAAACCCCTTTCTAGACTCATAGGCATCTACAACTTTCTTAAGAGCTCTGTTGAACTAGGCATGATGTTTCTAATGATCAGCAACTGATTGGGTGCACCCGATTTCAAATTGAAATGTTTCAAGTCGGCACGATGGCGCAGTGGGTAGCGCTGTCGCCTTACAGAAAGAAGGGTTTGATTCCCAGCTGGTGTGTCCATGGTCCTTTCTATGTGTGGAGTTTGCATGTTCTATCCATGTCTGCATGGGATTCCTCCCACAGTCCAAAGATATGTGGTCAGGCAACCTGGAGATGCTAAATTGCTCCCTAGCTGTGTTTGTGTGGGAGAGAGTGTGTGTCTGTGTGTATGAGAACATGTATGGTTGTGTGTCTGCCTTGCAATGGCCTGTACAGGGTGTTTCCGGCCTTCCTTCCGATGAGTGCTGGGATAGGCTCCAGCACCCCTGCAACCCAGAAAGATATGTTGAAAAGTCTGAACTCACATCTTCACTTATTTCATGACTGTCTGTGGGCCACCAGTATAACACATTTTTCCCCCCTGTTCAGATCCTGAGAGGTCTGACGTGACACATAAACATTCCTCCTTCCCCTCTTCTCCCCTCAGCCGTTGTGGCTGACCCCTCTCCCTCTGATGTGGCTCATGCGATTAGCCTAAACAGCGACCTGCTGTGAGTTTGGGCTTTAAACATGCCTCCCCCTGTAGCCAGCGGCCTGGGATCAGGCCCTAACAGAGCGCACTCTGTGGCCACCTAGCAGGCCAGCCCTCAATCAGGCCTTTGTGTTGAGCATGTGCACGCGGCTGCTCACTTGCACTCACAAGCTGCTTTTCTAAGGAGTATTTTCACAGCTTCCCCACTCACCTCAGACGCTCTGGACAGAGCCTGCCCAAGGAGCTACTCTGTAATTTTAACTGTAACTTCTTCATACCCGAAACAAAGCTCTTTGGTGGAAGCTCACCTTTCACTCCCAGGTTATAGTGATCCTTACAAATCCTTGCTTTTTCATGTCTAGTAGCTGCCAGGCATGATACTTAAACCTTTTATCTGCGGTTAATGTATCCAAATAATACAGCTTTTGTATCATAGTTTTGGTATTACCTGAGCTCATGAGTTACTTACATAGCAAAAGGGAATGAAGAGTTAGTTCATTGAAACAAACCCCTGAATCCTGCACGAGCAGCGCCTGTATTCTTTACTCGGGACTGCTTGCATAAAAGCCAAGAGCCTGAAAAAACGACAACATAAAAATATGTGTGAGAGAACAGAGACAATAAGTTGTATTTAAAGAAATAAGCCCCAAGAGGTCTTTAAGTGGTGTTGTTGGGCACAGTGCAATGGAAATCATTTCATATTGCAACAATTTCATGAACTTTTAATTGCTTTTCTGCAGAGCTAGATACGGGAAACATAGCACTTTAAGCAAATGCTCTTTTATTGAACACACTGGCAGGGAAGAGCCACTGCTCAGCACTACCGGCTCAGCCAGGGTAGCAGGCAGCTCACTTCTAACCATACAACTGTTTAGACAATAGATAACAAACCCATACAAACTACCCCACAAACCATCACAGAACAGCATCTGCAGTAATAATGTCTTAGACTGATGATAACTACCTATTTACACAATATCTCTCTTACCGCAAGTGCGCCACTACCATAGTCCTTTATGCATCACTGCTCTGCATGCTGTCCACGGCAGAGTGAGCCAGTAATGGGACGCTACAGTGTTATTGGAAAGATGAATCCCAGACATTTGAATGGTGGTGTATGTGTTTAGCATCTGCTATGTAATTGAGCCTGATTTCTTTCTAAGTGTGATTTCAGTCCAACTGTGGTTAGTGGGTGCTAAGAGCTGTTTGGCTTCTTCTCTGCCTGAGATGAGGTTGTTCTGGCTCTCTGCGTGCTCTCTTTCACTGCAGGATTAATGGCTGCACGTTGAACAGAGAGAGAAAGAGAGAGAGAGGGAGAGCCCACGCAAGTTAGCTGCCCTCTGCCTCTGCAGGCCTGTTGCTCTTGGCCTTGCTGCCACTGAAGCCCTCTTAGATGCAAAAGCGCAAACAAACAGCCTCCAGCCAAGGCAAACAGCTCTCCATGCCCTCCGTTAGCCCAACACTACAGCATTTACAGGCAGTTTAAGCCTCTCTGCTGTGCAGGGCAGCTAATGTGACCACTGTGTGTGTAACCCTAATTACATTCCCCCTTCCCCTGCTAATACAAAAGCCAGGCTGTATTGCACCGGTGTCTCTGTGAATAATTTCCTAATTCAGCACCATTTAGTTCCACCTGTACGAGAAAGTGATTTGGGAATGTTTTTTTGAGGGTCCATAAAGATGCTGAGGAAGGGAAGAAATTGAGGGAGAAAGACGCAAAGGAAAGGGGGAAAAAAAACCTTTAAAAACCTTTATCCTTAAAAGTTAGTTTAGTTGTTTCCTCCAAATTTCCTACTGTACTAAAGAGGAGTTCCTCTGAATATGAACTCATTCAAAATAGTCTAATGTGAAATTGTTAGTTAAAGAGAAATCTGCTGAATCAAATTTCTTTAGGGTGGTGATATGAAACAGGGGTCGCAATGTGTACACCAAAAATATAGCACTTTTATTTGCTATGCAAACTTAGCAGGAAACCTAAACATCTTCTGAGTTATTAATATGTAATTTGATAACAATAAAATGGTAGCAAATCCAAAACATTTTCTTTGGGTATTATTTTTCCTCATAAGTGGATTTTTAAAATACATTTTGGGTCAAATCCTTCTCGAAACCATCATAAACCATTGTCTCAGACATGCAGTGTACTTGTAACCATTAAATGTAATATATATATATATATATATATATATGTGTGTATATATATATGTGTATATATATATGTGTATATATATATATATATATATATATATATATATATGTGTATATATATATATGTGTATATATATATATGTGTGTATATATATATATATGTGTATATATATATAT
>CM067485.1:7329452-7343376 GCA_034552555.1 Semaprochilodus insignis
CACACACACACACACATATACATACATATATATATATATATATATATATATATATATATATATATATATATATACACACACATAAAGCGGAACCTCTGGCGGCCCTGAGTGATAACAGACGCCTCTCAGTCTGTCAAACAGTCATTTAGCAAGATGGATGAAGTGAAAGGGAGAAAGAGAGGAGAGTGTGAGGCCTGTAAAGCCTTGGGCCGGTGGCTCAAACAACAGCGTCTGCTCGCTCTTCTGTGCAGGCGTACATGGTTCAGTCTCTGCTGTTAAAGCAAATAAGCAGAATTCTCCCCCTGCAGTAGAGCTCTGAGCTTTAGATCCAGCAACAACTACCATCACTCCTCCTCAGTCCTGCTTTCTTTTACTCTTTTAACCAAATGAGCTCAAAGGAGCTCATGGAAGGTAGACGGGTGGCTGGATAGAAGGAAAACAAACAGGGTCTGAGTGCTTCCTATGGAGAAGTGTGTCTGAATAATGGGACATATGCGAATGCTGCTATGAGACTATTTTATGCACAGTTCTATGCACATGCAGACTGAGTAAACTCATTTTGCAGTTGTGGGGCGATAGGGCTATAGCACTGCACGAAAGGCATAATCTGGTTCGATGGGGAACAGTGGTTTATGTATTCAGTACAACATAAATCAAAAGTTCCTGAAAATGTAACTTGTTCATCTAATTATGTTTTTGCACTGGGCACAAATATCTCTTTCCCCTTTCTTCATCAGTGCCTCACAACTGGAACGTACCTACATTTCAGATTAGCCTGTCAATCACTAAATTATTAATTTCACGTAAATTTCTCTTAAACGTGGTTATAAGAACAGAATTGTGAAATAAACATTTCTGCGACACGTTATAGACTTTTGTAGTTAAAATGTTCCTTGTTTTTCTGTTTACAGTCACTGTTGACATATAGCAACACATTGATGTACATGCAGGCTGTTTTTTAAAATTGCACTCGGCTGTAAATGAAGATTAAACTTTCTAAGTATCCTACACCATGCATCTGAGAAGGAAGAGGGCTGTGGTAGCTACCATGCCTAATATATGTTGCATGTTTTTCTTCTCCTCATTCTACTTACAGAAAAGAAGCATAAGGTCTAGCACTGAATCCAAGAACTCTCATGTAAACTGTGTAAGCAGACCCTTGACAATGGGAGAGTGCTTTTGCACTGTTGGAAAATACAGAGGACCTGCACTGCAAGGATGGCATAATGGCAAATACGTTTTCCCCTGATCTTTTTGGAATGGTTTCGTAGCAAGCTGAATAATAGCATTATTTTTTATTCTGACCCAATCTAACGAGTCACCCGCAAACTAATGCTACCCCCATGTTACACAAGCCATGGTTAGACACGTTACATTGTTTTATATTATGTTAGTATTTGGGGGCAGTTTTTACAGTAGTGTGATCATATTTGGCATTATTTATATCTTTTATGTATGTAGATGTTTCTATTAAAACCCTGTTTCTCTTAAAGCCCTTAAAGCGAGATTAATTTCACACTAGCTATGGCTCTACAATTTTTTTTGTAGATAATAGTAGATAATATGGTTTGGTTTGCTTTTCTGTTTGGCATCAAAATAATGAGATGTGTGCACAGATAATTAAATTCTGTTAACCATTTGAAGTACTAGTATTTGAGTACTGAAATCACCCTTTGTGTATTTGCTACGTTCTGTCACTGGAAGACAGCATTAATAAGCATGCTAGCAATGCAGCCAATAAAGAATTTTGTTTTTACAGGACTATAGGACGATTGTTGGTATGTATATGTGTCGCCAAAGGGGTGTTAAGCATGTGGCTTTTTTACTAGGCTAATTAGGCTAATCACTGTAGTTGATGTTGGACATGTACAGAAACAGTGGAATACATCTATCGTATTAGCGTATCATCTGCTGTGGAGAAAGACCTTATGTAGAGGATGACGAGGTCCTCATCAGCAGCCAGAGTTGTATGCTGTGAACTTGTTTGAAGAGGCAGCTTCTGTTACTTATCTGACATGAAACTTAGTGATTTCCCCTCCGCCTTTTTTGCAATAATGAAACATGTCTTCACATCTCCAGTGCTAGCAGCTAAAGTAAGCCAATAGTCCTGTGCTAATTTTGGCTTCTGCTATTTTGCCTTATTTGTTGTTGCTTGATCCTTTCTTGTGGTCAACTGGACAGTCATACATTAACTTTTACAAATACTCGAATATCAACTTTAGTCTCAGTGTGGCAAGCAGCTGTAAAATACACGTATATCATATAGAAATTAGGCACTGAAAAACATTCCATGAATTTAAAGACAGAGCAGGTTTTATTGAATATAATAGTGAAGATAGAACAGAGATGGCATACCCATCTCTTTAACACCTCTGAACTTTTGATCCACCAAAAGCTGGTTTATCATTCACTGACAGACTCTTGACACTCAAAGCTGAAGTGTTGTGCTTGGAGAAAGAGCGAATGTGCAAGCCTGCTGCATTACCTCCATCCTGCTCTTATGTGTATATACAGTAATTAGCTTGTGTTTTCTTCTCTGTGTATAATGCCATGTTTCACACACTCAAGTCCAGATGTCTAGTTCAAGTGGCCACATCCTATAAAGAACATCCTGACTGTGGCTCTATATAGGCCTACGACTGTGGGAGTGTCCAAACAGACCCCTTCCGCCTGCTCAAACCAAACACACTCAAGTAGCAGCCGCTGTTCGCTCAGGCAGATGCACACAGAGGCCTAAGGAGGAGACAGACAGCATTAGAGCGTTGAGTCTTTGGAGGATACGCACACGCACGTATACGCCCTGAGTGGAAGCCTCCCTGAGTGAGTGTGCTCAGAATTCTTCAGCTAATGGAAGCGTAGTTTAATCCGACTGCTTATCAGTCTTCATCACCACACAGTTATCTTTGACTGATCTTTTATGCTGCGCCTGTTACATTTACACTGACGCTCTTGGTGAAGAATGTGAATGCAGTGAGTCTGGCCTCTGTATTCAAACACTTTGTCACAGAGAAGACAAAGTACACATATTTACTGTTCAAAAGTTTGGAATCACTGTGTTCACTCCAGTACATACACTCTATAAATGGAAACTAAGCTGTAAATCAGCCTGTTCTGAATCCATTGTGTTTGTAATGTAATGGAAAACCCAACCCACTTACATATATGCACATATTTAGCTCATATTTAGCTTACAGCCAATCAGATTGAAGTTATAAGGAGTGTCTCAGTCTGACCTGATTTTGTTTTTTTGTTTTTATTAAACAAGGTGCAGTACAGGGAAGTCAATCAGGACGGGACTCATTTACATACATTCATTTTAAAGACAAAATGGCCTGTTTTAATCCTGTAAAAATAAATTATGTTGTTTTTGGTAAAACCACACAAATCAAAGTCAAAGTGGGCCTCAAGTAGTAAAACAACTTGCTGTAAATTTGTGCGATATGGGTCGTTTGGAGTCCCTAATGACTGAAAGAGCTGTAAAATATTGACAATGGTGTTAATAGAATTAATACCTAGAATGCTTTGCATTTGTATCTAGGGGCAGGAAGCACACAGCAAATGTACTCTAAATAATTAATAATAATAAATTATTGTTTAGCATTTAATAACATCCCAATGCTCCCAAAAATACTTAAAACACCTTCTAGCGTCTTGCTCAAAGGTGTCCAAATATATTGTCCTGGAGATCTGCTTCCCTGCAGTGTACAGTTCCAACTCTAATCTCACACACCTGATCCTGGGTAATGAAGACCTTCAGCGGAATCTGAGCATTAGAGCCAGATGTGTTGGATCTGAGCTCTCTAGGGACGTAGATCTCCAGGGCCAGGATTGGGCTCCCCTGGTCAGGCTTATAGTATATTATTAAGTTAGTAAGTTTAGTAAGTTTTTATTGGAAAAGTTATTTAACGTTATTGTAGTTATCTGATGTACGCTTAAATCAGACACTAAAAATCCCCTGCATGACCTGAATTTATCACCATTGGCAATTATTGGCAACAAGTGATCCCAATTTTTGAACTGTAGTGTATTACATGCACACAATAGGAAAAAAAAAGAAATAGTAAAAGAAATAGCCATGACTAGGTGTTATACATGTGAAGATGACCAAGCTCTTTTCTAGAAATACTCAGTAATCTGTGCACTAATGTTTTAAACTGAAATGTAAATTAAATAATTCTTATTGGATTAAATCATTGTGAAGTCCCAGATTTACACCCCTAACACAAACGTGAGCACACACACACACACACGCACACACACACGCACACACAGTTTTATGGCCTTTTTCAGGAATGACTGCACTCTCATAGAGAAATCCTCACAGCTGCACTAGTCACTGACTCGCTCAGTGATATCTCTCTCTCGCTCTCAGTCTCGGTCTCTCGCTCTCCCTGTGAAATCTGAGGCTGCTCTCTCCAAATATTTCCTTTGAGCTTGGGTTTCAGGGTCTTGTTATGCCAGGAGGGGCTCAGTGGGTCCCTGAGGCGCAATCTTACTGCCCCAAGGCATCTGTCCCCCAACACACACACACGCGCGTGCACACACACACACACACACACACACACACACACACACACACACACATACACACATACACACAAACACACACACACACACACACACACACACACACACACTCTCACACACAGTCCTATTCTGGGTGCCCTGTAGAACAGTGTTGATCAGAGTTGAACAGAGAAGTCTGTCTGCTGAGGCGGTTTGGTGTAACAGTGTATTACTGGTGGTTGTAGACTCCCAGTACATGAGTGAACCGAGCAAGACTCTGTAACTCTCAAGATGCGTTTTCACACAGGCCCGCAGTGACGCACACACTCAGTCACGCATTCACAGATCTCTACCCATCTAAAGTCATGTAGTCACCATGATGCTTTAAAAAGTGATTCATTTAATGTTTTTATTCAGCTGTGCACATCATTCACACATGAGTAAAATAAATCAGTACCACTTTGTCTTTCAGTTTAAATGCATTTGGAAACAGGAGTTGTGATGTAAGGCATGTTTCACATACACTACCCCTGGAGTCAGCCATGCAGAGTGCTTTGCTTTTTTTTTTTTTTTTTTCCTTTTTTTCTTTCTTCATTTTTTTCATTTTCATTAAGTCTGAGCGTTCATACAGGCTCGAGCAGAGTGGGCCATTTAGAGATTAGGTGCCAAGCTTACCTTGTTGACATGTCACGTGCGCCACACAGTGAAATACAGTAGAATTAACTATAGCAACCAATAAAAACAATACTGAAACATAGAGTTCATCCATAAACATTTTCCCATAGGTATATCAGGCTTTAAAGCAACTGTCCAATCACAAGAAAGCGTACAAAAATTAAGTATCCTCAAAGTGAACCTTACAACCTACAAGTAGTGCACAGCTGAATGAGATGTGCAAATATAACATCAGGATAAGTGCACATAGACAACAGGTAGACATACTAGACAGCATAGACAGACATAAAATAAATATGGAAAAATTAAAAATGTTGAACATTGTTATGCAGCCGTAGGTTGTGTAGTAAACCTACAGTGACCGAGAGAGAATACTTCACAGAAACAGTTTTGGGGGAGTTACTAATGGAGTGTTTCAGAACCTGGATTAAACCCTCTGGTTTAATTGTTCAGTAATCTGTTCCAAAGCCTTTTTGTAGTTTAGAAATTCTAACCACTTCAAATGCTTGAAGAGTTCAACTTGTCTAAAACACAGAAACTGTTTATCAGTCCCGATTGATGAGGTTGCAGGGTTTTTCCGAGATGTGATTCGGGTCGTGTTGCATGTAGGGGGCAGTGTTACAAACACAAGAGGTTGTTTGAGATTTAGTTCCTTGTAACTGGCACAAAAAAAAAATCTCATTTTTCTCATTCTCATTTTCAGATTTATTTGTAGCATGAAGGCATTCCCATACATAGATAGCACGAGGAATCATTACTGAAGTCTTAGCCACTGTTTCTCAGTCTCTCCAACTCAATTGCGCACACCCTCTCGCTTGAGCTACTCTATCAGATCTCCGGGCTGGTGTGTATCAGGTCTCTTCCCCCTTTGAGGATCCCCATGATTTACGAGCAGTCTGTCATTTGAGAGTATGAAGAGCAGGAATCGCTTGACTCTTTTGTGGAGAAGTAAATAAAGTGCGGCAGCATTTCCAAACCAAACACACAGTCATCCTCCTGCCTGTGCTAAAGCTTTACAGTAACACGCTTCAGTGGTTAAAATCAGGGATCAATCCCAATCCAAGTCATTGTATATTGGGCATCTGCCTTTATGAGTATGACGTAATTTTCGTGGATAATACAGTCGCACAGTCCACAATTCGGGTGTATTAGCAAACCCAGTTCAGTTAATTGAGTTATAATAAGCTGTGAATTCTTTTAAAATGCTGCAGTAAAATTACTGTTCATTCATCTTTCTTTAACATGTGTTACTTGTCCAGATTGTGTCTACATATACATTGCCTGAAATGTTTTCACAGTGTGACTAGATGAGATCTGATTTGACTTTCCTATGCAAAAAGAACATCAACACAAACATGGTTGTTTCCAATTTACATTTGTAAATGTTTTTCACATTATTATACAAATTGACATGCTTGGCTTGGGCGCTTTCAACAGCTCATATATTCAAGAATGCACTCTTGTGGATATCTCCTGTGTTTCCTTGTATGTCCTCTACCGATATGACTGATATATTTCACCATATTTATCTTCTCTTGTCCTAATCCTGGGCAACCCTTCCTCCTTCCCCTCATCATTCACAAGGCTGACATTGCTTGCCCCACCCACATAGCGTCAGGAAAAACTGGCTACAGCTAACTGAGCATAACCAAAAATGTAAAAAATCATCAAAAGAGTAGTTGCACAAATAGTTGCACCTAGAAGGAAGAATCGACGGAAATTAAACTTGGTGGTTAGGTTTGACATTGTGAGACATGAGAATGACTCAAGTTTCACGAGCGACCGCACATGTGACGTAGGCAAGGACGGGCCTTATCATTGTATATGACCCAACAGCCATGACTGTGGACATTCAGCGAGCAGTGATGTCCTCCATGAGTCATCCTGTTAGTGCCAGCACCGTTGGCAGACGGCTGCACAACACAGGACTACATGCATGCAGACCGTTATGACAACTGCCCCTAACGCCACATCAGTGTCGCCAAAGACGGCAATGGTGTCATGCCAGACTGTCATGGATTGACTCAGAATGGCAGGAGATCATCTTCAGTGACAAATCCTGCTTTTGTCTTGTCTTACCACAAAATCTACAGGAATTGCACTACTTCTGTATGTGTAATAAATTTATCATTTATTGTTCCTGGTAACCTTCATCTCCCTTGCCAATTTCACTTCCTTCTCGGTGCAGCTATTCTTTTGATAATGAGTGTTCCATAAATACGTAGGATATCTAGCCTTAATCAACATTGTCAGAAGTTTTAGATGGGGGAAAATTAGCCTGTTAATGCGGAGCTTGTGAACAGACAGTCTGGCAAACTGCATTCAGTGTTCAAGCCCAGTTTACCCCAGACATTTCAGGCAGTCAGGTGAAATCTGAATATGATACGATCAACGAAAACATAAGTTGCAAGAAATAAACAACCTCTTTTTGAAAGTACCATTTAATGGTCTTAAACGTGGTATTTTCATACTCCTTATTGTTCCAACATCTGCAAAGTACTTCTTTTTTTTCCCGCCTTTGTTTATTTCTGAAAAACGTTCCAACTCTGCCCAAAGTTGTGGATAACATCTGTTCGTGACAGTGGCATAAATAGAGTGCAGTATTGAAAAGACGCCTTAACACAGGATCAGAATTGGATCAGGCTTAGTAGTTCATACCGATCTATAAAAAAGTTCCTTGATATTTCAGATCAGAACCTCCTTGGTTAAAATGTTCTAGGTTGAAGTGGTGTGTGGAAATATTCTTGGCTCCTATTTTAAATGAGTGCAGCTGGTGGAAGACAATCCTAAAAAAAAACTGAAAAAATCTCAAACCTGTGATCTTGAGCTTTATGCATTGATCAGAGCTTTTCAGCACTGTGAACAGTCTAGCAGAGATATCCACACACAACTGGAGAGAGAGAAAGATTGGATGGACGGATGACTGAGAGAAGAAGAAAAAGGGAACGTTCTCTGCTGTGTGTGTTCAGGGTAAATTCCCATGCTGTAGTAATTCATGGCCAGAGTTTTTCAGAGTGTTGGGTTTTTTCAAACGAACCATCACTGGAGGGTTCAGTGGTGCGCTCTACCAAATGAAGCGTGCCATATGTATGTTTATCCTCTCCTCTCATCAGCCTCTCTCTTTGAACATAATTACATTAATAATAAACTGAACTCCGTCTCATGCTAAAATGACATTCTTAGACTTCATGTGATGTCCTTCATGTTATGCACTGAGGTTGATTACACGGGGCATGGGGCAAAGCTGTAAGTTTATCCCTGCCTCACTAGGATGTTTATTAGTGCTTTGTCACCAAGACGGAGTACAATTGTGATTTACAGTAATAAAAACAATTATCTGAGCTGTATCCCACAATTTACAGCATTAAATAACTGTAGTTATGGATAGCCATGTTTTGGCTCTCAGTTAACATCACATAGCAGAGAACATCACAAACACTCTGTATGCTTCAAAGGATGTGCCTAGTGGTGTTGCTCTGTTTGTGTTCATTTCAGTATAGTGAATTCAGCATGAACTACATTTGTGCAGTGACATTGACTGGTACCTCCATTTCTACCGCCTCCATTTTTCTGCGCTGTGTAATGTCCATTTATATATGTGGGTTTTCATGATATTACAGAAAACAAAAAAAATTAAATACAGTTTTAGAGAGTGTAGACTGTGGAGTGAATGGTTCATTTTGAACTTAGCTGTGTCTACAGACTACTTAAACTTTTTAAACCCCTTAAACCCTACTTACAGACACTTTAACAACTCGTCAAAAAATGTGGGAGAATTTGGTCATATAGTTTGCGGAGTGCTTACTTGTGGGCTCTGATCTCCCATTACTTTTATAGATGTATTAGTCTTGTAGCTCCAATCCAAAACTAAACTTGTCTTTGCTGATTTACATTTTTTTGGGACAAGGGGAAACATTGCACGTTAGATTTTGAATCATGGCATTAATTAACATTTTACTTTGAATATTACATTATTACTTTTATGGCATCATTGTGATAGAATGTCCGTTGTATTTTGGATGGCCGTAAGTTATGAGGGTTTAACTGTGACCGTAAATGACAGGGTTGGATTTGTTTGTTTGCGTACAGGGAACGAGGGAGACTCTGAGTCATCACTGCAGCATGCTGGGAGATGCCCTGCATAAGGAGAACGACTTTGCGCTGATCATTGATGGGAAGACGCTGAAGTATGCACTGACTTTTGGAGCACGCCAGTACTTTCTGGACCTTGCACTGTCCTGCAAGGCTGTCATATGCTGCAGGTAAAGAAACCCATCTGGAGGGCACTGTGGGGTGGCACACTAACTGAGGAATTACTTACCATAGTCATGCATGTTGGGCCAAAAAATGAAAGTGGAAAAAAGCTAGCATTCAAAAACAGTATGCTTAATGAGACGATTACAGTATATAGTCTGAAGTACGTGTCAGAATTCACAGTCCGACCACAACATTTTTTTTTTTTAGTTACCCTCTTTGCACTGTCATTTTTGATTTTCTTGTGGTTTCTGATGGCTCACATGGACTTTCTGCGTCTGCTGTTTTGCTGTATTCAGTATTCTGCCATATTTTAAAGTGGTACTAAACCTGCAGTGCAGAAGTCGCTTGTAGAAACTTAAAGCTCAAACTAGAACGTGCCTGTGCTGACCGGTGCAGGAAAGTGAATGGAACAAGCCGCATTTCTAAGGATTATTTCTCATCTTCATTGCCAACAAAACTATTTGTACAGTGTTAGACACATCAAGACTTGAGACCTTTATTTTTTCTCTTTTTTTTCTTTAGAAAAAGTCCCGTTTGACCCCAAAAATTTCAGTGACCAAAAGGTTTGGTGCATGTCTGGTTATGGATTCAGTTTAAAACCTACGTGCTCTGCACATATATCATGCTTAAATCCATGAAGTCAGCGCAGTAAAGTTCCTACTTCTCCCGGTTGCTCCTTTAGTGCCGATAGCAGTTCCAGTAACGGTACAATATCCTTTCTTAAGTATAATAAACAGATCTCATTCAACTTAAAATAAACTATTGCACCCAGTAATAGCCCAAAGTAACAAATGCTTTTCCACTGACGCCACACTTTCTTCCCCTTACACCCATGGAGTCGCAAGCGGTGTTAAAATTACAGGCTGTGTTTAAAAGGCCAGTGATTGAAGCAGGGCTTTGTACGGTAATAATCCTTATTGCTCCACAGAGAGCTGACTGCATCAGCCACTATTACTCCAGACTAGAAAAACAACAAGTGACTGGTGGACAATTAGAGGGAAATGTCGCCCCCTTATTTAAAGAACAAATCACCTCCACTCTAGGTCACAACCTTTACAACACACAGAAGTACACAGTCCCTCAAAGCAGCAATTTACTGCTATTTTTACAGCGGTGCTTTAACCTCAGGATCAGACAGGTATAGATTGTGTATGTGCAGAGTCAGTATCAGGGTGGGCAGCACACAGGTAAACTGGCCAAGCGTAAAAAGGCTCTGCCGCAAATCAGTGTCATTCTCCAGCAACAACACACAGACCACAGGTGCCACGGCCATTATGTGGTCCATGATGTAATCGTTCAGATCTGCTTTTACTCACCCTAGTCGTGCACACACTGCCCAAGGACATCAGCAGCCCTGACTCATAAGGGCTCTCCTTTAACCACAGCAGTAGGTGATGTCATTCTTGGGGTTGTGTTAGCAGGCACTGTGACTTGTGTGCTCCAAAACTAAGAGATTTGCAATAGATGTTTCAGGTAGAAAGCCACTGTGTATTCTGACAGTGTTGTATGCTTCTATTATTTACACATCAAATGAACAGCACATGACATGAGGACGATTTGAAGACCAAATTGGACAACATGATGTAACAAAGCAGAAAACTCTTCCATTGTTACTTTGATGGAACTAATATCCTTAAACATCAGAATAAACAAGAAAATTAGTCACCTTGCATGTTTAAGGTGGTAGTAAATTCAGGCTCCTGCAGATGGTGTTGCACAAGTATGATGGGGCTATAAATACCTGATTTGAGATGATTGAGAAGATAGTACAGTACAGTGCAGTGAATGTCTCATTCGATGTGTGGGAAAATGACTTGCAAAGCAGATGTTAATGATTGGCTGAAAAGGAGTGACTGCCTTTGGGTGTGCCAAAGGCCATAGTGTGAAGGAAGTAGCTGAATCTGCATGGAAGTGTATGGAAGCACAAGGTCATACAGGTCTACCAGCAGGGGCAGAATCCCAGTCTACATGAAATTTTCCTCGGAAGTGTGCCAGGAAGAGCATCCACCAAATCTGCCCCGACTGTGCAATTATTTGATGCAAGAATGGCTGAACATTGATGTGGTCTACATCCAGAAACTTGTCCAGTCCATGCTAAATTGAAACATAGCAGTAGTTTGTGCTCCTTGAGATATTAAGTGCTATGAGGTATGTTTTAGTTACAAGTGGCTAATTCTTTGTCTAGTGAGCTTACAATCAAAATATTTGCTGTTGCTTCTTTTATATAGTCATAGAACAGAAAGCTCCAATTGCACATGCTGATCCGTCTTTCTCATGGACTGTGTATATGAACCTGGACCTGGATTCACAACTGTGAGGTCAGATTTTAAAAGAGACAGAATCCACTGCTGATGATATGTTGGGTAAGATGTAGTGAACTTGAACTTGTGGAATACAAGGTTCAGGAACTCTTAACGGATGGGACAGATCCATCATATAACAGGCCAGAACCGTCCTCAGGGACTAGAACCAAACACTGCAGACAAAATGGCTGTCAGCAGGGATTACAGTGGCAGCCAGAGAAGAATCCATCAGGTCCTGCTGTGACGGACTGCCTGTGCCCTCATCAGAGTAAGAAACTTGAAGCTGTGTCTTCTTCAACAGCACCACCACAAATCTGACACCACTGTATGGCTCATCTCCCCTGTATGACCCCACAGACTTCTGTGAGAGTGGGATTCAACCCCCATTCCCATTTCATCCACACCTCATGGAACCCCAGGAAACTAAAAGCACATGAACTGCTAGTGAGGAAAAATGCTTTTGAAGTCTATAGCTACTGCCCAACCTCTTACTGAACCTGGCCAACTCTTCAAAAGAAGGGTGACGGTGTGTGTTGTTTGGAGCGCTGTTATAGAGGAATTACGTTTGGTTTAATGAAAAACAATGTATGTGAAATGAAGGTGCTGTTTCGATGAAAGGGTTTTCTAGAAGCATTGCTTTGTTGCAGACATTAACCATGTAGAAACTTTTATTAAATGTGTAGGCCAGCTTACATAAATATTCTAAATGTCAAATCATGCCATGGTGACTCTGCATTTACTGGGTTTAACTGTTTTTACCATTGAGTTTTGTTTGTTTCTGTTCATAAACTCTTTCTTTCTTTTTCGCTGTTGAAATTGTTTTAGCAGACAAGGGATCGTTCACCAACAACAGACATGTATGAACTTATTGGAGACAATTGCACACATGTACTGTAAATATTGTCAATTCATTTTAGTTTTAAGAAAGCAAGGTTTTAAACAGCATTTAAACAGCTTCATTGCCTTGAGGTTATTAACTGAAAAGCATATAAATATGGTGCAGGTTGAGATTTTAAATGTTTAATTTTTTAAGAGTGATTTGGTGTTTCATTTTTACTGGTCGTTGAAGTGGCCTTAAGCTTTGTTGGAGTGTCTCTGATCTTCAAAAGCACTGATATTTTATTATTTTATTTTATGTTTTATGTATATGTAGGGTATCTCCTCTGCAGAAGTCTGAGGTGGTGGAGATGGTGAAGAAGCAGGTTAAGGTCATCACTCTGGCCATTGGTGATGGAGCCAACGATGTGGGCATGATCCAAACCGCTCATGTCGGCGTTGGCATCTCTGGTAACGAGGGACTGCAGGCCGCCAACTCTTCAGACTACTCCATCGCACAGGTGGGAGACCCCAGCCTGCAGTTATCTTTTACTCCACTGTTGAACAGAGGATGCGATTATTGTCAGTGATTTGCAGTTGCAGGAAAAAAGTTAAAAAGTGATGTAAATACTGACAATTAAGTAATTGTACAGTTTATATGGTACAAAAAGTAAATAATTGACAGTCTATCACATAGGTCTTCAAATTTTCAGTTCTAGATTTTGCAGTCACTGATGGGTATGACACTAGATGGACAGTCATTTACACTGACACTTCAATAAAGTACTAGTGATCTGAATTCTTGAGAGTTTGAAGACCTTTGATCAAGCCTAACTTGCCTAATTTGAGCTTGTATTAGTAACTTAACACTAACAATGATGCATGGCAATGTTGTTGTGATGTGAGCAGTGTGGCTTTATCTAGAAGAATGGAAATATTGGTTTGGATTTGTTCTTGGCAGATTCTCAATATTAAATAAGGGGTTATTCGAAATATTTTGTATGATACAAATACTAATTGTAATGATGTCTGGGAGTGGTCCTGATACCCTAAAGAGCCTGCGTAATTGATACAGTCTAAGGCTCCCAGCCTGCTACGCCACTGAAGCTACACACAACAGCGGTAACAGGGAATAATGAGTGAAATACTGTATCTTTACATTACATGTTGTAGACCCCATTGTGTTCAAGACTCAAAATATTAAACTTTAACGTGGTAACATCTTAAAAAATATAAACTATAAAAAAAAAAAATATATATATATATATATATATATATATATATATATATATATACACATACATACATACATACATACACACACACACACACACACACACACACACACACACACACACACACACACA
>CM067485.1:7363338-7456760 GCA_034552555.1 Semaprochilodus insignis
CTCTCTCTCTCTCTCTCTCTCTCTCTCTCTCTCTCTCTCTCTCTCTCTCTCTCAGGATATAGGGTATACACTGTGTCTGTCAGCAGGGTGGCTATTGAGCACACAGGCCCGACAAACCCTCCACTTAGCCCAGCGCTGAGAGCACACAAAGCCTGAGGGCCAGGGGTCAGCAACAGGGTCGGAGTGGCCACCAGCTTTTCTCATGCCTCTCTCTCTCTCTCCCCTCCTCCACTCTGCTGCAGGTTTTTTGGGCTCATTGTCTGAACGGACTCTTTCACTCAGTCATCCTTTTCTGGTTCCCCCTGAAAGCCTTCCAACATGGTGAGCACACACAGATACACATGCACTCCTCAGCCTGCTTGTTAGCTAAAATAAGGACACACTGTGACAACACACACACACACACACACACACACACACACACACACTCCTTCCCTGTCCTCAGACTGCTAGCAATAGTTTTGGATAAAACATCAACTGCTTGCAGTGCAATTCAAATAGTCAGTTAAGACATTTTTGGTGTCTGAGGTTTGCTGCTTTAGTTTTGCACTTGATCTATGAATGTAGCTAACAAGAAAGCTTAAATCCAGCCAGTTAGCATCATACAACCTGCATGCCTAAACCATCACATGCTCCAATAGACTTATTTGGTGTCTAACTCTAAATTTCACCACATTTTCTTTTCTTTTTTTTCTACGTAGACAACAATTTGTCATAACGTTCAGGACATCACGTAAACAAATCTATTCAAGCTTCACCTGAAACTGTGGATATTAGCTGTCATTTATTGTAACTACCTTAGGCTAGTGCAAAACTAAAACTAAGAAAAGCATATCAAACATGTTTTGATCTCCTTCATTTGACATAAGGGGGGAATTTTAGTAAATGTGATTTTTGGCATTCAGCCAGATGTTTTTGTGAAATCTCATTAGAAATGTGAGAAAAGCATAGTCTTAATGCTTGAACCTAGTGGATAGCATATCAAGCACATTCTGCAGACCTCTGCACAGCTTTGTTTTTCTGGTGAAGTTCTCTACTAGTCTGAAGTGTTACACACCTACCTTCCTGTTTGAAAAACTGACGTTAAATCCAAACTGGCACCATTTAAAATGGCTGGGATGTTGGTCACGTGACCTCACATAATTGAATATTTGCTACGTATCTTTCTAGAGGGCAGACCACTCTGTTTGTCTAGCATTTTCCACCGTGCATGGACATAATAGTCTAAGATTTGTTTCCATATGTACTATTAAAAAGATATTGGTCCCTTGCCAACTGTGCTGACAAGCAAATTTGTCACTGTCCAGTGGTATGAACACATCATACGGATACGGTAATTGCAGACTTGGTCACATGGCCTTTCTTCAGAACTTTTTGCCATTTTGATCCCGCAGAGTTCCTGCACTGCCCCTAGTGTTTTTGTGTGTACTGCACCTGCGTATGCGGTTGTGGATGTGCACAACCAATGCAGCAAGCGGACGCAGGATACGCGAGACAGCCGTCATACATACGAGAACGTGTAGTTAACAGCAAGTACATCTCTACCCTAAAAGGTTTCCCCCTTCCGCTACAGCTTGTGTCTAAAAGTGGATTGCCGTCTGACAAAGCTTTTTCAGATTATATGGGTTTTCTTACTTTTGAGACACTCTGTATATTTAGGTGTAGTTTACTGAGAAATGAGGCTTATAGTGAGGGAATGTCATTTTATGTGGAATATGTGTGCACCCTACTGCACATAGCTAAACAGCATGCACTCAAACTTTTTGCACTCTCCCCATTCCTCACACACGTCTCTGGCTCACATTTGTGTGGCTTGTGTGTGTGTGCATGCGCAAGTGTGCGTGTGTGTGTGCGACTGTTAGAGAATGAAGTTGGTGAGAGGTTGGTTTGGCTGGCTAACTGCTGGACCACACAGTCAGCTTCTTTCCAAACAAAGCAACAGAGACCGCTCTCTCTGACTGACAGCCTTTCAGCACACATGCACAGACACTCACGCTCTCAAATATTTACACACTTCACATGCACATGCGCAGAAATGTTCACAAAAAATCACAACACTAACTGTATGGTCACTTTTACTCACACCACTGACTGTATAGTCGCAAAGTCAATAATACTAGAGAAATAATTTCACACAATTAAAGGGCTCATATACTCCTTTACAACTTTTGTGTTTTTTATGTATCAACAAGAGCCATAATTCATTTTTACAACCTCTCTTAATCCCTTAGAATAAAACGTGTGTTTTTTGTTACAGTGCTGTTAAGACTAGTATATGCACAAGTGAGATATGCTCTGATGGGCTGTCTTGTGTTGTGCCTTGTTCAAAAAGCAGTTCAGGCAGAAACACTCCTTATAACTTCCATAAGTTATGGCTCAACTGCTATAGGCTGAATTGGCAGGTATAGGACTATATGTTGGTTTTCATGACATCAAAAAAAATCAAACGGTTTTATTTTAGAAAAGGAAGGAAAATTCGGTCTTCCTTGATATGGGCCCTTTAACAAACTTTACACGGTTTATAAGTCTGTCTGTTATAGTAATAGTAGTTTTATGCCAATGTACAGAATCCTTCTGTTCTGGTCTTATTGGACCTTAGTGCAGCCTTTGATACCGTGGATCAGAAGATTCTAATCCACCTTCTTGAACACTGGGATGACCTCTCTGGCACAGTTTTAGAATGATTTAAATCGTATTTAACAAACAGACTGTTCCTGGTTTCACTGGGAAATCATTCATCAAAAAAAAATAGTATTTCTTGTGGAGTACCATGGGGGTCAGTTTTACGGCCTCTGCTTTTCTCTTTGTACATGTTACCTCAGGGTGATGTCATTAGGAAACATGACGTTAACTTTCATAGCTATGCTGATGACACGCAGTTATACATCTCCATTCCTTTGGACAATCTAGACTCGGTAGGAAGAAGCTGTGTGTCACATATTTCTCAGTGGATGTCATAGAATTTTCTACAACTAAATGAAGAAAAAACTGAAATATTGATCCTCGGTGCTAAAACTCAGAGAACAATGCTTTATGACGCACTCGGTTCTTTAGCTACTAATATAAAACCTGAAGTACGAAACCTGGGCGTGTTCTTAGACTCTGAGCTCAGTTTTATCCCGCATGTCAACTCAATCACTAAAATAGCTTTTTATCATTTAAGAAATATTGCTAAAGTTCTGCCTTTTTTGTCTCAGAGTGATGCAAAGAAACTTGTTCATGCGTTTGTTGAATTGATTACTGTAATGCTCTTCTTACTGGGGTTCCTAAGAAAACCGTCTATCCCCTGCAACAGAATGCAGCAGCTGCACTGGCTACCTGTATCTTTTAGAATAGACTTTAAACTTCTGCTGCTGGTCTATAAGGCTCTCAATAATCTAGCACCTGCTTACATCACAGAATGTCTCTCTGTTTATGTTCCAGCTCGTGATCTTAGATCTACAGGTGTTGGCCTTCTGCAAATACCTTCTGTAAAATACAGGAAACATGGAGAGACCTCTTTCAGTTATTATGCTTCAAAACTGTGGAACTCAATTCCAGCTTCTATTAGACAGAGCTCTCTGCTTACGTTTAAGAAACATTTAAAAACGTATCTCTTTAACTCAGTGTTTAGTTAAAACTACATCAACAGGGTATTTAAGTGTGTGTGTGTGTGTGTGTGTGTGTGTGTGTGTGTGTGTGTGTGTGTAGTAGTATTCTTTCCCATTACTGATGTCACCGGTCTGTAAAGCACTTTGAGCCACCAACAGTATGAAAGGTGCTCTATAAATAAACCTCATTATTATTATTATTATTATTATTATTAGAATCACTGGGTCCTATTGTAGATGTCCCTAGTTCAGCTGCTGTTGATCGCTATGGCCTATAAACTGCTATGCGTGTCTACTCTGTGGGCTTCTTTAATCGGATTCCTCATAGTACTTATAATTAGCTTCATTTAAAAATTATTTATAAATAAATAGTAGTAATTTACTATTAATATTTACTCTCAACTAGTAATAATTAAACTAGAAATAAGGTTACCATGTATATCAGTAGAAAGAAATGTTTTGTTCTTAAAATGTTATTCAAGTAAAAATTAGGTAAGAGGTGTTTTTGCAGTTTTTTTTTTTTTATTATTGGAGTCATGTTAGCAGGAAGTAGCAAGGCTAGTGTGAAGTAAACTCTGCTGTACAGGAGGAAAGGTTTTTCTCAGGGTACATGGTGGACAATAAAAAAAATACTCATAGAACAGCTTTTGTCTTTACTATTTTGTTCTGCAGTAGCTTCCTCTGTCTGAAGCACCAGTTTGACCCCCGATGTGTCTAATAGCAGGATTCATCTAAACTAGTAGAGTAGTGCTAGTGGTGTTAGTGGAGCCATTCCAAGTCTTATGCACTCACATACAGTCGCAGTTTCTCACATGTACAGGGGAATGGCCCATTGAACATGCTTTATAACCTGTTTTCCACTGAATAGTACGACAATGTGAGGAGTTCATCTTGAGCTGACAAGACACCTAATTAAGTCTTGTATTGGAATGTGGAAGTGTGGGCGTGTGTGTGATCTATGCTAGTTCCTGACTGATAAAGTCAGCCAATATTATGGATTCCTTTCATTTTTTTTTTGGCACTGACCAACAAGAAAATTCCACAGATAAAGCGCCAATAATGTATTTGTCCATTATTGTAAGGGTCAATATGCCACTATTTTCTTATCACGCCACCCCAACCCACCCCCACTACCCCCGTCAAGTCCATTTTTTAAATGGCCATTTCCAGCCTCTCTTTATCCCTTAGAACTTTATTTTGCTACTGTGCCTTTAAGACTGTCATATGCAAATAATGTCTCCTTCCTGATTGGCTGTCCTGTATTATGATTCTTGTTCATAAAGCAGTTCAGGCTCAAACGCTCCTTAGAACTACAATGTGAGTGTTTTGGGCTAATCTGCTGTAGGCTCTTATACTGTATATGTTAATTCATTGATTTGCATGACTTTTAATTTCAACTGTTCAAGCTCTTTTATTTAATAAATAATTAAATAAAGAAAGAAATGATTAAAGCAAAGTTCAGATTTCCTTAATGGGCATTAATTGTTTTAGCAGTAAATGCACTAATGAGATACAATTTGGAGCAAACACACCAAAGAAACTGTTTGAGAGTTCAGCATTGGACGGGATCATGTTGCTTATTTGTTTTAAGGCTATGAGGTTGTGTATAAGTGGCCTGTTTTGTATTTCTGTGATTTGAGGCTGAGTTTAAAAATTGAAAATGGATTGGATCTGTCAGTAAAGCGTTGTTTAACTGCATCTATTAGCTTCTGTTCATACTTTTACCACAGAGACATCAGCTGATGTAATCCAGTTTCTACATTTTAACTAGAATCTGTATTGGTGACCCAATGTTTATACTGGTCAGGCTCTGCTTTGTACTGTGCACTAAACAGCTTACATGTTGCTTCTCCTCACAGACACAGTCTTTGGGAATGGAAAGACTCCAGACTATCTGCTGCTGGGGAACATGGTGTACACAGTAAGTTAGGGGGCTTGTGGAGCCCATTGTGTGTGTAATGTGTGTTCGAGCTCTGCTCAGAAAGAACTGAACTCTCAAGTCCTCACAAAGCATCTCTGTGTCCGGCCCATGTCTGATGGGCTGTCCTCAGTGTCTTGCTGTGAAATGTTCTTGGGTACTGCAGCATTGGGAGGTTTACTTTTCCCTCCTTTACCTTATGTGACAGAATAAATTTCACTGTGTTCTGCAGCATTCACACACTTCTCTAACCATTAAGGGTAGACAGTATGGCCATATGTAATCACTGTAATGACTTATTACATCATGATACATGACACTTCACTGAGTATATCATGTGTCATCAGTACTTCTAGAACACGAAACTGCATGTGCCATAATAAAAAGACAGATGAGGACCAGTTATAGACAAACAGTAAACTGCATGAACTGGATGGTGACAAGTTTCTAATTACTACTCAGCCATTTATACCATTTGTCTTATTTAAAGAAATGATTTGGCAAAAAATCAAATGAACATGATTTATCTATGCCCCAGACACAACCAAGACATGCTTGATATCTGAAGCCCATCGGAAAGCTATGTAAATAAGTAAAAGAAAACAAATGCCACAGACAGACATTATTCAAATATTTAAGCTAGTTTTGGAACTACCTTGTCATCTGCACAATACCCCACTTTGAAGTACTCTCTTTGGTCATCTTATGCAGAATAATACCACATACTGTGGCGAGATGCTAATGGTTTCAGTTATCCTCAATGGCTGCCCCACTGCTTATTTTTGCATAGAATTTAATTTCTTTAAATAGACTAAACCAAGTCATACTGAATTCTAAGCTGTTTCAGTGTGTCTGTGTAAAGCAAATGAAGATCTGGGTGTGTTGAAAAATATTTTGGGGTCAGTATTTATGGAGCCTTATATTAGCCTAGCACCTCCCGCTGTGAACTAGAGAAGCTGATATTGATATTGAACATATCTTGGTTGATAGGTTACTTCTGGGGTAAAGCTAAATCATAGTAATTAATTTTTTTTGCTTAACTTTTCCTTTAATTTAAATATTTTAGCAGTTAATATACAGCATATTCTTCCATTGTTCCTTTTTTACATTAAACTACTTTACAGCCTTTTTTCGCTAATGCAAAAATATATATGTATCTCGATATGTGTATCAGAAAAGGCAAAATAGTGTTGTATCTCTAACTGCGATATATTCTTGCCATATCGCCCACCTTTACTATTTTCTGTAATTAGGTTTGCAGTGAACTGTTTTGTGAAGAAAAATAGAATAGTCTTACAGTATTGTTTTTGTGTTTGTGTGTTTCAGTTTGTGGTGATCACTGTGTGTCTGAAGGCAGGGTTGGAGACCTCTTCCTGGACCATGGTAAAGATCTCTCTGTGCTCTAGTCTTTTCTCCTCCGTTTTCTCTCTCCCCATTTCTACACTCTTCTTTGTCCTAGCACACATTCACTCCTTTCTCTCCCTCTCTATTAGGGTCGCTAATAATAGGGATGATGTCATGGAAGTATGTCTACTGCCGTTCCAAAGTTCGGAATCACTTGTCACTTTATTGAAGAATAACTTATGCAGGCTAGATTGACATAAACTACAAAGTATGTTTTGACATACTTTGACTAAATTTCTGTTTTTTGTAAAGCTGTTATATGATATTGGTGTATAAAATTTAAGATCTGGTCACCACTGTTCTGTGGATGCTTTTTATTATAAACTTTTAATTATTAACTTTGTTGTCAGTGTTATACAGCTTTGTCTGTTATTATTGAATCGTCTTTAGCTTTGTTTATATGAAAGAAGACATATTTTAAAGGATAAGGAAAAATATTCTTAGCTAATAAAACAATGTTTCTTGTGTTATTTTGTGCCGTTTGTAATGGTCTGTCAATCTTAAAATTCACAATGTCTGCAAAACAAATGTTGCCATTTTATTTAGTTTGGAAAAAAAATCTCCTTGGGAGCTGTCTCACGTCGCCCTCTGTGTACCTCTCCACCAAGAATTTATATAATAATACATGTTTTAGACCACAACCTTATCTCACAACAATATTGTAAACAGTATTACAGTCATTATGTTAGTGTTCATAAACATATACATCTCCATGTAACCATGTGATGGCTTTCTGTGAGGAAGCTTTTTAAGCTATTAAAGTTTTAGTTTTTAAACTATTTAAACGGCCAATTCCCATCACCACCACTTCCTTTTTAATATGTGCAATGGAGTTCAACTTACACTGTATATTTATAGTCTTATGAATGGTGTGTTTTTGAAGTAGGACCACTGAGACACTGAACTTTTGTTGTGTGTTATCTTTCCTTCCACATATAGTTCAGTCATATAGCCATCTGGGGAAGTATTGGATTGTGGGTAGTGTTCTTTGGCATCTACTCCTCTCTGTGGCCTCTCATCCCTCTGGCTCCGGATATGTCGGGAGAGGTAACACACACACACACACACACACACACACACACACACACACACACACACACACACACACACACACACACAGTCTCTTCACTGGTGCCATCCCAGGCTCTTGTATGTAAGAGTTAAGTCCCACACAGACACACAAAGACCACCCTCCCTGTCACCTCAGGCATGACATTGTCTTTGCACTAATCAGAGTGTTGGAAGGCTTCTGCTTATCAGGACTAATGGCCGATTTAGTAACTGCATACCTCCGCAAGGCCTCGAGCTGTGCTGGATTTATACTCCACTCTCACCTCAGTCTTACCTAATGGGCCCCCTGAAGCCCTATTAGTGTCACCTGTGTGAACAAGAACAGTTTGAGAGCTATCTGCTGCATCTCCACATTCCAGCAAGGCTCAGGAGCTCACGATGAAGTGCATTTAGAAACGTTGGCATGCTAACAACCTGGTGGAATGCTAGCACATGCTTCAAACATGGAGTTTCACTCTATAGCTATTCATTCTGTTGTTGAACTGAATATTGGTAGGTCAGACAGTCCACATCACTGTTGTTCAAAGGCCACTCACTTTGAATTAGTGTAAATATATCAGCTTCAGCTTCTCCGGTAAATCCCCTGAATTCTTTCATTCATCCTTAAAACTACAGCAGTGGTTGAACTGGCGTTGCAACAACACCACATCGCGCTTTCTTCCATTTCCTCCCTCTTGCAGTTTCTCTCAATCTTTCTCACTTTCTCCACCTTTCACACAGTCGTATCTGTATGTTTTTGTCTCTTCCTTAAGCCGAGCTGTGTGCGCCCTTTCTCTGCATGCATGTACAGCTTTAGAATAGATGATGCCCTTAGGAGCCCTGTAACCTAATCCTAGCTATTACCCTGGTGACAGTAGTACATGAAGCCACAGAGAAGTGTAACATTTGAGAGCTCAGATCAGGTTGCATTACTATTTACAGACCATTTAGTTGAATTGAAGCGTTCTTGAGTATTGCAGAAAATTTTTATCACAGAAAAAAAAAGAATTCTAAATGTTCTGTGTTGTGCTGAATGCAGTTCTCTGTTACTAGAGAAGGTTTTATAAGGTAGTTTGTGGGATTTGCCTAACTAGTTGCTACAGATAAAGTGTCTGTGTAATTTCCCCAGATTCCCACCGATAGACTGGATTGAAAAGCCATTGCCCTTTATGTACACATCACTCAATAGCTAGGTTAATTACTCCTCTATTGCCCCATATATTGCAGGGTTTGTTCTTGCTTTACACTGATATGTGTTTGAACAAGGCCGTTGTTACTAACAGAACTCTGGGCTTAGTTAATTACAGAAGGCTATTCACTTGGGGCTCATTAAAATAAGACTTTAAGGGTACTTCTGTAAAACTACAGGCATTTCTATGTTAGAGTGATGGATTTCATGCATAATAACTTACTCCTTAGAAGTCATTCAAGTTTCCAAGTTATACAAGTTATTCATTTAATTTCAACTTTGTCATTATACCAATACAGGGTTGGACACTGTAACGAAACACTGTCATTATAAATACAGCTTAAAAAAAAACAGCTTAGTCTAAGTGTACATATAGCAAAAGTACAGTATGTTGAAGTACCCAGGTGTGTTAAATATGTGGTTGTAAACAGGAGATGAATATATAAAATGTACAGTGCAGGTAGTGAGAATAGCAGCGTTCAGGTGAGCAGCTTAAAAAACAGCTTACAGTACAGATGTACAGTATATAGACAAATAAAATACGCACCTCAGATGTTCAGGTATGGGTCTAGTTAAAGTGCAAGTGCGAAGAATACAGTTCTGTGGGCTAGTGGAGCCCAGTGTGTATGGACTGGGGTGATCAGGGCTAGATCAGTAACAGTATATAGTGTTGCAGTCATGTTCTTGTAGGCACTGCCGGTGTGACCATTTTGACTGCTTTTGGGTTAAAAACTATTCCTGAACATGGTGGTTCCGGCATGGATGTTCTGATACCTCTTCAGGATGGCAGAGGTTGGAACAGGGGATGGTTGGGGTGTGAGGGGTCAGAGGATATGTTGACTGCTTTCCTCAGACATCTCCTGTCATATATGTCGTGTATGGGTGGGAGGGCAGCTGTGGTGATGTACTGTGCAGTTTTTACCACCTTCTGCAGAGTCTTGTGTTCGGCAGCAGTGGTGCTGCCAGACCAAACAAATTACATATGCATTAATTTCACATGCTGAATTGACAGGTTTGATTCTGACTTTTCTATATTTTGTTGTAAAAAAAAGTGACCAGAATGTGACAGCAGGGTAGAGGGTGTTTTTCTTTCTTTCCACAAAGCAAGACTGTGGACACAACAGCAACTGTTCATCAAGTTAATTTAAGCAGTGGAGTGCTAGGAAGAGGGTATGTCATGGGGAATTCATTTGTAGCCATCATGGCCCTTGTGATATCACACAACCTCAGTACATGACAGTTCTGCATAAGTAAAAGAAAACAAATGCACCAAAAAAAGTACACCAAAGAAGATCTAAATTGTATTTAATGTGCTTTAATATTGTTAAATTCTATTAGCCTTTATGTGTAGACTCAGCACAACTTGTTTTATGAATTGTGTTATTTCAATTTCAGTCTAATGCCAAATTGTTTAGTTGTTCCACAGTCATAGCTGCTGACTAAAAGCTTGCTTAGGGCAACGACAGATTCAGCATTCGATGTAGTCCCGGTGTCCTGCTTTTCTTCAGAATCTGACACCACAGAGCAGTTTCTGAAGCATCTACTAGTCCTACCTGGGGTGAACCCGTCGGCCAGAGGTATCACTGAAATGGTGATATGTACTAAAATCCAACAGAATCTGATACTCAGAGATGTATGCTCCAGTGAACGTGATGCACGTATGAGACGAAACATGTGATTGTGAAGCAACATTTGGCTCCATCCAAGCTGCTGAATGCTTGCATAAACACAGCACATGTTTATCTTCTTCATTTATGTTTTCAACTCTTTTGCACAATAAAAGTAGTTTACATTTTAGTTTGTTAAGCCTATTTATTTTTTACTAACTGCATAATAGTAAATTGGAAAAACGTGTAGTAAATAAGCAAAAATAGGTTTTTAAGCGTCTAATATATAATCAAACAGCTAAATGCCATTCAGTCAAGCCAAATCTGTTTTAGTTGTGACACAGTACATAGATTTTACCAAACTAAGATATTTTGAAAATGTAATTGTATAAATACTTGAGATTAGACTTAGTATCATATCGGTGCCCTTTATTGGTCTACATTTAAGGATCAGGTATCCGAAGGGATAAAGTGGTATTGGTGCATCACTAAAAAATCTTTTCTGTTTTTGTATGTGCTACAGTATTTTTTTAACGGTTAGCTGTAGTATAACATGAGTCATTACATGGCAGCCGGCAAGTGCCGTCATTTGTGAAAACAGTATGTGTGGAGTGGTTCTCGGCCAATTAGAATGTGTCATCGGAATTAATGGGTGCATAAATCATAATATAATATCTCCTCACCTGCTTACAAACAAATGTGCTATACAGTCTTTAACAGAAATTCTCTACTAATTTCAAAAAGCAACGATGAGCTATAATAATTAATATCACATTATTTTAGGATGGGGCTTCTGTGGGTTAGATGACTGTGCTTCCCCACATAGAAGTAATCCAGCTCAAGAAGTGCTTAAGTGAGGTAATGTGCTGTGCTGCATCACAAAATCAGCTCTTGGTTTCTGTCTGCTTAAATGAACCTGCTCTCAGCAGCTCTGGCATCATAACATCTCTCTCTCTCTCTTGCTCTCTCTCTCGCACACGCTTTCTGAATGTCACACATCTGCTCAGCTGCTTGTTGTCAGCTGAGTTCATCTCCAAAGAGACACGCATCACCTCCTCTTCATCACTTTCCCGGCTTCTCAAATTTGATGGCCATGAAAAGAAGAAAGGTGCTGATCAGACACGGCTATGGTGAGAAAAGAGAGAGAGAAAAAAAAAAACGACAGTGAAAGATAGAAAGAAAGCAGGAACAATTCTGGTGTGACGGAATGGATTATGATGCAGAGATAAAGTGCCAGAGAGGGTTTTGATGTGAGAACTGTTCCTTGAAAGATTTGTTCTTTCACGCTGAAGCTGTCAGCCTATGTTATCAGCTGTGTTCAGACAGAATCGGTTTAACTCAAGTGCGTGCTGCTGTAAGCTGTGGGCAAAATATGCGATGATGTAGCCTCTTTCAGTAGACCATGTATGTACTGATGAACTGCTGATCAGAGGTTTGGTCAAAATCACAACTTCAATAACTTCAAATCTGGTTACAGATAAAAGCTTAAAGTGATTCTAGAATAAAGCTCCTGTGCAGCTTCACTTATTTTGAATAAGTAGTAGGACACTAGGAAGCTGTAAAACCAGATTTTGGTAGGATTTGGTAAGTTGGAACAGACACAATAGAACTTGTAGTACCACACAAAATAGTTACAGTAATAATAACATGAATAAATCTGCATTTTAATTTTTTTATTCATTTTTTTTTTTACAAGTAGCAGTGCTGTAAATTTAATTAAACAGGCTTTTATGATGAAATTACATAATACATTGCAGTAATTACTGCAGAATGGTTACACAATTTGTCACAATGATAAAATATTATATTGTATCACAACCCTTAGTAGGATGGATGGAACCCTGGAAGTTTGTACTATAGCTGGTAAGTCTGTATAATATTGAGAATGAAGTTGTAATTAATATAAATAATGTCTCACATGTCAAAAATGGTGTTCAAATATTGTGACAGGTATTGATTTAAGTACAGTATTTTTCTTTTTCTTATTTTTATAATACTTGAAATATGGAATTCAGGCTCCAAAACACCTTTTGCTGTCTAGTTTCTAATATTTAAAGCGACCTTGTCTTGTTTAATATGATTTATCTCAGCAGTTAGTTTGCTTTGCTAGTAATAAAGAAAAACTATGTAACATTAGAACAAATACTAATAAACATAACGGCAGTAAAACGTAAGTGTTTTTTATCTTGATTAGAAGAACAGTTATAAAAACACAGCTTTGGTTCTTGACATCTAGTTGCACTCCACTGCTAGGATTAGTTAAATTCCATCAGCAACACCTGATTTCATTCAGTGAGGTGCTGGTTAGCTGAAGCAGGTTTTAGATGGTAAAAGTCTGGGCTTCGTCAAGGAAAGAGCTCATGAACTAGCTAAGCTAATTAAGTGAACACACTGACACACATAACATCACAACATATTGTTTATCTATATCTATGGGTTTTTGAATGAATAAAGCCCCACTTCCTAAGAGAGTCATACACTCCTGTGGCCTGGTGACTTATTTTAGCGTGCAAAGCTGCAGCAGTTTATCCATAGGAGAGAAACTGAGAGAGTTAGCAGTAATGTGAAAAAGAGAGAGAGGGAGGGAGGGTCTGTATGTGTTGCTAAACTATACAGCAGTTTGTGTGATTACTGTAAATCATAGATAGATCTTAGCAGTGCTTTCTGCGTATTTATGAACGAGTGTACCATCATTTCTGCCTTTGCCACACACGTGAGGGAGAGTGTGTTTTAGAATTGCTGACTCTTCTCCAGCAGAGTGAATAACTCCACTGTAAGCAGTGAGTGTGTCACAGCTAGTTTAGTTGAGTTATTAGTGTTTTTACACGGTTACTCCTGCAGCGCTTTGCCTGGCTGCATGCGGAGGCTACACACTGTGTGCAGAGGGATGGAGGGATGGGAGAAAATGCATGTTTGTTTTCCATAGTGGAAGCTATGAGGGGTCAGAGGCCTCTCTTTCTCCTGCAGTGACAGCATCAGGGAATTGGTGAATTTGCAGGCTCTGTTTGGAATTAGCCTCTTCTGTTCTTTCTTTCACCATCTCTCTCTCTCTCACATTTGTGTGTGTGTGTGTGTGAGAGAGAGAGAGAGAGAAATGCCAGCTGTGCATGTATGTGTGTAATTAACTACATCATGTGCAATAATTTGGTCCCTATGATTTATACTGTATATAAATATGTAGTATGTAAATCTACCCTAATCTTAATATTAGTAACCATGAAGCCTAAATTAATGATTTTGCTATATGTGTCTGATGCAGAGGCCGTATGTGTGTAAGTGTGCATCTGTCATCAGTGTTGAGCCAGGCAGAATGGGAATGGCCAGGCCTGGCTGGTTCTGCCTCATATTTACCATCACAATGGCCGGCATTAACATTCCTCGTCTTACATTATGACTGCCAGGCATTAGCAGCCCAGTGCCACTGTTCCACAGCACTACTGTTTAAAGCAGCCAGGCATAACAAATCCACCCCTGTCAATCACACTGCAGAAATGTCCCTCACTGGACAAACATTCAAACACTGACTCCTTCAAAACCACTTAACCCCTAACAATAACAAAAGAGTTTTATCTGCTTAGATGGTTAATCAGAAGTAAAACGGTGCATATTTCATCAACACAAACTATTCAGAGCTCTGTTCAGTAATAATGACTGTAATTGTATTATATTTACCCAGTGCAGCAACTTTGAGATCATTTATGCTAGAATGTTTAGCAAAAGCATTTGCCCAGGTTGAACGTGTCCTGCCAGGATGAGCGCAAAGTCCAGTAATGTAATGTAATCTGACTTCAGTGGACTGTGTGAAGAGAGAGAGGGCCTTAGTGTAGGACTGAGCACTTGAGTTAACCACTGTTAGCTTTGGCATGCAGTGAACAGCGCTACACTTTACTCACCTACAGCTGAAGAAGTTTCACACTAGAGCCGCTCTGACACGTGCTTATAGCACATTGCTGCAGCTTTTATTAGTTTTGTTAAGATCAGCACAATATGGGCAACATAGCACATTGTGAGTGTATGGCCACATATTGGTATTGCAGTATGCTTTGTAATGTATCGAAATACAACAATGAACCTCTAAAGGGACAAACTGGCCTGCTTTCTTTTGGACCAAAATGGTTTGAAATTGCTTGCTAGATCGGTATATGTGAATGCCTTGGAGCAAATAAACACCCACAGAAGCTGGATTATCATGATTGGTCAGTATGCTCACAGTATGTGATAAACTTTGATTAGTTTAGAGGCTTATTTGTCTATGGCAGTTTTCTCTGATGGTAGTATTGAACAGGTTGAAATTATAGCAGTCAAAACTATGATAAGCTTTCAGAGCTTTGAGAAGAATCAAGCTTCATTCTTGTTTCGGATCTAAAACAGAAGTATTTCTTCCACTGCTAAAAGACTAAAAGGATCTTAAAGAGTGTACAGCTGTCAGGAAGCCCTTACTAAAAAAAAAGAAAGTTGACACAAAAAAAAACAAAGTTGCAAATCAACAAGAACCTGCTGTTGTTCTTAGAAAAGTGGACTGTCTCTCCCAGAGTCCATACCTCAACATCACTGAAAGTGTTTGATTACCTGGATCATAAGAAGCAGAAACTGCAACCAGCTTCTAAGACTGAACTTTGGAGGTATCCCTGTGGATTTCTCTGTAGATTTGATCTTATATTTTTTGTTGAGCCTTCTATGCAATTTTTAGTAGCAAATGTTTTCTTACGCTTCAAATGAATAGCTTGTACTTAATGGCCGTTATGACCTGAAATGAAACGAATGAAGGTACTTTTGCACAGTACTGTATGTCTGTCTGAGAGACAGAGATTGGCACATGTGCATTTGCAAGCGTGGATTAGTTGGTGTGTGGGTCCAGTAGATGCAGAGTAAGCTGACGCTCTGTCAAAACTCTCTGTGAAGTCTGACTGCCGAGAGCTGGCCCGAGCAGTTTATTAGTTTACCCTAAAAACACCCCCACACTCGGCTCGCTGCGGTCTCACCGCGGCCTACGGGCCTACAGACCGCTAAACTCTCTGAGACGCTGATTTACTGTCTGTGTACCCACATTTCTCCGTAGATAAACACACCATTAAATCCCTGTTAAGCAATACGTTTATGACTCTAAAAACAAAGGCGAGAGGAAAATGTGGTTAGCTGGTGAAAAATTTTCCAAGTTCACCTAGAAATTTACTGGCGTAGTAATTTGTACATTTTCCACCTCTATTGTTTGCTTTGCAGGAGTGTTTCTCTCTTGAAACGTTCTGAGAAACTATTTTGCAGCTTTATTGTTTTAGGCTCATTTTTATGATTGCTGACTTTGATCTAATATTCACAGTATTGGTTTTGTTTATGTTTCAAATAGCTGTGAGTCAGTAAAGTACATTTGATTTCCTGATACATTAGACAAAAATGGAAATGATTAAAGTGTCATTATTAGTGCGAAACCAATATTTCCTGAGGGGCTGCTCAATTTCCACATGACATGAAAATGTCTGGTGCAATTTTCTCGGACGTCGCTTAGCAACACAGGCCGAGTTGTTGAGTCAGGATCATTGGAAACGTTAGGAGGGAAAAGAGGCATTTTGATTTCCAGCCGTTTGAGATTTCCTTTTCGCCCGTATGTGCCGTCAAACATCAAAGTCTGTTGGCCCGTAATGGCGAACAGCTTAGCTAATTTGGGAACACCTGAGTTCTTTGATAGTTTTGACACTGATTGGTGTGTGCGGGCATTCCTCGGGGCCCGGTTTCAGTTACAGGAAGGACATTGTCTGGGGCTGCCGAGTTTGGACAAGTGGCACAGGCATGTAGTGTGAATTGCGATGCGAGGGGGCGGCCCGGTGCTCTTTGACATTTAATGACAGATAGTTTCAGTGCAGCAGGGCCAAAGCAAACAGGCAGCGCGCATCGGCCCACCCTATAGCACGAAGCGGCGAATCCGTGTCTACTGACTTAGATTCTCTGGAACCGCAAAACTATCGCTGTCTCTCTGTCTCCCACATCATTGCCTCTCTCTGTGAGTCTTCTGAATAATTTCAGAGTTCATGAAATAATTGCAGAGGTTCGTCATCTCTCAGCAGCCTTAAAACAGCAGCCTCCTCGCCGCTGTCAGCAGGATTTGTGATCTGGGATATATCATGACAGAAAAGAGATGTTCACCTCAGAATGTTGTTGTAATTCTCTGAGAGATGAATGTGTGAGGTTTGAGGATTTTGAATATCATTACTTCATTAGTGAAATGCTTTGTTGCTCCTTCTCTCACCCAATCCAAACAGATGAATGCCTTCGTAGTCCGTGTTTATTTAATTCATGGGTGTATTTTGGCTCGTTGGCTGAAGGTGGCCTTTCCTTGGCCTTCATTTGAAAGCCCACTGATAATTTGTTTTACTTAAAGCATTTTTTAAAAGATAACAAGTTACTCCTTCTCCAGTTCTGACTTTTCCAAGATTTCCCCCCCAAGTCTACCAGGCTTTGACTAATGAACCCGATACAGACGAATGGATTCAAGTTTGCTTTTACACCAAGCACCATGCCATGCAGAGGGGGAAAAAAAAAGTTTCCTTTGGACTTTTCCTGTAAAAATACACCCTTGGCAAAACCTACAGCCAAGAAATATTCAAAGAAGACTGAAAAACCAGAGTGAAATGAGTGATGCCTCTTCTTACTGATTCCCAATCCAAGCCTGGAGTTGGAGAAGTGTGGCGCAAACATTTACCTAATACACAAACAAGCCTTCATACTGCTGTTTGTCCTTTGGTCTCTCTGGCTGGAGTGCATTTCCCGCCTCTTACGCACATATACTTTAGGTAGTCACATATAAGCACACACAGAGATCAGTTGAGCGGGCAGTATGTGGGAGCAGGTGAGGTTAGTGGGGCTGAGCTCTGGGGGAAACTGTGGACAGCGTCAAGCCTCTATTGAGCATTGATGGCCTACCGATGCCTGTAGTTTGTGTGGTGTGTTAGCTCTATTTCGTCTGAGTATGTTGAAATACCATCAGCATTCTGGCATGAGAGGGCGCTACGAATTGGCACAAGGAGAATAGGAGTGGTGCTCTCGAGTCAGAATAACCTGGTCATCACTAGGCTTCACTGGGCATTTGAAGTATTTTTACTAAATAATTGTCCAGTTATTAAACTGTATTTGAATGTTAAATTAGCCAACAGGAAAATATTTACTGTTGTTATGAATGAACGCAGACGCACATAAGCACTGAAGGTGCTCAGATAGCGTATAGCATGAGACAAATTTTCATTGTGCAAATGTTGACGTACAAGTTTTCGCAGGAGACACCTTGATGGGGAGTTGAAGGAAGGACATAATCAGCCTTAGCTGACACTAGTTCTTCCTTGTAGGCCTGGCATGTCTGGGCCTTTAGAGTAGCCCTTCCTACCTGTAGTTCGGCATCAGTGGACGACTCTTAACACACACACACACACACACACACACACACACACACACAAAAGCATTTTCATTATATATAAAAAATGTATGTGTTTTAGGCGGATATGATGTTCAGCTCTGGAGTATTTTGGATGGGACTGTTCTTCATTCCTGTCACCTCTCTGGTGTTTGATGTGGCCTACAAAGTGTAAGTATCTTTATCAGTTCTTCCCCAGGCTTGGCCTGTTTATAAGTGTTCAGTGTGTTCAAACAAACTGTATAAAGATATGAAATTAATTCTACATTTTCTAAAGATTCTAACTATTTTAGGTGCAAGTGACACATTCGTCCATCTTATTTTATATCTTACTATTTTTGTCAGGTCCAATGACCAAATCAGGGTTATAGGGCACTGCTGTAGCATCAGGAGTGACAGGTGTATTTAAATACATTCTGCATAATGTATTTTGTCACTTTATTGCTGTTGCTGCTCTACTGAATGTAAAAAAATGGATTATGAATAACTTCGGAGACTGAAATGTGTGGTTAATGTAAGCAGTTCATATACATGTTTAGTATACCATCACGACTGAAAGTGTTGAAATTTTTCCAGAAAAATGAAGTATTTCTCCCAGACAATTATTGCAATTACACATGTTTTGTTATACACACGTTTATTTCCTTTGTGTGTATTGGAACAACACAAGAAAACAAATTTGACAATTTCACACAAAACTCGAAAAAAGGGGCCGGACAAAATTATTGGCACTTTTTCAAAATTGTGGGTAAATAACTTTGTTTCAAGCATGTGATGTGATCAAGCTCGCCTGTGGCAAGTAACAGGTGCGGGCAATATAAAAATCACACCTGAAACCAGATAAAAAGGAGAGAAGTTGACTCAATCTTTGCATTGTGTGTCTGTGTGTGCCACACTAAGCATGGAGAAGAGAAAGAGGAGAAGAGGACTGTCTGAGGACTTGAAAACCAAAACTGTGGAAAAATATCAACAATCAAGGTTACAAGTCCATCTTAAAGAGATCTTGATGTTCTTTTGTCCATGGTGCGCAACATAATCAGGAAGTTTACAATGCGTGGCTCTGTAGCTAATCTCCCTAGAGGTGGATGAAAGAGAAAAATTGATGTGGATAAGCAGCCCCAATCAAGTTCCAAAGAAATTCAAGCTGTCCTGCAGGCTCAGGGTGCATCAGTGTCAGCACAAACTATCCATCGACATTTGAATGAAATGAAACGCAATGGCAGGCTACAGTTTGCCAAAATGTACGTGAATAAGCCAATTTCCTTCTGGGAAAACGTCTTGTGGACAGATGAGACCAAGATGAGATCAAAAGAGCTTTTTGGTAAAGCACATCATTCTACTGTTTTCTCGAAAACGGAATGAGGCCTACAAAGAAAAGAACACAGTACCTCCGGTCAAATATGGTGGAGGTTCAAAGATGTTTTGGGGTTGTTTTGCTGCCTCTGGCACTGGGTGCCTTGACTGTGTGCAAGGCATCATGATTACCAAAGGATTTTGGGTCGCAATGTAGGGCCCAGTGTCAGAAAGCTGGGTTTGCATCCTAGGTCATGGGTCTTCCAGCAGGACAATGACCCCAAACGTACTTCAAAAAGCACCCAGAAATGGATGGAAACAAAGCCCTGGAGAGTTCTGAAGTGGCCAGCAATGAGTCCTGATCTAAATCCCTTTGAACACCTGTGGAGAGATCGTAAAATTGCTGTTGGGAGAAGGCATCCTTCAAATATGAGAGACCTGGAGCAGTTTGCAAAAGAAGAGTGGTCCAAAATTCCAGTTGAGAGGTGTAAGAAGCTTGTTGATGGTTATAGGAAGCGATTGATTTCAGTTATTTTTTCTAAAGGGTGTGTAAACAAATATTAAGTTGAGGGTGCCAATAATTTTGTCCGGCCCATTTTTGGAGTTTTGTATGAAACTGTATCATTTTTGGCTTTTTCTCCTCTGTTTTTTTGTATTGTTCCAATACACACAAAGGAAATAAACATGTGTATGACAACACATGTGTAATTGCAATAATTTTCTGGGAGATATACTTCATTTTCTAGGAAAATTTCAGGGGTGCCAACACTTTTGGCTATGACTGTATATGGTATGTATAAACTTAGCTGGGGATCAACTCCATGCTGACTGTGAGTGTAATAACTAATAAACGATTATTCTTCTGACACTTTGTTATTCTGTTTCTCTGGGTATATGGCGTCTCAGGATAAAGAAGGCGTTCTTTAAGACGCTGGTGGACGAGGTGCAGGAACTGGAGGCTATGTCTAAGGATCCAGGAGCTGTGGTTCATGGAAAGAGGTAAAATGTCCTCAATTTCTGAACTACCTTCTCAGCACCTAAGCTCAGAGTAGTTGGCAGGTAGTGGCTGTAAAGTCTGATTCTTGCATGAAATAGGTGCCGGTAATCTCATCTTATCTCATCTTCTTGACTTAACACATCTTCTTAACACAAAGAGAAAGAGTTCTGTACACTGTGAAGTAGGGCCAGAAGAGATGTGCCAAGATGATGTGTTAGGAAGATGTGTTAAGTCAAGAAGATAAGGATAAGCAGGAGTCCAAGCACTCTGAGATTAATCATGCTGGCTCCTCTCCCAGGCCAGCAGGCCAGTCTACACCAGAACCCAAGCTCTGTTAAAGGCACTGGCCTGTAGAACTCATCACATATAGTGCTCCCTGTGTGTGCCTGGTTTTGTATGAAAGTGGGGGAGCAAAGTCTCAGCAAATGAGCTGAGGTCCATATCATCAAGGTAGAGCTAGCTAACCTTTCTTGAGTGAGGATTGTTTTAGCGAATGTTGATGTGATTAATTTTGCTCTCCTTTGAATAAGATAACAATAGACGTGCCAGTACTACAGTTGCTCCATTATTCAGTTTTCCCTGTGATCCTGCCTGTGTCCTCCTGCATCTGCCCAGTGTTTTACAGGAGTCCACTCAACTTGCTCTTCCTGGGAAAGATACAGAGCTCTATAAGTAACTTCTGCTCCTCACTTTCCTTTCTCTTTCTGTCTTTCTGTCTCTCTTTCTTTCTCTTCTTCTTTTTATTGTGTGTGCGTGCGTGTGTGTGCAGTTTGACAGAGAGGGCCCAGCTGCTGAAGAACGTGTTCAAGAAGAGCACAGTCAGCCTGTACCGCTCCGACTCCATGCAGCAGAATCTACTCCGTACGTCAGCGACTCACCTCTGCTCCGCTACCGACACGCACACACGCTCGCAACACACACACTCTTGCGGGGACTCTCTTTTGGACACACATCCTACCATTCCCATCTGCACTATAAAAATGCAGGTGCACGTGTACACCCAAGCACATATTGACGCCCATATGCAGAAACTCACTGAAAAGCAGACCTGAGGACACTCATCAAGTCGTGAAGAAAGCAACCCTCAACAAAACAACATAAATGAAATCAGTGACAAGCAGCTGGTGGCCGAAAAAAGCAATATGACAGTCGTATGAATGTGGGTCTGCGTGGCTGCGGTAGTAACTGGGGGGAGAGAGAGATAGAGAGGGAGATTGTTGATAGTCAAAGCAGTGGAATATGTTAGTGTCTAGGACAACATAAACACCTGCTGGTAATGGCTGTCATCCGACATTTAGTCTCGCAGTCCACTCACGCACACTGACATGCCAGGCTTCTATAATCACTAACACACGCCCCTGAGAGCTGGGACCGTGCAGCTCGAGCAGGCGTGCACTTGTGTTTGCGTCCCATTTTGCTTTTGCGAGTTTATTTATGTTTGCGTTTGTTTGTTTTCTGTCTTATTTTTGTCTGTTTATCTGATCATGACATTGTTTTGCTGTTTGTTTTTAGGTGGGGATGGGAGGCGCTCAGTGATAGTCTGATTTTGCCATATGCGCTTTTACCCTGACACCACACCTTAAATACCGTTACAGTTACTTTTTCCCTCAATTTATATGGAAAAAAATAACCCTTGCGTCACTGACCCACAGTTTAACCTACCACCGTATGGTGCCGTATCTCGCAGCTTCGCCCTTTCCCCATCTGCATGTGTGTGTGTGTGTGTGCTCTGCTGTGCAGCTCTGTTGCCTGATGGCCAGAGTCACATCTAATCATTTCCATGTTCCATTGTCACTCCCACAATGCGCTGCTCTCCTCGGCCTCTTGCATGTGCCCCCAGGCCAGCAGGTAGAGGCAGAGTCATTTGAGTCGTAAAGGTGAGTCAGGGGTAGGATGTCATCCCCAGTGTGCGGTGCAGTAAAAGCTAGTGAACCTTAACTGCTTTGAGCTTCAGAATCGTGCAGCATTGGGCAATAGGATACACTCTATTAATTCATCAGAAAGGATGCAGCTATTGGTACTTTCTCAATACAAACCTGTTGAGCCACTTAAACTACAGGCTTGTTTAATCATCCATCATAAGACAAAGTAATACTTAACTGGAGAAGAAAAACATTCATAACTTTTAATGGATGTTAATGTTGGCTCATCTTTTAATTTCTCTTGGGCCAAACTGTGTTCAACACTGGTGCCCCATATTTATAATCTGAATAGTTCAGTCATTAAACATGGCTAATGGTATTCTGGAGCCCAAATCCTATCATCCTTTCATTTGGATCTTTGCATACTATCAGCCACAAAGAAGTCTAGTAGTAGGAATCCTGTTTTTGAGTTAGAGTGCAGTCATGGCAGTGGTAGCGTGATTTGCTTTACTGTTTCTTGTCTAGACTTAGCTCTCATTGTTTCCAAGTGTATGTGTTCCCACACGTCCTACCATGTTTCTTCTACTGGTTATCAGTATTTATCCTGCATTATCTGACACGTCTTCTCTGTGTCCCTCCTGCAGACGGCTACGCCTTCTCTCAGGATGAGAACGGAGTGGTCTCCCAATCAGAGGTCATCAGGGCCTACGACACCACCAAGCAGCGGACCAATGAGTGGTGAGATCCGGCCCTGCAGGCCCGGTCCCCCTGAGCCTCAGCTGCCTGTGAACCTTTTGAATCTGGCAGAAGCTGAAGCCTGTCAGTTTGTCTTTCTCCAGCTCAGAGTTGCCTGGCTGGAACTACAGTATAGAAAAACGAGAGAGAGAGAGAGCTGTACTTTGAAAGGAAAGAATAAAAAAAGTAAGGAACTAAATTACGATTTGTAGATTTGAAGCAGTCACACTGCAGCACAGTGGCTGTATGGCCACTGTGGGTTTGAGTGGCTTAAAATGGACTGCTCTGTTACTGACCCATCACACAAAGGGACGCTAAGAAACACTCCATGAATGCTCTCTCCTCTGACATCCTCACAACTTTTACTGTTACAGAAGCCAAAAATACACATTGGTGGTGGTGGTGGTGGTGGTGCAGGTGATGGTAACGATGGTGTTAACCCTTTGTGGTAATGGCATTTCGATTGTGTCCCCCTAATCAGTGATGGTGTATTAACCTCTCTAAATAATCCCTGTTTGTGTAGCAACAGCAGTATTGAGCAGCCCTGTGCAGCTCTTGTGGAAATGAAAATCGCCAAAGAAGACCATCATAAGCGCAATCGCTGTTTAATAAGGGGAAAAATGTCTTTGGAAACTTACAGTATTATGTCATTGTATTTACAGATTTCCCCCTAAGCGTCTCCCTTTTGTACTGATTTGGCCTCTGTGCACCAAAATGTTTGTTTGTTTTTTTGCTCTTAAGTACTGTTGTTTCTGCCTTCAGCCATAGATGGTTTAACTATTTTTTTATTTTATTTTATTAAAAAATTTGTTGTTTTCGTGCCTGGATGTCTGGCAGCCGGTTGGTATGTGCCATTTGGAAGACATATTTTGATGGCCCTTCAATCAGTTTCTGCATTCCTCACTGAATACCGCTGCAGCGATCACAAAGGTGCCTAATAGGAACTTTTTGTCCCCGTTAGAGAGTAAGTTGGTTACTTTAGCTAGGCAGGATTAGTCCGCTAACACACGTTTCTCTGCAGTGCCTGGCTGGTTTGTTTGAGCTTTGTGTTGGCTCTATGTCATGTCAGCCAGTCCTGTGCAGTTTGTACAGTTTGTGTGGAAGTCTTTTAGATGAAGCAGATGGCTGACTTCTAGTAATTCTCTTGGAGAGATAGACAGTTGATTCCTCAAAACTTGAAGTGCCATTAGCTTAAGTGGGGGGCAGAGAAAAGGGATTTAAGCCTGGAGGTCCACCCAGTATCAAAATGACTTTGTCTCCATAGTTATTTTGTGAATTTGTATTTTTATATTGGAGAAGTACAACTTTTTGGATTGACCTGCTTTGTAATGAGACATCGTTCTTCTTCTTTTGTCGTCTGTATTCAGAAAACTGATGGTGGAGAATGAGCCTAACTTTACCTGTGACTAAAACATGTCTTGTTAACATTATGAAAGCTTCTTTTGTGTATGGTCGAGTGTTTCTTTTTTTCTGTGTGTGCTAGTTCTCTTCTCCCTGTGGGAGAGCAGGTTTTGTGCAAGTGTGCATTGTATGTTGTCTGCATGTGCATGTGAGCATATGCTTGAATGGAAACATAAGTGTGTGCGTGTGAGCATGTATGTCCAAGTATGTGTAAAAGTGTGTGTGTGTGTGTGTGTGTGTGTGTGTGTGTGTGTGTGTGTGTGTGTGTGTGTGTGTGTTAACTTATCCCTGGGAGACTAACTGCTGTTTCCACATGGTCCGTTCTGGATTCCTTTGTGTATGGGACTGAAGGTTGTGGGTTGTGGTTGCCACCTCAGTCATGTGAAATTCCTGGACACTCGATCAGTGATTTGATATGTTTCTAAATTCAGTGAATGGGTAGCTTTTCTTACAAAGCTGCGTGGGAGGTAACAGCGTTTGTCATATGAAAGGCATTCTTGACATTACGTGTGAAAAACTGATGGCCAGCAGTGAAAGCCAATAAAAGTTTACATATCCAAATTTCACTGCTAAATGATAATTGTGTGTCTGTTTTTCAGTTGGACATTTAAAATAAGCATACAACTTCTGTTATTTCTTTGCCAAATGCACACATCACTGCAAATTAATACCATAGCAGTCTGTGCCTTGATCACATTTGCCATGTTTATTTTAATCTAAAGTCACAATTATTCTTAAGAAATTGACTGGGACCCCCAGTTATATAGATATTATAAACATAATCTAAAAGGCTGTGGCAATTTGTTCCTGGCAGATCTTTTAGTATGGAGGCTGTGATGACTGCAGTGATGTTTGGGGTCTATGACTTTTAACATTTAAGATTTTAAACTAATTAAACTCATTCTTTGTATATAAATTGTATAATGGGATAAAAAGAACAAACTTCGTAAGAAATGTTAACATATGAAAATGTTTAGAACGTTTGGAGATGCGCTTTTTTTTCAGGCAACCAAAATCCAGAACGATCCAGGAAAATTCTACATGGGTGGCAACCTTAGTAAGGGGCAGGCAGACTTGTGACCTGTATGTGTGTGTGTGTGTGTGTGTGTGTGTGTGTGTGTGTGTGTGTGTGTGTGTGTGTGTGTGTATGTATGTGTGGGTGTAATGCCGCTCGCTCCTCGTCTGCATGACTCCAGGTATAATCACAGTGAGCTATGACGCTGCATGGCCCTGTACATGTGTAGAGTGGTTGTGCGGGAGTGTGCGTGTGCGTGTAGTCCTTCAGCCTGCACTGGGCAGAAGAGTCCTCGTTGGTAATGCTGAGCTAAAGCTTGACAGATGATGTTGCACAATGCACTGTTATACTCTCCAGTGGTGGCTAATCTTTCTGAACTGGGTATTATTTGTTTTCAGTATTATTATCTGGTCGTTTGTACATGCTTGTACTTTCGTTTAAGATCTCATATGATGTACCTCTTCTCTGAAGGAAGATCTCAGTGTGTTTCTTTTCTCGGCTTTTGTAAAGTACAGCCTCGGTGCATTCGTCTCCTAATCTCTGCTTTCAGTGGGTCGTTTCTGTTCTGAACGTTTGCTGTTGTTGGTAGTCGTTGAACACTGTTTTGTTTTGTTTTGTTTTTTTTCTTTTTTCCTGAAGTGACCGCAGTGAAAGAGTCGGACCGTTGCTTTAGCAAACCGTCGTCTGTGGAAGTGGTTGACTGCATGAATGGTTTAAATGTTAGTCGTACACAGATTTTCCTTTAGTATCGGTCACTTTAAAGAAGAAATGCACTTTTATTTTTTTAATTTGTATTAACTTTTTTTTCTTTGTTCTTTTTTATGTCTTTAATTGTTTAATGATTGTTCAGCATGTTGGGACTGCAAAATTTTAAGTGTTCTGTCTTTTACTGCCATAAAGGACTACGGAAATAAACTTTACAACTTGAACATGGAAGCAAAAGGTTTTTGTCTTTGATACTGATTTCATTATTTGCTCTCAGCCCGATGTCTACTTCTTTAACTGAACTCTTTATACACCGTATATGCTTTGGTCTGTATGTACTCTGCTTTGTCATGAGATTTGCCTTTAATGCCACTGACAGTATGTAGAAAAGTTCAACTTGAGGTCTTCCAACACAAATTAGAGAAGTTACTATAATGACTCTCTGAACACAAAGCTATTATTTAGCATTAATCTTCGCTGTTTCCGAACAGTTATGCTCCACTGGCTCATTTCCTGTCTAGACCAGCATGTGTCCACCAATTACTTAAAGACCACTAAATAATTTCATGTAATAAACCCCACATGGTCAGGCTTTCACATCAGGAGACTCAGCGTGTTTATCACAGGTAAAGATGAAATATTACAGTCGTGCAAATTCCAAAAGCTATTCATCAGGATGTCCCACCCTTTCTGGGTTGCGCTTGTTTTATTCGCAGTGTTGTGTTCTTTAGCAGGATGTTTCCCCTCTATTTCCTCTCCGCGTCACAGCCCTAAATCTGTTTATGAGAAGATTTGGATTTGAATCATGTTGACTGGATTTTGGCCCCGTTTTCTTCATTCGCCTCCATCCATCTAAACAGAATCCTGTGGGATCTGCGCGTCTTAAACACTGCGCTGGAAATGAAAAACATTTCCATTACAGAAGTCATTATAAGAATTCATGTTATTATATCGCATGTGTGATCATTTAGTACAGTTACAACAGAGCCGTTAATTTTTTGTTGTTTGCTTGACCTTTGAATGCAGCTCACATTTACATTTTCTTTAGGCTAATGAGTGGAATATTACAAGTGTAATCATTTTAGAAAAAGTCAATGCTTCTGTAAAACCTTGGGTACCATATTGAAGGCTGTCTTGTTTGGGGTGAACAGACAGTTTTCCCCTTTAGGTGGCAGGACTTAAATACACACTGCTGTGAGAAGCTAAACAGGAAAGGTGGAGAGGACTCCACCTGCTTACTTCACGCATAATAAACAGATGTCATCTGATGGTCAGATAGCTCGTTTTTACTGAGCGTCTCAGCTCCCGATGGGTTCATCTAGGGTTGGCTGAGCTGTTTTCTTCTCAACCCTGCAGTAAAAACAATTTATTCCTGTTAGGAAATTCTCCTGTAAATCACTAAGTATTAATTCAGTCTTGGCAGCCCACTAGAGTTTCTCCACAAGATGTATAAAGTATTATTGTTACTTCAAATAATGTACAGTGCTGGTGAGCAAGACATTTGCTTAGTTTTCAAATTTTGAGAAATGGTGCAATGCAGAGAAAATTACTGACTGGTGGTGACCAGGAACCAGGCGTTGCAATGTATGCAATGCAAATATAGCCATTTTATTTGCTTTGCGTTGTATCTCCTGTTTGTTTGTTTATGTGACTTTCATTTCTTTCTATCTTTCTTTGCTTGTTTTACAAAATTTGAAAGTGCCAGTTGCCCTTACAGTATATTAAAGTCATGAAGAATGGACCAACAGAAACAGACAAAGAATGGACAAATAGAAAAGTTACATGGAAATGTTTTTTCATTAGTGTCCATTCAGACTTAAGAACCTTTTTATTCTTTTCCTAAAATCTTTGCTGTTTTGGAGATACAAGACACCATTTTGGAGATACAAAGTCCTAACAGCAGCGATATGTAATACTGATGATGGTAAAATAGAGGTAAATATGAAAAATTCAGATTCCTGTATTACTTGTTTTTCCTTAATGTCTTTTTTACAAATACATTTTAGGCCTCGTTTTTTTTCTCCTACCCATGGTAAAACCATGTCTCAGGCTTCAGATAGTATATTCCTAACCATGTCAATGACTTTCTGTGAGGTAACTTTTAAAGGCATTAAACCCCTTAGACGTCTGTTCCCATCACCACCACTGTGAGCAGTTCTGACTCTGGATTGTTTTATATAACTGGTTAATTAGGCAGCAGTTTTGAAAAGCTGTAGAATTCCCAGCTAAAATAATCACCGGTTTTGATGTTGAACTGTTTAGAAGTTGTCATGTTAGAGAAAACATTTAAAACGTTTAAAGTCAAATGTTAAACCATTTATTTGAAACACTGTAGAAAATAGCCTTTAACACTCAGCTGTGGTGTGTGACTGTAAATGCTACAGACTGTTCTCTGACTCATTGCGCTTCCCCAGCTGGTCAGAAATTTCAGAACCACAGATTCACACAGAGAGAGCGTGTGCTGTTAACGTAACCTGAAACCGTAGCAATTATGGCAATTATTCAGCGCTCTATGAATTATGCTGAATGAAATTAAAAACCCATGCCAGATCATGGAAAAACAAGCAGTTGGGGACAGTCCTCCAAACTATCCACAAAAATATCAGTCTCAGAGGTAGCTGTGTGTCGTATTCAGTTGAGGGAGGAATGTTAAGAAATATGGCTCAACATTAGTAGCTATTGTTTCACAGAGCAAAATGTAGCAAAATATATGTTGTCATTAACGCCAGTGTGAACAGTCCGCTTGCCTTGCTAAGGTAACTCCTCATTTTATGTAGCACAATCCCCCCACACCCATAAAGACACGTACGCGCTTGGCACTCCTTCTCATGTTCTGCTCTCTCCTCGATTGTCAACAGGTTTAAATCCCTGGTTTGCTTCCTTTTCATTCAGTGAATGATTTTAAAAATGCAGAGAATGATTTCTCCAAATATGTCTTCACTCCTACATTCTTTCTTTTTCCTTTCCTGTGAGTGTCCCAGCGATGGCATAAAAAGTTTGCATTCTGGCACAAATGACTAATTTCTTCCAGAAAGATAGAAAACCATTTATATAAAAAAACACATTAAAAAGTGCATTGATTTAAAAGAACTTGGAGGTGCAAACAGGGGTCTGTGTGCTTTCATCTGGCACAGAATTTCACCATTAATCCAGAGTTCTCGTGCACTCTCTCTCTCTCTCTCTCTCTCTCTCACTCTCTCTCTCTCTCACTCTCACTCTCACTCTTGCGTACTCCCTCACTCTCTCACTGTCTTCCCCACCCCCCAGCCAGTTTCAGCAACTCTCCGGCCTCATGCGTCAACCACAGTCTTATCACCACTTTCCTCCAGGTCCTGATGTGTGTGAGCGACACTGCTGCCTGCCAAAAGAAGCATCGCTGCCTGCTGGCTGGCACTGGCAGAAGTCGGAAAAAATGTGGCTCCTGCAGAGGGGTTAAAGGAATGATCTGATACGTCAGCAATGACCTACCCATGCTCTGACCACCAACGCATTCTTTCATAGCAACTGATGCAAGGTTTGACAGACTACATATCTCTTTGTGTTATTATTGGGCAGTCAGGCTCAGTGCCCACTTTTAGAAGACATATAAAAACATTTCTTTGCTTTAGCTTCAGGCTTTAGCTTCTGCTTCAGAAGATGTAGGTTAATACTCGTTAACTTTATATAATTAATTATTTTGTTTGTTGAAATCACAGAACAGTAAAAGTAATAGAAGAAAGTCAAACTCAATTACAGTTTCTTTTATTATTATTTAGTTGTTTTTGTTGTTGTATTTTAATGATGTTGATGAGCTTTAGAGTTGGCCAACATCGGCAAAAACTACAGAGTACTATTCAAACTACAGAGTTTAGGTTATTGTTCAGATTTGCTACAGAGTTTCTGAGTTGAAATGCTACTGAGCTGCGCTATGTTGCTGTAGCAGATTGAAGCCAGACTGGCTGCATTATTCCAGTGGTTGCTAAGAATTGGATAGGGCATTGCTATTCTATTCCAGGTGGTTACTAACATGTTGCATTTCCTATGGCAAGAAACCAAATGTCTGATCAGTCCCGAAAGCACAAGCATGCTGTTCTGGACATACGCTACTGGTGCTACAGTACTGCAACATTTTATGGTTCTAGCTTGAAAACTGTGACCCATAAAAAAGCATAAAAAGTGCAGAATAATAACATGAGACTTAACTAATAATGTACTCTAAGTGTAAGTATTTTGGAAAAAAAATGAAAATGGAATTTTCTAAAAAGCTTGTCAAACCTCTCAGTAGTTGCTACAAAGGAATCTATTTTTGGCTGGAGCAAAGAAGTCTTGATGTGAGAGTGAACGAAACCGTTGGCTGCAAAGGCATCATTGTGGTGCAGTTTATTCCGGTCCAGGCACTGATGGCAAGAGAAAGTCCTGTGTCCAGCTCCTTTCTGTCCTCACTGGTGCTGGACCCCAGCTCCAGTTCAACTCTGGCCAAAATCAGCGAAATTCTTGCTCCCACTAAAGGGTTCTGACTGCAAGGGGAAGAAGTACTGCTGGGACAAAATGAAGCTGGAGTCCTGGTGGTGCTGCTGTAGCTGCCCATGACCATGAGAGTGTGCGTGTGAATGTGAATGTGAGAGGCTGGCTTGTAGGCACTGTGGAGAGAAGTATGGTGGTGGAGGTGGCGGTGGCAGCATTGGCTGGGCTGGGTTCAGGGACGCAGCTGTGTTGGAGGATGAAGTCAGCAGGATCTGCTGCTGTGGATTCTGTTGGAGGCTGGACTCTACCCTGCCCAGAGAGAAGCGGCGCAGCGAGCTGCCCCCTCCAGCACTGCTAGAGCTGGTGGTGGCCGTGCTGGACTGGCGCGAGGGCGTGCGCATGCTGGTTTGTGCTGCCCCAGGGGTCAGGATCATAGGGATGGTCTCGCCCTGGCAGCTCCGCAGAGAGAAGCGCATGGGCTGCTGGGCTGGCTGCTTGGGCCGCAGACACGTACAGCAGTACACAGCAACTAAAGAGGCAACCACAACGAAGGCCACGAAAATGGAGCCCACCATCAGAAAAGGCATGTAGATGGGTTCTGAGAACAAGAAAAAGAAAGGAGGAAAAAAACACAAGGGGTCAGAGAGAACATAACTTTATAAGGGCGTTCACGTAATTTGAGTTACTGGAAATTCCCTGAACTACGTTGAGAACTGTGTTGAACTAATGTTGTACTGTCACACACTCCTACTACATTTTAGAGACGCACTCCTACTACACTTTAAAGTACAAATAAAGAGAGAAAAAAATAGAAAGAAAGAAGGAGGGGGGGGGGGGGGGGAATAAATAAATAAATAAACAAATGAATTGCACTACATACATACAGCTTCAAATTATCACTTCTTTTCTTTACTGCCGAATGTGGCTTCTTGCCTGAAAGTGGGCGGCAGCCATCGCTTGCCAAGAGCTTCAGCCATCATTGCATTTATTCCTTCTTTCATTGGCTGTCTGTACTTAAATGATGTAACCAGTAGCAGAACCTTCAAATTGATCTACAGCAGTTTAGAATACGTTGTCGGGGCAGCAGTGCTACTCCTTCCTCCTCTCATGTTGGAGTGATTCTACTCAACACTACAGTGACTCACTATCGCCTCTTGAGGTACACAGTGGTATCATGAGACAGGATCGGTAGGTGACAGCTGGTTAGCTTGCTAAGTTCAGTAGATATCTCTCTGACATGCCATTGAAACTTATTTTTCACATTCTGGTGATAATTTCTGTTCATTTTAGCATGCTGTAAACTAAAAATCTAAAAACCAAAAATACTGCAGCTTTAAGTGATTTATGCTTTGTAATTAAAGAAACGCATTTATTTTGTTTAAACACATTTGTTGTTTGGTTACGGTGTGTATTCTTAACTGTAAAACTGTGCATCAGATTTGTTGTATGTACAGTAATGTGCAAAAGTCTGAAAAAAATCCACCAGTGTTACTGTCCATCCTTCCACTGTGAGAAGACGACTCAGCACCATGGTTCTGAAATGATGTGTAGCTGTCAAGAAGACAGTAATTGTAAAAGGAAATAGACCCAAAAGAACATTTGCAAATCAAGCAATGAAGGTGTTGTGGTGTTCTCAGAACAATGGACTGACCACCCCAGAGTCAAGACCTCAACATCACTGAACGTGTTTGGGCTTACTCGGATCATGATAAGCAAATAGATAGCTAAATAAATAAATAACACTTCTAAGTCTGAACTTCAGCATCATGGTAAGATATCCCTGCAACTTTCTCTGAAGGCAAATCTTCCGAAAAGAACAGAATCTATAATAAAGGTAAGCGGTGGATTTATACTGCATTATTGTTTTTGATGCTTGTTTTTATTTTTATGTTAAATGCATGTTTTCATTTTTTTCAGAAAAATTAATCTCAAAGGCCACCTGGATATGAAGGGTGGTCTCTGACTTTTGCACACATGTAATATGAAGATGTGTTTACTGTGTAGTGCCTTTTACAATAGATCCAAATCCAAAGCAGATGCACTGAAATGGGTCCAGCCACCTAACGAGTGTCACTAAAGCCGACAGTGTTGAGAGGGGAAAAAAAAAAACTCCCTTAGGAACACTGAGAGGAACCAAGAAACCCAGACTCAATAGAGGAACATGTACTCCTCTGGGCCACACAGTGAATGGTCACCCTGTATTTAGAGAGTCTGTCTGTTGATGGTCTACAAATGCTTAAATTGTTAACAAAGTGTCTGATCATTGTTAGGTTTAGGATTAGAGTGGAAGTGAAGTCTGCAGTGAGGTTTAGGTGTAGATGTAATAGAATCCTTTAAAGTTAAAATTCAGTTACATTTAATGCTCTCAAACTAAAGTGTTACTAATAGACTGGAGATATCTTTGGTCCCTTATGAAGTTTGAATGGCCGTCAGCTCGATGAGGAGACTGAAGTGTGGGTCATTAACTCATCCATCAGGCATTCAGCTTGAAGTGTTTACATTAATACTGAGGGAATGCGCTGCTTTAGACATGGGACCCTGCACCGGGTACAGTTACTGAACATGACATGCCAGTACAAACAAAATATCTTCCCCTGTCTCTCCGTCTGTTTACGTCATGGCATCCAATTGCAGTGAGGGTCAGAGCACGGAGCCTGGGGGCTGAGAGCGAGGGGACGGATGGACGGGTTATACGGGCTGGACATTTCAGAGCTTTAATTAAGATGAAGTACAGAGTGCCTGGGAGTTTGTAGTGCTCTTATCATTCATGCATTCGATACAGGTTGATACATGTAACCTAATATATAATTAACTGTTATAACCTGCTAGATCTCTGATCTTGGCCGTCTTATTATAGTGGGTGACTGGGGGTGAGTTTAGTGCAGACTGAATGGAGGCACATTTATATTTCACACATTCAGCTGGCATCCCACCTGCTGCCTTATTATTAGATACAGCAGTTTATATAGATTAGTTTCAATCATAATTATTCCTCAGTGTTTATTTCTGTTTATTTATAATGAGTTAAAGGTCTCTATAGAGATAAAGATTACTGTTGTTATAATTAGGATGTTGTCTGTTGTTGTTGTTACAGTAGGGTACATCTCCCCTAAAACAGTCCTATGGTCAGAATTTGGTCTGTATGGGTGACATTTCCATTCACAGTCTGTTGGTAAGGAGTTCATTATGATAATGATGTAATGAGTATTATTTCTATACATATGATGAGTCTGAATAGTAGCCACTGTTCTGTAAATGAGCAGAGTCTGGACTGTTTAATAGCTCTATTTCTGTTTGTATCTATTAGTTTGAATCACACAGCACTGTGCATGTCTGCCTTCTAGATTACTGGACACATAAAACTACCATGTAATACAGTCTGTTCTTCTAAACGAACTTCAGACTGGGATTATTCTATAATCTGTAAAAATAGCCTCTCTTAATTTCCTTGATATCTTAATAAAGTCAGTAAGCTGTAGGCCTTATTTAATAATAATAATAATAATAATAGTAGTAGTAGTAGTAGTAGTAGTAGTAGTAATCATAATAATAATGTTTATTTATAGAGCATCTTTCATCTACCATTGCAGCTCAGAGTGCTTTACAGACAGTTGACATCAGTAATATAATTTTTTTTTTTTTTTTAAAGCACTGAAACTCCATTAACACAACTCAGACACCCATTATAGTAGATCTCTACATGCTGCTGATTCTAAAAGGGAAGTTACAGCAAAGAGAAAGCTTTACATTATGTCTTTTTTAGTGTTCTGCAGAGCATTAAATACTGTTTTTGAACATGGTGTTTCGTTAATGTAGATATCAGCACTGGGATATTTATCTGAGCTCTACACTTATAACCGACCTGCAGTCTGCTAATGTTTAAAGTTTTAGTCATATTAGGACGCTGCATCGCTTTTTCTCTGAAATAATATCCATTAAAACACTGAAACTAATCTTTTATACCCTCAGGGTGAGCAGGAGGAACATTTACTCACTCCCATGCTCTGCAGTTAATAGGGAACTCTACCAGTGTTCCCAAAAATCTACAAAATAAAAATACAGTCATTTAGAGAAGTTTGGTGTGAAATGCTCTGTTCTACAGAAACTTACTGAGCCAGACTTGTTCACAGTGGTGGCTGATGGGAACCAGACGTCCACCTCTAAAAGCTCCCTCAGAAAAGGTTATTACATGACGTGGTTAGATATATGCTGTCTGATGACTGACACACAAAAAAATGACACATTCAGATTCATGACTATTTTACCATCATCAGCATTACATATGTGTAGCTTTGCTGGTCCCATCAGCGCCACGATAAAGGAATCCGACTCTGTAAATCTCTAAAATGACCTATTTTACATCACAGTACTCTGAATTAATCTGTTTACATCTCAAAGACTGAATGAGTCAGAAATTCTGAAATAATAGTGGAGTTCCCTTAAGTGTATTAGTAAGAGAATAAGACTCCCCTTATAAAGGGTTTATAAATGGCTTAAAATCAGCTTATTAGTGGTCATTTGTTGGGTGATAAACACTTTACAATGTATTTATAAACATAATAAAAGGGGCAAAGGTAAGTTGTTGTATCTGATGAATATGTATTGAAGCTGATTGTTTTAATGCTGACTGATGGAGAAGACAATGTGAGATCTGTAAACATCAAAATCTGAGCTTTAACAGTATTAAACTATGTGGATTCACTGTTAGCCAAACAACACGCCACTGTTGCCCTTTTCATTTATAAGTTATAACTGCTTGTTAATGATTGTAAGGTGTTTATTATCTAATTAATGCACATTAATAAACTAGGTTTAAACCATTTATAAACTCTTTGTGAAGGTAGCCTTATTCTAAAGTAGTACCAGAATTTTTAATCCGGTCCACATGTATTTCCCGTTTTAATCTCAGTTTGTTGTGTTGGTTCAGCACCTGATCTGCTGTACCCCTCTCACTTTAGAGCTGCAGTGTTTTATTACAGACTACGAAGTGGATGTATTACTCCTGATAAACTGCACTAACAGACGCGGGCTTTGGCGGTGGTTGTTTTTTCACTCGTTTATTTATTTAAATCCCATAGTAGATTTCCTCTTACGTGCTGTATATCCGCTGTTTTCCGCCTCGCGGTCGTTGGTGCACGCGCCCTGGTCGAGGCGCGCTCCTGCAGCGGCGCAACAGTACCTCAGCGCGCAGGTCCCGCAGCACACGCGCGCGGCCGCAGTGTCCAGCTGCTCGGGGCACTGGAAACCCTCATGATAGTTTCCGTTAGTGTCCAGCCAGCCGTGGCAATACTCGCCCCGAGCGTCGGACGCGCCGAGGGTCCAGGACACGCAGCCCAGCACGAGGCAGTGCAGTACGCGCGCCATCGCGCACGAAGAGGGAGAGGGAGAGGGAGAGAGCGAGAGTAACAGTGAGGCGCGGATAACGATCCCGGGTTCAGAATCACAGTCTGTATGTGCAGCAGCGCATCTTCAGCATCACCAGCTCCTCATCTTCTGCTCTCCTCCACTGCAGCGCCAAAACATGAGACACATTCACACAAAGCGGAAACAATTCAGACTAAAATCCTTTACGGGGAAAATAAGAAAGGTGTGTTTAATTAGTCGCTTTCAAAGTCTCAGATCTTCATATCCGGGGATTTACAGGTAGCGAAACGCGCCAAAGTCCGAAGAAAAACTTTGTAACTTTGCTGCAGGTTTCCTAGGATGAGAAAATAGATCCCGCTTCGCGCCTCGTCTCTCTGGCTCGATCGCGCAGACTCGCTGTAGCTGAACTGAGCTCGAGCTCCGTTTTGTGGCTGTGTCTCTTTGCTGGCTCGTCATCACTCGTGTGGAAGCCCAGTGGCCTGCGGGCGTTATTGTTAGGGTTTTGTTTCCCACCCGTATTCCGACAAAGCCCCGCCTCCCGCACTAGGATAGTGTTTGCGGTCCAAAGAAAAACATGTATCTCCATTTTGTCTATTTTTACCGTTATACATCATTTGAACACAGCAGCTGCTGTTTACATTGTGTGGAAAATTACCAACAGAAATGGCCCAAAATTGCTTGGAGAACAGTCTAGTTCCACTGATTTACATTAAAATTAAATGAGGTCTTTGCCCTCTCCTGTAAAGTTGCCATTTTGGAGATGCATGTTTTTCTTTGGATAGTCTGGTAAGATCATTTATGCAGCGTGTGTCTCACAACATTAACAGTATGCATTGTTCATATACTCACAGGTTCACACGCTGCACAGATCAGACGTAGGAAACGGCGAGTCCTTCACAGCGTCTAACAGTGGTAGGCGGCACGGCGAAACGGGGGCTTCTTTTTTCCCCACCTGTTTTCTGGGATAATCCACGCCCCCTCCTGCACCAAGATTAGTTAGTATGCAGATACAGGCCGCCCATGGGGCGTGGCTTCTCGGAAAATAGGTGGGGAAAATAGCAGCTACGTCGCGTAGCAACGCGAGACGCTGAGAAGGGCATCCTGAATAATAACTGATAGGTAAAGCTGAGCGACCACGACGGAGGAGTTGGTGATTAATCTACACAGATAAACACAAATAAGCGGTGAAATGTCGGAGAAATGATGCGTGTTTGAAGTGCAGGTGGAGTCTAGCGCTGGAGGGGGCGGGGCTTGTGCGAATACCGGTGGGAAAACAAACAGGTCTTTCTGCCTGCCTGTCAGGCCTGTTCAGAGTGTGGAATGTCCTCTCTTCTGGTTTTAAACGTCTCGTTTCTAGTTTTTCTTTATTCACATTAAGCATTTCACTTATCTGGGTTATCTGGGAATCATCTCTGGTTTCGCGGCGATTTAAATAAAAGGGACTTAAAGGGGAACTCCACCGCTTTAAAATTCTACATAATTAAACGGCTGAGATGCAAACAAAGTCATACATAAAGCTCACCAGACAAGAAGTTAGTTACCTTGCGTGTGACGGGATTCATAGGTTGAGAAGAGGTGGTACAGTGCAGTGAATGTGTCGTTGGGTGTGTGGAAAATGGGTCCAAAGCAGATGTTAATGATTGGCTAAAAGGAGTGATTGCATTTGGGCTTGCCAAAGGGCATAGTGTGAAGGAAGAAGCTGAATTTGCAGGTGTACGGAAGCATATGGTCATACGGGTCTACCAGCAACTGCACAATTCTATAATGCAAGAGTGTCTGTATCTCATCCTTGTGGAGGTATTACACGCTATTAAACGTTTCAGTCACAGGTGAGTAGCAGCAGGTAGTGATGAAGGAACTGGTGTCACCTCTGCAGACTGTACAGAAAGAATTAGCTTCATTGCTCCAGTCAAAAAAAATTAAAGAACTGAAAGTGCCGCTGTGCAGTGACGGTAACAAGGTTAATAAAGTCTGCAGATGACTTGAACACTGACCGACCGACACATCTTAACTCTGTTGCTGGTTGGTGAGGTTTATATTTATGCTGTTTTGTCGCCCTCTAGTGGCCGCTTCGTTGTTTACAAGAACTGCACACAAAAAATGAGTGGCGTTACTGTCGTTTATAGTATTTCCTGTGTAAGCTCTGCGTGTGCGTCTCATAGCCTTATATGTATCTCTGTATGTGGACCAAATGCCCCAACATGACCGAACCATATTTGGACATGCGGAAATTTGGCAGGTTTAATTTATTATAGGTTCTACTTACATTATATACCTGAATCCCTTTTAGATCGGGGTAGATAAGATGCAGCACAGTGACATTTACTGGCATTGAATGCTTGGCAGCAGCAGCAGCTTCAAAGTACCCATATCAGATACTAAGTGCGCGAGCGACAATGCGCTGAATAGCGTGACGTTATTTATCTATTTGTGTATATGTGATATGGGTGCTGCATATTTAATAGGACGTGCAGGATCTTTGCACACGTCACGTGAGCTCTTTGTCACTTACTTGATTCCATCCAGCTCACACATAAGATACCCAGCTTAAGCAATTCTGTCCAAACTATGGGTGCAAAATGGATCAAGTGTCAGACTATATTACATACACTCACATCCGACTTTTTGAAGGGGAACTCCACTGAATTGTTAACATTTCTGCCCTGGAGATCTAAACGTGTTAATTCTGGTTGGTTTGATATAAAGTGGTTCACTGCAGAGAAACGTACAGACTCTGTAGGGGTCTCCATGTCTTCAACATAAATATAGTCCTTTTATTTACTGTCCAAATCACCAGTGAACCTACGTGTGCCTTCTGAGGTTTTATATGTGACGTTAATGATGGTAAAATAGTGATAAAGTTTTCTTTGGGGACTCTTTTGCCTTAGAACACCCCACATATATATCTCTCCAAAAGAAATAGATTAAATAAATTGAATAAAATACATTTCAGCCAAAACTGTAGCATAAAACAATGTGTCAGACATTTGTTTCCTGTGAGAGAGCTTTCAGAGGTATTAGTCAGGTTCCTGTCGCCACCACTGTAAACAATTCTGAAGTTTCTCTAGTACAGAGCATTTCAAACCAAACCACTCTGAATGACTTTATCATGCTGGCCATTTAAAATATGTAGAAATGTTGAAATATCAGTGGAGTTTCCCTGTAAATAGTTCTGCAATGAAAGTAGTCCCCCTATTTCTCTGTATTATTTGTAGACCCTGTCTTTTTCTCATCAAAGGTCAGGACCCCCACAGAGCAGGTATTATGTGGGTGGTGGATCATTCTCAGCACTGCAGTGACACTGATGTGGTGGCAGTAACCAGTGTACATGTGTACTGGTTACACACTGTGGTGATCAATCTATTAGTCAATCTATTAGACACACCTACTTTGTTGGTCCACCTTGTAGATGTAAAGTTAGAGATGATGGCTTTTCTGCTGCTACACGGTTAGTGGTAGTCATCCTCTAGTATTACATCAGTGGTCAGTTTGACAGTATGACTAACACACACTGTGCATCAACAGAAGTGTTGTTGTCTCGGATTTCTGTACAGTGGACCAACAAGGTAAGTGTTAATTCATGCTAGTCTAGTGCTGGTTTTGCTGGTGACCATCTGTGCTGGTCTATGCTGTTTTTTCTAGCAGGGAATAGAGTGGACAGTGAGTGGACACAGTGTTTAAACACTCCAGCAGTACTGCTGTGTCTGATCCACTCATACCAGCACAACACTCACTAACACACCACTACCATGTGAGTGCGGTGCTGAGAATGATCCACTATCTGTGTAATACCACAGTGTGGTGGTCCTGTGGGGGTCCTTGCCACTGATAATTGGGGTAAAGAGGGGTTAAATTACACAAAGAAACACTGCTGTCTGTGAACTACATAGTGCACCCATATGATAAGTGGAGCTGATGATATGAACAGATACACTCTGTGGGATGAAATCCAGGGATATTTGCATCATTAAAATATTCAAGCTATGCACAACATATAAAGTTCCAGTTTCATGTACTGACATGCTGACTGATAAAACTATGCACTGACTCTGTAAACCCTGTTAGAAAGTCATACACTAGCCTGCTATGTTGAGTGCAGCTATAATAAACTATGAAACATTCTATAAAGAAAATAATTAAAGATAATAATAGCAAATTTCTAATCTTTCCCCATGCAAGATATGTTACCTATTACTAAGTACAGCTACTTAGGCAGGGATCTGTTTACCATGAAAGATTCAATAGTTGTATGAGCCCATAATTCATATTCATATTAAATCATTTGGCAGTAAAAAGAGACCTGTGACTGTAACCCAATATCCAAGTCTTAAACACTCCCCTGTTCTAGCTCCAGTTGTGGAGAGACAGAGACGACTGCTGTCAACATGTGTCACATATGTATGGCTGAAAAAGAGACGCACAGCAAGTGTTGGAAGTGGTTAGTAGATAGCGGCAGCCCCCTCTATTGGTCATAACAAGCTCAAAGTAAGATGTCTGCCTTTTCTTAGGGCTTTCAGGTACATCTCCTTGTCTCTACACTCATTGTCCACTTTCTCAGCTCCTCTTACCATATGGGAGCACTTGGTAGTTCTACGATTTTCCTTCTGTTTGTAAGTCCCCTTTCACCTCATGTTTCAAGGGTCAGGGCCCCCACAGGACCACCACAGGGCAGACATTGTGTAACGTTTGGATCATTTTCAGCACTGCAGTGACACTGGGGTGGTGGTGGTGGTGGTGTGTGTTGTGCTGGTGTGAGTGTATGAGATACAGCAGTGCTGCTGGAGCTTTTAAACACATAAGTGTCACTGCTGGACTGACAATAGTCCACCAGCCAAAACTATCCACCCTGCAGTTTCCTGTGGGCAGCATCCTGTGACCACTAATGAAGGACTAGAGGATGACCAACACAAACTGTGCAGCAACAGATGAGCTATCGCCTCTGGCTTTACATCTACATGGTGGACCAGCATGGTAGGAGTGTCTAATAGAGTTTACAGTGAGTGGACACCCCAACAGCACTGCTGCATTTGATCTACTTGTAACACCACCACGTCAGTGTCACTGCAGTGCTGGGAATGATCCACCACCCAAATAATACCTGCTCTGTGGTGGTCCTGTTGGGATTCTGATCATTGAAGACTAGGGTGAAAGGGGGCTAACAGAGCTGATAAAATGGACAATGGGTGTAGAAGGAGGTGCACAAACTAAGGTGTGTTAAAGTGGCCAGTGAGTGGAGCGTGCAGTGCTCGGGACCCTACCCATTGACACATACGACTGTTCTGTATTTGACTCTGTGACGAGTGAAGGAGTCTCAAGGCTATGTAACAAAAACATGGACGTCCTCCAGCCTCTCTCCTAATATCATAAACCCCCTCTTGTGTTCGACACTCCCACTGTGGTGCAGATGCCCTCCAACCCCCCCGCGCTCCAGACGGCGCGAGCAGCTGCCGACGACCCCCCCACCCTCACACGCCACAATTCCCTCTGTGTGCAGACAAAAGCCCCCTCCCCCCATCCCGCCAGGGGATTGGAGCAGTGACCTGTCAGTAAAGTGCCTCCTCCTCCTCCGGAGTTACAGTGTGTTTTGTGTTTGTGAGAAAGAGAGAAGCGCGTTCAATCCGTCCGGACCGCGAGCGAGCAGCGTCACGCCACGTTGAAGCTCACGTACAGAGAGAGAAGCTCGCGCGCGGCATGGACGAGGAGATGCTGTCGGCAGACGAAGGACTCGGCGTGTGCGTGCGGCAGCGGAGCCCGTACAGCGCCCTGAGAACGCTCGCGAGCAAGCGCGCGATTATAAGGGCGAGGCGAGACAGACCCACCATGGTGGACATCCCGCAGGCGGGGGACGGCGCAGGGCGCGCGCAACAGCAGCTCGCGACCGGCCCGCCGTACACACACCAGCAGCACCAACTGCAGCTGCAGCGCCTCCCCTGCGACGCTAGCGCGAGGCCCAGTAGCGTCGGCGGAGCTCCGGGAAGCCCCGTGCCACCCCCGCTCTTCTGCGGCCGCAGGAGGGTCACACAGTCCGCGGGCCGCGCGGAGCTTAGCCACGAAGCTCCAGACTGCAGCTACGGCATCAGCCCAGGTAGGAGAACCCATGTGCAACGGAGAAGTTTGCTTTATGAATGATTCGAGCACCTTTACGTACACAGAGAGACCGAGGCTACGCTGCTCATTCGCCGTGTTGGAGTATTCCCACTGAGGGCTCCTGTTTAAAGTCCAGGCTGCTGCTTTCAAATCCAGTTTTTTCCCGATACGTGCGGATGAATGAGAAAAGGAGCAGAAAGTTCAGAAAGAGAACAGAAAAAGAGGCAGCGAGACTCAGAACTACTTCAGAGTAGGGTGCTAATGTGAAGTGCCCTAATTTAAGGTCACTACGCGGTGTAGCTATGAATGAAAACTGCTGAAAAGCCTGTTATAGTTCTTGAACGTACTCCTGTCAGTATTCCAGTGTCCTCTTAGAGTTCAGTGTAACGTTTTCCATCAGAGATGCTGTCAAAAGTCTGTAGGAAAAAGCCCATTCCCAAAGTCCTAATACTCAAAGGGGAAGTATCTGAAATTGTGAGCTTTAATAGAAACCGGCGCTCATTCAGGGAATGTGTCCACTGCTGTCCAGCTGGAAAGGTTTAACTTGGTTGTAGTCTATAGCCATGATGGAGTCTGGGGTCTTGGTAGCACTGGGCAATATGACGATATTCATCATTATCATGATAAATTATTTATTAGTATACCACAGTATGCTCTTCTGATCAGATCCTACCTGCCTGTTTAAGTAGATTAGTGCAACACAGTATGTGTAAAGTTGTCGTTTGAATGTGGAACTAGTTTGTCCTGCAGCTTATCATATACCAGAAAGAAGAAGTATTGTGACGTTTTGTGTTTTATTAAACTTCTAGAAGGACAGTGATGTCACATTTTTTGCCCTGTCTAGTTCTGGGTGTTTAGTTGGGTGGTGCAGATGTTGGATCATTTTGTGTGAAGCCTGGTGGGATGTTAACAAGGCTAATGTAATAGATATGAAGCCCCACTTTTCAGCCCTTTCCGGAACCCTCACAGATTCAGCCACACAAGACTTGGGACACTTGGGATTTTCAGCTAGTTAACTAACTTGCATATATACATATGCATAACTAACTAAGTAAGTTTTATGCATTTTGAGGATGGTGTGTACTGTAATAAGCTATGGTGAAGGCTGTCTTATAAAACTGGGTACCCACTAACTTAGTAAAATTTGTCAGAAGATCATACAGTAGGCCACCAGGGTGAGTAAAGACATGGTAAACTAGAATACTTAATAAAGATGATGGTAAAAAATGTATATTTCTTGCTTGGATGATTTGTTGCTGTATTTTAGAATTAAAGTAATAAGAGACTGAAAAGTCTAGCTGCTTAGGCAGGGATGAGGCAGAGACACATTTACCACAAAAGATTTAACCCATAATTCATGTTCATATTAAATATTCTGGCAGTATAAAGAATCCCATGGGTACAGTCCAATAGCCAAACACTAAACACACCCCTGGGCAGCTCCAGTTCTAGAGAGACAGAGACGGCTGCTATTGACATATGCCATATGTCGTATATGGATGGCTGAGAAAGGGAGTTTTAAAAAATGATGCATTATTTGTAGATGGCATGGTAGCTGTATTCATGGTAGCTAGATTTTATGTCTATCTAAATCAGATATATCCATCACCTGGTAGTCTGATTCAAGTCCCATAACCCCACCCCTGCTTTTAATCACTGGGTTAACTCGGGTTTTGAAAATGTGTTTGTGGTGATGTTGTGAACTCACTTGACACTTGCCAGCCTTTGGTGGCATTTTATACAGCAGTATTCTGTAAAACTTGGCGGGCAAGTGGCAGAAGTGGTTAGTAGATAGCAGCTGTACATTTCGAGACGTCTGCTGTCCAGCCTTTCCTTGGACTTTACTGTTTGTTTTTAATTCACAATTAAAAATGGGGACTTGGCTTGGGACAGGCTACCAGCAACAGTGATTGTCCTCGGGAAACAGGGACATCTGGATACCCTAAGCAAGAGTTATCCAGCTAGCTAAGCAAGTTAGTTTGCTAGATTTTGTGTTCTGTGCTTTTGTGCTTGTGAAACTTGTTGTATTAATTTCCATTGCAGGGTTAAATAGTGGTTTAGGAGCAAGTTGAGCTTCCTATCTGTGTTTAAAATATACCAACAACAAACCATAAAAAAGTAAGTTAACGTTAATTTAGAAATGCTGATTACAAGTTACTTTAGCATCACCTAGTGTGTCTTTATTGCATCGCTCTTGTTGCTTCTTTGCAATCTAACTTGGCTCAGCTGGCCACGTCTGGGGTGAACAAATGTCCAGTTCTTATGAATGAGAATTATGTGTTAATAAATATCCTTGAAGTAAGTCTTTCAACAGTGCATATATTTTATCTTAACAACATCTTATGAGAGTGACTAAAAACCTCCCCACTCAACTCTACTCAAGTGAGGTTCAAATGAAGAACTATTGTAATTACTATACTGTACATGCTGTGGTAATCGAAGATAAGCACTTAGCAGGACGTAAATTACAAATTAAGAAGATCACAGTGGCTCAGGGTGAATGAAATTCAGGCCACCTAAGCAAAAGTTATGGGTCGTGAAGTCACATTGGAGCATGATAAGTAAGGTGAATTTGACTAGAGACGTTCAGCTAAGTAATGATATGGTCTGATTTGGAGATCATTATGGAGGTGTGGTTGGATCAGAGTGAGTCATGTGGGTGTGGGGAGGTTAAGAGCAGGGCTGAAGAAGGGGTTGCTGGATTGTAACAGCTGCAGAGCCTGCATGTAGCATGTTCAGTGTCGTTAGGGATGCTGGAGGTTGTTATTAAGCAGTTCATGGTTAGCAAGCAGCAGGCTGGTTTAAACACTAGTACGACAGGAATCTGGGGACCTTAGGAGGATGCCGTATGGTAGGTGGACAACAAACAAGGCAAAATGCAGTCGAAACACTTATGCTAGCTTCTCAGCATCTGGGGGTAAGAGTAAGTTCTTCAGCTTTGCCTGATAAAGTACGCTGTGCCTGTATCAGCACATGAGTTTGAAGTGCTAAGTCATGGAATTGTTCTTGTAACTTCTGACTAATAGGAATATTCTGATATTATTTTATTATAGATGCTGGAAATATTTATATTGTTTCCCTAGATGATTGGGCATGACACTCAGGCAAGGGCGCCAACCTAGGTCCTGGAGATCTGACACTCCTGGCACACCTGGCTCTAATATTTCAACTCTTCTGAAGTTTCACTTTATTACCTGGAACATGTGTGCTGGTTTGGGGTTTGGACATTAACTCTGCAGGGTGGTAGATCTCCACGACCAGGATAAGGCACTAAAGCCAGAATTAAGTCAGGAGTGCTCAGTTCTGGTCTTAGTGAGCTTTTCATCATGCTGAGTTCAAGTACTTCCAGCCTTGATCCTCCTAATCAAAGAGGTGAGGAATGAGTGAACTTAATTGGTTGATGGTGAATTAAGGGGTAGATGTGTTGAGTTTAGAACTGGATCTATATTGTAGGAACCTGGATTTCCAGTAGATGCCTTAAGCAGTGTGATTTAGAAGGAAGCTATGCAGGCCTCAGGTATGCATTACTATGCAAAGTAATGCAGGTCCCGGGTAGTGTTCACTGAAATGTAGGCTCTAGTGTTTTTTTTTTTTTTTTTTTTGGCTTTAAGTTGTCTATCCAGTCTTGTTTCTTCTCCACATGGCTCGCCTCTTTTGACTTTATAACAGGCTCCTGTGAATTACTTATTAGCTCTATAGGCAAAGCAGGCTGTTGATCATGTCCAGTTGCCTTAAGTTGCCAGAAGGCTTGATCTAGAGAAAGATCTACAGGCTTCAGCATGAGTTTGAATTGTAGCCAGTCTACAGCCAGTCCAGTATGACAGGACTGACATTGTCAAAGTGGCTGGTTTCAAAGCACTAGCTGCTGTGTTCTGACTTAAGTGGAGCCTGTATAAAACCGTTATTGAACATCTACAAAGATATATATTTCAGTCACCCAGATCAATTGCTGCGACTAGTTTATCAGCTTCTAGAGGTGTTAAGTCTGTCAGTATATCCAAGAAGATATGTGTTAGATATGCAGTTTATTCCTGCAATCTAACAAGTGAGATTTAGAAACTAAGATGCTAAGGTAACATTTGCATTGCCACATGTTACATTCTCCTGTGTGCCTGTGCCAAGCGCAAGTCACAATTAGTTACTGCCAGTTGCTGGTTCTGCAGGTATAGACATCTGCTCGCTGAGAGATATCGTGCTGTGATAGATGTGAGAAATGTGTCAGTTTGAGGAAATGACATGAGCAGGCAGTTGTTACATTGTGACAAAACAGCTAGCAGTAATGGAGGCAAGCCGAGTTTGCTGTGAGATCTGTAGCCGGTATAACTGCAGTCATTTTACTGGGATAAATGAAAGGGGGAAATTTCCATTAAGGGCCACACTTCATAACCGCACACTATGTCACTGTTGATGTAATATGCTTTTAGTCCATTGAACCTGCAGTCCTATAACTGAGCTGGAGCTATGTTCTGGATATCAGGGTCTGTTTTTAATATACTATTGGAGAGCCTGCTCAGAGGATCAGGAGCTGTATTTCAAGGCCCTAACATCCGAATTCCAGGTGGGGTACCAAGATGGTTCCTTTAGACTTGACAGGCTACTGATTTAGGATGTTCATATTCTTTGCCCTTCTGTCCTCATACAGAACACTTAGAGGATAGTCCTGAGGCCCTGTAGCCCTAAATAGTGTTGTTTTTTTCCACACAAGTGGCATGCAGTAGAACTCTGAGGATCCACACACTGAAAACAGGCATTGAATTTACTTGATTGAAACACATGCATAATTTCCACATTATTAAAACATCACAATTATTGCAAAATGTAAGCAAACCAAAAGGAAATGCTTTGAGTCACATTTGAATTAAGCAAATGTAATGCATCACTTTTTTTTGTATATATTGAATTTAAGTCTCCCTATAAGGATCTGAACAATCCTTTAAGCAAACCTTCATCAAGACATTAAATAAGGACTCATGTTCACTTCCAAAACTCCCCAGTTTTAGATTATCTGTGGCATTTACTTCTAAAAACATATTGCTAGGTAAAATTAACTTTGAACTGATAAACAGTGTCACCGGATATGTCAGATTTATCAGATATATTTATCACAGTATTGTAATTACTGTTTTTTCCATTTGAAAATATTTTAGTTTTCAACTAAATGAATGTGGAGAACCATTGGTAATGTACTTAACAGTGTTCCATGCTGTCTGTGCAGAATGCAGTTATCACTGTGAATTATGAAGCAATATTAAAGCTAGCCCAGTTGGTAATTAAATAGCATTAGCACTTCCATCAGAGAAAATGCTGGTTATAGCGTATAAGCTCCATACGCTAATGCTCACATGAATTTGATCACATTGTGTATCGCAATAAGGCTGCAGATGATAATCCATTGTCTAAATTGATATTATCGTCCAAGCTTAGACACAAATTACAGTCCTATTTGAATGCACGGTTACAGGATGAAGAGCTCCACTTAAAACAGTAATACTAACATCCACTTTTATAACAGGTCAGTTCCCAGTGTCTGTCCTCTCCTCTAGCCTCCAGATAGGCCTTATGTATCTCATTAATCATTCACACAAATGCACATTTGGCAGGGGAATGAGCAACGGCAGAAATAGAAGAGAAATCAGTCCATGCATCACCAGTCATTTCAGACATTACTAAGGCATGACTATTAAATATGAATGTATCATCGGGTTAATATTTAAAACCCACCCATACGTTTGCTGGTATACCCCTTGTGCTTTCACCAGGCATTGAAGCTCTTGAGCTAGTAAGTGTTGTATTACATCTCTGAGATAGCAAATAACTGCTACTACATGAAAAAATAGAAACTAATAGTGCTGGATCAGTTTTGCGTTTGCGTTGTAACTGAGATTGGTGTAAGCAGGGTGAAACCTGCTTTAACAGGAACTCCTCCTTTGAGATCATTCATGAATACATGCCATGTTTGCAGTCATGCGTCACCGCAGAGTTTCACCTCATTGTTTATAAATAATTTGCATCTTTCTAAAGCAGGCAAAATGGCAGCTCAGAGTGAACCAGTCCGCGGGATTATACTCGTTAATGTCTATCAGAACGTGACATGTAACATGAGACTGGATTAAGAAGTCTTAGTTCAGAAGCACGCTCTGTCCATGTGCTGTTTACTTGCAGTCAAGATGAATGCTGTGAATTTAGAACGTAATGTCTGAAGCTGTGTGAAAGCCAATGCAGATAGGCTGGTGAACTGTGAGAACGCCAGGGGCATCATCTGAGGTAATTTCTCCTTGTGTTTGCGCAGTAACGTATGAAAACACTTCTGCTGCAAATCTGAAGTAGCTGGTTTTTTTTTTTTTGGACATGTTGACGGAATCGCAGGCATTTCTCCGAGACACGACGAACCAATAACAAGGCTCTGGAAACTGTGCAATAAAGCAAAATTACATTTTAGAGCGCGCCCAATCTCGCCAGAGATTGTGATTAAAACAAATGAGGCTCATAAATTTCGCTCTGCGGAGCATGTTGTGTTTAATGAAATTTCAGGGAGCTCTCTCTGCATGGCGTGATGCAGACGGAGAGGGAGGAGGAGGGGAGAAAGGAGAGAAAGAACGAGGGAGCAGATGACGGAAAGAGAGCGGGTGAGATGGAAGGTGGAAAGAGGAGACGGACAGGGAGAAGACAGAAAGTAAGAAAAAGAGGTGGCAGAACAAGAGAGTGAGGAAAGGTGGCGGAAAGGGAGCGAGGGAGCAGGAAAGGAAAAGAGAGGAGTGTGAGGGGAAGGATATTATCAAACACATCTCGGCGGGAGTAAACAGAGACGCCGTGCATATTAATAAATCGCCACATCTGCTCGCGCCCGATAGACACGTCTCAGCAACCGCAGACACCCGTCACACGGCTGCCACGGCAACTGCACGCATCCCATAATTGCCTGCCCTGTGCCTTTGTGTGAGAGCGACAAATTCATAATCATACTCCAAGAGACACTAGAGATGGCAGTGCGGCCTGAGGGCGGGGTGGGGGTATGATGGGCGGGGGTGTTTAGAATCTGCAGTGTTTTGATTTGTGAATCAATAAAAATTCCGGTTTAATTGTGTTTTATTGGAGGTGCAGGTGGTTCTCACAGTAAAAACTGTGACACTTCTCCAGAACCGCAACGGCCTGTATGCGGTCTGCCCTTCAGTGCCTCTACATTAGCAACTTCAAAACTTGTGCTTTAGTTTCCCAGTAGATACTGAATAATTCATCGTAGTAAATAATTCATAGTAGTTACTGAATAATTCATCGTAGGAAGCCTACTGAATAATTCATAGCACTCAATAATTCACCATAGTTACTGAATAATTCAACATAGTTAATAATTCATAGTAGCCTGGTTCCTGCATAATAAGCCTGAAGATTAATAACTGCAAAGTAAGCCAGCAGTTTCAGGCTTTTGAAAGTTCCAAGCTCGAGCTTTCTGATCAAGCTGAAAGTGATGATGGCGGAGTAACACCGACATACAGTGAGAAGGAAAACCTGAGAGGAGCTGAGAAACAAAAAGGGGAATTCCACCTTCTTGCCGACACCAGGAAGAGCCTAAACGAGATTTAGGTGAACAAATATGAAAGAGTTTTATGTAAGTCAGTTACAGTGAATTCGAGTAGGGCTTCATTAGGGGAAACCTGGTTGGTGCTGAAGAGGATTTCAAGCAGATAGAGTTCTATGTCATAAGATCTCAGTGCTAGGCTTATCATTCAGCTAGGCTTAAGATTACTATAGTAATACGTTATAGAGTTACGTTAGGCTTTAAGTTTTTACTAGAAGTTATCACATAGTAGTGTAAGTTTTATAACTGCTGTTACGTATGGGATTATAAGAGTGAGGAATGGAATGGTATTCCACCAGTTTTCCAAAATGTATTGTGTAATTAAAAGGTTAACAAAAAAAACTAGTATGACATGAAATGTTCTATTTTAAATAAACTTGCCAAGTCAGAATGTTCCAATCAGAACCAGACCACTGAAGGCTCAAATGCCTCTAAAATCTCCCTCACGCAAAGTTATCACAAATGCAGTGCCTGATGTCTGGACAATGTTTTCTGGTCATTTTGGGATGAAGTTTTGCCCTAAAATGTATTTTTAAATGGTGTTACAAGTTGAAATGGTACCAGAACAAAGCATTTTTTCATTATTGAGCACAGTTTTCCTTTTTTGGGGAAAAAAAACAACACCAACTCCCCAAAAAAACACCAATAAACACAAACCTCCTAGTGAAGAATAGTTAGAAAATGAACTGATAAACCAACTAAAACAGTGTGAATGAAGGAGCGAACTTTCTAAAGCATTATGAATGGGGAGAACGTTCTAGAACAGCGTATAAAAGGTGATCATGCTAGAATAACATGAATGGATATATTGTAGAGTAGTGTAAATGAGGGTGGTCACATGGACATCACATACAATCAGTGTGCATATTCCCCCTGGTCTTCTGAGGGTGTTGGCTGGCTGTTTGGTGTATTTCTTCTCCTGGAAATGCTCTTTTCTCGATTAACATACACGTCTACTCTTCTGTCTTCAGTTTGAGATATGAGTAACAATTCACTCTTCCCACCTGTCTCCTGGGAAACTGGACCAATTTTCAGATTACCACATACACTACGGCATATTGTAAAGATATTCTGGAGGAATTACAGTTGCTGGTCCATGAAGGGCTGGCTGGTTTGCCACGGTGCCACCCTGAGGCAGACCACTGCTGCATTCTTGCACGCTACAAATGTATTTTCTTATTTAGAGACATTCAGACCCGCCAGGACCTCCTGTATCTTGCATAGCATCACACAACCAACGTTTGGGTTTGTTGCCGCTTGCATGTGTTTGAGGGGTTAATGGAGATTATTAAAGATTCATACTGAGGTTGTATATTTAATAAGCTGAAGCATGATGGACAAAAAGCGTAGATACATAAAGAGAAGTGCAGTCAAACAGCAAAGAGAACAGCATGCAGAGAACAGATGAGGATTTCATCAGGGGGAGTGGAAAAGGGAAACAGGAATATTTAGGTGAATTAACACAGTTACTATAGAACCCATCCGTAATGCATAGACAGTGGGCAGGGATAGGGAGTTATAGGAGTTATCTCGGAGGCAGAAACTCATAAACTGTGCGCTGTACAAAGTCGAACACAAACAAAGAAAGTGCAGAGGGTATCTAGTGTATGCGGTAAGCTCCAGCAAGCAACAAACATGTACAGTACCTGTATCAAAACTTTGGACACAGATGCTTATCTTTTCTATTTTCTTCATTTTAGAAAACAGTGCAGTCATTAAAACCATGAAGTAACACTTCACAACATTTCTTAGGTGTAGTCCCCTCTCCCTTGTGCACACTCTTGCCATTCCCTCAAGTAGCTTCATTCAAAGCCACCTGGGATTTGTTTGTTTTGATATCTATCTTTCCTGATAGGTCCCCTATATAGGTGTACAATTACAGGCTGTAGCCCATCTGTTGTCATGCATAATTCACTAGCTCCTCTCTGTCCCATTCATCATCGTTCAGTTTCTGACTATAGGACCACTATTGACCAGATGTTATTTGAGTGGTGGACTATTTTCAATACAACAGCTAGTGTCACTGCTCCCAGGCTAGGTGTGTCTGAACCTTTAACTAGGGCTGTATTCAGCTCTCAGTAGGATGCCTTGTTTTGGAGGTAGAGGAAATGTTGGGAGCATACACAGACCAGTCACTTCATTAAGTGCACCTCCACGTATCTACAGTCATTGTGGACTTTATCAGCTCCGCTTACCATGTAGATGCACTCTACAGTTACATTCTGTAGCCCATCTGTTTCTCTGTATACTTTGTAAGCCCCTTTTCAACCTTCTTTAATGGTCAGGACCCCCACAGAGCAGGAATTGTAAGGGTGGTGGATCATTTTCAACATGGAACTTCTTTGGTGGTGGCACATCAGTGTGTGTTGTGCTGGTACGAGTAGATTAAACACCTCATTGTCAAAAACTACCCAGCCCGAAGCATCCTGAGACCACTGGTAAAGCTATAGAGGATGACCAACACAAACAGTGAATCACCTGAAGTTATGGCCTCTAACGTTACATCTACAAGTTGGACCAGCGAGGTAGGAGTGTCTCCAGCAGCACTGCTGTGTCTGATCCACTCACACCAGCACAACACACACTGACATACCACCACCATGTCAGTGTCACTGCAAAGTTACAAAGTATACAGAGAAGCAGATGGGCTGCAGTCTGTAATTGTATAACTACGAAGTGCTCCTATATGGTAAGTGGAGCTGATAAAATGAACAAAGAGTGTCAATACAAGGCAGTGCTCTTAATAAAGTGCCCTATCGGTGTATACTCAAGATGAAAGCAGCAGTGGGGGTGTAGCAGAGAAGCTCTGTGTCCCTGCTGTGAGAATATAGCAGAATGGAGATAGCATGCAGTTTCTTACTAACTGTGATTCAGGTTCTTGGCTTTCTGCTCTTAAAGTATTTTAGTATATGCTTGGTTAACTGCCTGTCTGAACACTTGCTTATCAGAACTCCATTGTGGTCTTGTTTGCTATGCTTTAGGTAAATTTTCTTTTTGGCTATTTGAACCATAACTAGCAATGCTCTTTCAAAAATTTATAACACCTACTGCTATGCTTTACTGTTAGCTGTACTCTATACTTTTATCGCTGGTCAGTTTCTTTCCAGAGAGCTACTTTTTACTTGTTTTATTTTTACATTTTTTGGGTGGGCGACCACTCTGTCAGTGACACTGACATCACTGTTGTGCTGAAAATGGCTCACCACCCAACTAACATCTGGTCAATAGTGGCCCTGTAGTCAGAAACTGAACAATGATGAATGGGGTAGAGGCCGGCTGACAAATTGTGCTTCAACAGATGGCCTGCAGTCTGTAATTGTAACCCTATATAGTGGACCTATAAGGTAGATGGACCTCATAAAGAGTTAGTGGAAGTAGAAGGTAGGACTTTTCTAATAATGTTAAGTAAGTGTGTGTGTGTGTGTGTGTGTGTGTGTGTGTGTGTGTGTGTGTGTGTGTGTGTCTACCTGTGTTCATGTTTCAGCTTTGCTCTAATGGCTGACAAAGTATACATGGCAGCAGATGGACTACAGTGTGTAATTGTGCACCTATACAGTGACCTATAAGGGAGGTGGAGCTTAACATGACCACTGAGTAGAAGCATGAGGTGGTTGTTTGTAATAAAGTGGATTGTGTGTGTGTGTGTGTGTGTGTGTGTGTGTGTGTGTGTGTGTGTGTGTGTGTGTGTGTGTGTGTTCAAGTTCCCACTCCGCTCGACTGTAATATCTTGTGACCAGAGGGAATTGGGCTGTTGCTGATCAGAGAGATTTAAGCTTTGAGGAGAGAGAGCAAGGTGTAGATAGACACCTCATACTATACACTGCTCACTGTTGACATTTACACATTGAGATACCTACAATCTCCTTTCTCCTTTCATCAAACAGTGCTGCATTCACAACAGTTTATTGAAAGAACTGAAATAGAAGGGTATGAAAGGTGGTAGCATAAGATCTCTGCCAGTTATGGTTATGATAATCTGTCAAATAGCTTCTTATAGTAAAACAGCCAAAATATCAATCCTGTTATCAAAATATCACCTGTTTTTTCTGAGCTCTAGGACAATTTAGTTTAAGGCGTCAGGGTTTTGGACCATGGATTGTATTTTTAATAGGTGCAGCCAGTCATCAGTACCCCACTCTCCACACTCACACAGGACCATTAAAAGAATTTGGTTATCATTTCATACAGTTTTGTTTTTCTGTTTCTTAGCAGTCATTTAGTGTAACATACACTGTAGCCATCAGGATGACACAGGGCATTTAATCTGCCCCCACAGTTCTATGATATTTCGGCTCTGCTTGCAGAAAGCAGCCTCACTGATTACAATCAAATCATGTCAAATATTTTAACAGTTAGATTCAGTAGGCCAGAAAATGGTGAGGATATTGAATCCATAGCATTAACATATTTGTAGGACAGACCTGGAGTTCTTTGTGTGCTTTGGCCATGGTCCACACTCAAATTCTGTGATCTATGATTTACATATTTCTTCCATAGCAATTACTGAATAATGCATCTTGGTTCCTGAATAATGCATCATAGCTACTGAATGATGCATCATAGTTCCTGAATAATGCATCATGGTTACTGAATAATTCTTCATAACTACTGAATAATGCATCATAGTTCCTGAATAATTCATCATAGTTCATGAATAATTCATCATAGTTCCTGAATTCCTGAATAATGCATCATAGCTAGTGAAGAATTAATCAAAGTTCATAAATAATTCATCATAATTCGTAAATAATTCATTATAGCTACTGAATAATTAATTGTAGTTACTGAATAATTAATGGATGTTGCTGATTACAGATTTGAAAGATTGGAAGCATAATAATACCACTGTGTTCAAGATGTTAATATTTCCATTTGCATTTCTCCTCACAGAAAACCGTCTGATCCTAGACGCATTTGCGCAGCAGTGCAGTCGCGTTTTGAGCCTACTGAACAGCAATGGCAGGCTTTTGCCTCCCCCGCCGGCCCTCAGCCCCCCATCTTCGTCCATCTCCACTGTCATCAAGCAGGAGGTTGGCTGCCAGTCTGAGAGCGAGCCGCTGGAGTCCAAGCCCAGGCCAGAAGATCTGGACGTCTCAGTGGCCCAGGAATCGCCCCACCAAGGTGCAGAGCAGTTTAACCAGCAGCAGACTTCCTCCCTCCTGCAGGTCTTCACAGAGTCCCTGCAGAACTACCTGCTGGTCGGAGCTCAGGCCACACAGGTAATGGTTGGACTGTATTGTCAAAAATATAACGTCACTATGCATGAAATGTTTTATCCATACGTGATATGAACCATTATATTCAGTTGTAAATGACAAAAGGCACCAGCAATGCTATAATGCTACTATTTTAAAAAGGCTATAAAATGTATCATTATAAGTTGTCATTCAATATTTGTTGTGTTTTTCTAAAATAAACTATTTAGGAAGGTACATGAACAATAGGTTAAAACAAATGTATGAAATAAAGTAATGGTGTAGTGGACAGACATCTAATCAGTTTGAAGTTACTTTGTAGTTTATGCAGTCACTTATAATTGTCTTTTTATTGTTTTACAGGTTTTATACTATTACAGATTTTTTTTTTAGTTTGGAGACACAGATGATTCCCACTGTATAGTCAGAAAAGCGCACTGTGGTGTAATTTAGTATTTTCTTTACTTTAACATACTGTCATCTTTTCCACCATTACTCACAGGGCGAGTCCCGCCTCCAGCCTGAGCGCCAGCCTGTCGCCTCAGGTTCACCCCCACACAACCTGGGTGGCTGGAGCTCACCAACACCCTCAGAGTCATACGGACACCCTTCCTCCACATTGCCCGAGGATGATGAGGAGGAGGAAGGCTGCTGTCCACGCTGTATAGAGCTGGAGCAGGAAGTCCTAAGTCTGCAGCAGGAAAATGAGGAGCTCCGGCACAAGCTGGAGAGTTTCCCAGGTACAGTGTTGCCCTAAAACTTCAAGCTTTATTAGGGGTGTATTGGTGCTGGGAATTCAGCTGAATCAATTATTGCAGTCTTTTATTTCTTTTTCATTTTTTTCTTTTTGCTAAAATAAAATTTTAGGTGTATTGTTTATATTGCCCCACTGTGTACATTTATTTCCTCCCGTCACGTTACTCTAATGTGCCACACTAAGTAGATTGGACGCCCATATTTTCCACAGATGTTATCTTACAAAATTATTTGTTTACATGTTTACAAACAGCATGAATTAAATGTGTCTTTGTTCATTGAGTTAAGGCAAATGCATGTAAAACACAGAAAGCAGAAAAGAAACTTCTTGGGTCAATTCTGACTGTTTCTTGTTTGTTTATTTGCGCTTGAGCTGTGTCCTGTCTTCAGTTGTGAAGTATCAACAGCTTGGAAGCAAGATAGCAAATCAGTGAATTTGTCAGCTTTAAGCTTGTACTTTAGTAGCTGCATACAGTGAACAAAAAAGGCTATTGCTAATGCCAATTATTCATAAGGCGATTAAACATTAGCTCAAATTGACATTACTTTCATTCTATATATGTAAGGCACGTACCACAGCTACAAAATTTAAATTAAGATTTAATGATGTACTGAATAATTTCCTATAGAATTGTAATCAAATGAAATGGTGAGTTCAAATTTGCACACTCCATCCATTTTAGAGCCTGGTAGTCGTATTTTAGTCCCACACCCATGTCATATAATTTGGGAATAAGTCTCATTCTGATTCATAAACCCGGGCTGCATTCTTAATAGCAGTATTGCTAGAAATAATTTCTCTTCAGCGCAGTTTGTTTTTCCTTTCTCAGTAGGATGTTAATGAGTGTGTATATTGTAATCACAGCTGGATTCTGATGGTCACGGATGTTTATATGTGTCTGCAGCACCGTGTCAGACAGTGTTGGATTACTTTAAGACGGTCCTGCAGCACTACAACCAGTTTGCTCCACCCCCCACTCAGGAGGAGCAGCTTACGGAGGTTAGCGATCCAGACACTGGGCCAGATGTACGTAAGTGAGAAGGCGCGGCACAAAATGTGCTTTGAAGCGGCCGCGCAATGCGCTCGCAACGCGTCTGAAATTCACATTTTATTTGCTATAATCACACAAAGAAGTACTGCCGTTTGAATGTGCTGTGCTCATAGGATGCAGGGTTTAACTCCTTAATTGAATTCTGAGGCTTGTTATTCAGTAACTACGTGGACTGCATGTAAAAACTGGCTAGAGTTATTCTTAAGCTATAGAAGCATGTGATAGGAAGCACATCATAACCTGTGGTTAACTATTGAACGCTAAGCGTACAGTGTAAAGAGAGAGAAAACCGCTGCCAGAGGAGCTTTTAACTCGGATTAACATTACTCTGAGCAGCTGGCATGGTAATAAATTACATTAGTGCTATGAAAGATGTATATTTCTCGCTTTTCCCCTCCCAAGCTTTGTTGTCGATTTTCAGAAATAAAGTTAAATTAAAAGGGTCTAGCAGCTTGGACAGGGATGATGCAGAGATATATTTACCACAAAAGTTTCAGTGGTTGTATGAGCCCATAATTCATATTCATATTAAACACTTTGGCAGTAAAAAGAGACCTGTGGCTACAGAAAAAAGACCCATGGCTATAGCCCAAAACACCCCTGGGCTAGCTCCAATTCTGCAAAGACAGAGACAGCTGCTATGAGCATATGCCATATGTCATATAGGGATGGCTGAAAAAGGTCACTCTCTATTTGTACATTGCATGGTAGCTACATACATGTAGATTGCATGCCTTTTCATATTGGGTAGGTATCAACCTAGGTATAGAGGTTTATGGGTCATTGCCTTTAAGGGATTAAAAAGGTGAAATAGTGTTTTTGTTAAAACACTTAGGACAAAAGAGAAAGGGTAGCTTAAATGAGAAAGATAGGAAGATGATGTTAATAAAATAAGCTTTTACACCAAAACAGTGCGCATAGTTGTTGTTCTGCTCCAGCACAAACAGTGCAGTATATCAGAAAATAGAAAAAAGCCCCATCGAGGTATGTTTTTAACTGCAACATCTCGTATCCCTGTGGGCTGAAATAGCATTGTTTTTACAAATACTCCTTCAGTACGTCTTTGAAGTTTATGGCTTAAGGCTAAATTATGTCTAGCACAGGCAGAGAAACTTCCATGAAAAACTGGCCACCACTAGTTGCTATAACTTTAATAAATTGTACATATAAAAGAAGTTATACTGTCAATATCTCCGCCCAAATTTGTGTTGTCTTCCCTAAATCTGGCGTAAAATGCTAAGCACATCAGGCCCTCAGAATTCAGCAACTTTGAAGAGTTGGCTTTCAGACACAGAATAAGCTTTGTGCTGATTTTGAAGTTTTGTGCACATGGTTTAGGGTAGTCATGGACTAAACTGCAATGTCATTAAAGTTTCACCATTTTAAAAAATCCCATTTATTGTAGCAGTAGACTTGATCTAGGTCTGGAAAGACTGGCTGGATATGTCTTTTTCTTTTGTCTGGCTTGTTTTTGTTAGCATTTGAAACGTATACTTACTAACTACACTTACTAACAAATCTCTAGTCTTGTATTCTTGTGCAAAGCAGAAACTTGGGTAAATCTAAAGTTCTGTAGAAGCGACTACACAATAAACACCAGAAACCGAAAAGAGAAGTGAGATTGACATTCAAATTCTGGGCTATGTTAAGGCCGTGAAAACAGCACTTTGACTCAATGTTACATAAAATGATGCAAATGAAAGCATTACAGCACGCTTCCTCCTGACTGACTGTTGTTTTGGAAGCTTTATCATCAGAAATGTTCTGCTTGAGAAGTGTGAAAATCTTTCATTTGGTATAAACTTTGTGTTTAAACTGTGAGAAATTGCATAACAAACCTGAGAGAGCATAACGTAATTTAAGAACAGTTTATCTGTAGACCTGTTCATGCTTATTCTCTTTGAAATCACCAGTACAGTGGAGTTATTAAGCCAGTGGGCAAGAAGAATCAGGATAGGATGTTGTCATTCAGTATTCATTTAGTTCATGTTTTAAAGGTACTCTGTTAGCTGTGTTTTAAGATGACACTTGACTGATATTTGAGAGATACCAATATAAATTTGTTCTCCCTGCAGGGCAGTAAGCAGCTGTTGGGGAACTACCCTCTCTTCATCACCAACAAACAGTGGGACGAGGCAGTGAACTCGTCGAAGAAGGATGGTCGGCGGCTGCTGCGTTACCTCATCCGCTTCGTCTTCACCACGGACGAGCTGAAGTACTCGTGCGGTTTGGGGAAGAGGAAGCGTTCAATCATGAACGATGCTGGGCCACAGAGACGGCCACTCAACCCCATCAAAGTCACCTGCCTGAGAGGTACATGACATCAGCAGCAGGGCAGACATTGCACTGATTGATTCAAACTGAAGTCAGCTTTAATGCTGTTTTAATATGCTTGGAGAAGCAACACGAATTATGCACATTCATTCAGCTGGTTTGATGAATGTTTAACAACTGTTGGATTGTTCTCACACAAGACATGTTAGGTGTCAAAAGTTTGCCTTTTAAGTTTTGCCCTAGAGTACCGTGGACATTTCCAGTTTGCAGATCAACATATCAATAAAATGTCCAATGTTTCTGTCTAGGAAATGAAAAGGCCTGTTCTTCAGGTCAGGACATCTGTAGTACCACCACAAAGCAAGTATTATTTGGATGGTGGATCATTTTCAGCACTACAGCTGCACCGAAGTGGTTGTGTGGTTGAGGATCAGACACAGCATTATTTTTAAACAGTGTCCACTCACTGTCCATTGTATTAGACACTCCTACCTTGTTGGTCCACCTTGTAGATGTAAAGTCAGAGACAATGGCTTATCTGTTGCCAGATACAGGTTGTGTTGGGTCATCCTCTAGTCCTTCATCAGTGGCCACAGGATGCTGCACACAGGACATTGTTGGCTGGATGTTGCTAGTTGGTGGACTAAGTTCAGCAGTGACACTGAGGTGTTAAAAGGTGTTTAAAAAAAGCAGCACTGCTATGTCAGATCCACTCACACCAGCACAATACACACATGCACACCACCACGTCAGTGTCACTGCAGTGCTGGGAATAATCCACCATCCACATTATACCTGCACTGTGGTGGTCCTGTGGGGGCCCGGACATTGAAGTACACAGGGAATTTACAAATTATGTAGAGATTTAGATGAACTGTAGTCTGTAGTTGTTGAACTACAGAGTGTTCCTATATGGTAAGTGGAATGAATGAAATGGACAATGAGATTAGAAACAATGAGGTGGTATTTTGTTATAGTTGATCTGTGTATGTGGATGGTTATTTGAATGCTCTATTGATTGTATGTTACGCAAATCTGATATCTGTGTATTACCTGGTAATTCAAGTCCTGTAACTCCACCTCTGCCGTTACTTTGTGAAAAGATGGTGGTGGTGATGTGCACTCAATTCACACTTGCTGATTTTGCTCAGCAGTGTTCTCTAAAAATTGGCGAGCAAGTGGTAGAAGTGCTTAATAGATACCAGTAGCCCCCTCTGTTGGCCAACACAAGCACAACATGAGACATCTGCCCATGTGGTCTGCTACCAGGTCTTTCCTAGGACTCTCCTGTGCGCGTTTTCAATTCACAGGGACATTACTGGGGACGCTCCCAGTTTGGGAAAGTCCTTGGAAAGCAGGGGTGTCTGGTCACCTTGCCCTGGAGCTATACGGTTAATGTAGTTTGTAGCCCACAAGCAAAGCTTATTCCCAGGTGGCGTCATGTAAACCGTGCACCTAAATCATCAGACACTTGCCTCTGACTGAATTGTTATGTAATCTTAGACTTGATCCTGCACTATATGAACAGCTATCTATAAAACAGTTTAGTAAGTGATGTTGAAGGCATGCAGTTTGCATGATGCTAACTCGCTAGCTATATTAGCCTCATGGCTTCAGACACTAAAGGTCTTTGCTGTTTGACTACATTTGCAGCGAAGAGAACATTCTGTAACCTAACTTCCCTTAAATTATTCCTTTAATTTGGCCTTTGACTTCCCACTTCTTCATGTATGCTTACAAAATCACCTGCCCTCTCTCCCTCTGTCCTTCCCTCAACCCTCTCTCCTTCTTTTCCTTGATGACTCATCTGTCTCCTCACTCTTTTTGTAACTGACTCGCAGCATAAGGTCATCTGCTAAATGAAGATGTGGTAATATAAATATATCTGTCCCCAGAGTTTATCCGGATGCACTGTGCCTCAAACCCGGACTGGTGGATGCCGTCTGAGGAGCAGATAAATAAGGTGTTCAGTGATGCGGTGGGTCACGCACGTCAGGGCCGGGCCGTTGGAACATTCCTGCCTGGCAGCGGGAGTGGCAGCAGCAGCAGCGGCAGCAGTCTGTACTTGGATGGCTATGATGGACAGCTGTCACAGGATGAGCTCTACCTGAAGAGTTCACAGAACGGCCTGGGGGACTAAAGCTCACTGAGGACTGTTTGAACCAGCAGACTGTTCTGCAGTGTCTGTACAATCACTGCATCGCTGGACTGTTCTGGCTACGTGGCTTAAAGGCTCCATCCGTGACATCAGTGATTGTTGAATCCATGACGTCACAATGGCCAGGACGCATTACAAAGCTGGATTTCTCAGTGGATTGAAGTGACTCACACCCAAATTAAAAATTCAGTTGTCCACTCACCCCAAATCTAGCCCATCAGTTTGGTATTTTAAGTTCGCTTCTTTAGTTTCACACCAGAGCTACAGTGCTAATGAAGCTAACAATGAAGTATGCCTAAATCACCAGTCAGCCTCCGACTACGCTGAGTTCTAAGGCAATCTCAAATAGATGTTTAACACTATATGACATCCCATTATTTGATATATATCGTCGCTGTCCAATGAAAAACATGTATCTCCATTTTTGCAGATTTTTACTTTTATGCGTTGTTTAAACACATGAACTGCTGTTTACACTGTGTGAAAATTTTATCATGAATGGTCCAACAGAAATGACCCAAAATTGCTTGGTAAAAAGTCTGGTTCCGTTGACTTACATAAAAGTTCAATCAGCTTTCTGTCCTCTCCTGTAAAGTTGCCATTTTGGAGATACTTGTTTTTTCTTTGGACAGTGACAATATCTAAACGGACAAAAGCACACACAAAAAAGGACTGTATCTGTTTTTTTCGTAGAAGTTGGCTGCATTTTCCTCTTATCATGATCCAAATAATCCCACGTCCAAGTATAGACTCTCACAGGTCTGTTAGCAGGTCTTGCACAGTTGTTAGAAGTGGCATTTCCTCTCTTTCTTTGAATCATTTTTAACTTAATTTTAGGAAGCTCTTGATTTTTCTCACTGTTTCTTATGCAAGTGATTTTTTTATATCTAATCTCTTAAGAAGTATCTCTTAACTATTTAGATGCACATGAGAGACTTTTTGAAGGCAGCTAATGTGTGTTTGGGTAGTTGCATGTATGAGATTTGGGTAGACTAATCAAATGCTAATATTAAATTAAACATTAGATTTCAATATAATGCTTAATGTTTGAAGCTACTCTGTAATTTTCTGTTTTAAAAGTGGGGAACATTATATTTCTGCCTTTGAAAAATCTGTAAAATTACTGAAAATGAAATCTTCACCAAAATCACCACAATATTATCTGGATACTTGGGCCATGATATGACATTACATGGATTTTAAAAATATTACCTATTATATATATTATTGCTGTGTACTGCAGTATTATATATTACCTTTTTCAATTGCAAATTTTGTCCATAAAAGAAATCTTTGTCAACATTAGTTTCATCTAATCAGATTAAGTTTTCAGTCCGTCTATCTCACTGTAGTCTTGAGAGACTGACTAACACTGTCTAACCCTACTTTAGGCCTGTTTAATAAAATATAGATACTTGACGTCTGTATCAATACAATATTGCTACACAATATGCTGTATTGTTTTTCCCTCACCACTATATCACTTATGTTTATGGGACAGTCGTGTAAATTACATTTTTGGCTGAACATCTAATCAAGGCAAAACTGAAGACAGCCTGACAGGCTGGACTTTTGCCTGTTATTTGGTTGACTGAGAAATCCTTCTTTGTGAAATACCCCCTGATGAGACAAATAAGCAAGCAGACAACTTTTCCAGACACCCCCAAATCCCCCCTCCCTGGGCATCAATCACCTACCGTTAATCCAGCAGTAGCCTTTTTTACCAATATATACTCTACAGTCTGCAGTGTTGGCTCAGTTATTCTTACTTGCTTGCTGTACTATGGTAGCATTGTACATACTGTTAAAGACAAGAGTTTTCTCATACAGATCATCACTGAGAGCAGTGTGATATTGAGAGCGTGTGGTAGAACATGCCAGGGAGAAATACATCAATTTTCAAATCACAGCATTCACATCTCTTATTACATAAATTGGGCATAACAGGATAAAATATATTTTAGTTAAGAATGTGCTAGAGAAATAAATATGAATGTATTAATTATAATGATGTTCATTGTAAATATGGAAGTGAGCTTCCTAGTGTCAGAGTCTATGTGTGCATACGCATAACATGTTAACAAGGTGCTACTATATTCATAATACGATTCATAATAGACAATGAATAACATATCAGTGAATTTATTCATAGCAGGAAAGTCAAAGTGCCATCTTTTGTTCTGTTGTCGGATGTTGAATGTTGTGGTAAAATCAGTTTCATGGTCAATATTTGATGAAACCGTTTGTCCATGTTTGTGAATATGAAAGTAAGGCTAGGATATTGATGTGTATAAATGGCTAGGTAAGCTCTAATTTAAGCCTTAGAGGAAGATCCATAATAAAGAATATGCTGGTTCTTACATGTTATACATATGTTTAATGGAGTGAAAGGGAAGTGACACGCTCTATTGATGAACTGCAAAGATCTTTATTCTAAACATATGATGTGGACTTATTTGGGGGTCAGTGTACAAAGGCCATTCTTTGCATAAGGACAATTCTAAGATGCCTTAAACTGAGACGACGTCCACCACTCGGAACTTCAATACTGCCAATTTCTGACTGTTGCCAGTCTGCTGGGACTGTACTACTGCTGAAGCTTCTGGCCGACCTTATTGTTTTGTTTTTGTTTGTTTTTTTTACATAGAGCTAGCCAAAATAATTGAGTATAAAATGAGCTATATCCTCGTTCTGAGGCCTTGGCCAAGAAGGACTGTCTAAGCCCGTGTTGTGTTCTGTAGCCGACTTTGTTGTGGTTGTGTGTATCTGTGGTAGCTCGATTAGTTACCCTGTTACAGGAATTCTGTGGGCACTGTGAAACCATAAACTGTTGTTTGTCCTAATTGTCAATAGAATATTCCTTCACGAGTGCTGTTTCTTATTTCTACTTCCTAGCAATAACACTCTCAGTACGAAGTAGTAAGTGACTTGAACAATGTCTATGTTTGTTGCTCATTTGTTTTGGTCCATTCGTTGTGAAATTTACAATGCAGAGGGGAAGAGAAATTTTGAAAAATGACAAACATACATACACTGCTCAAAAAAAATAAAGGGAACACTTTTTAATCAGAGTATAGCATCAACTCAGTTCAACTTCTGGAAAACTGATCTGGTTAGTTAAGTAGTAGGGGGGTTGTTAATCAGTTTCAGCTGCTTTAGTGTTAATGAAATTAACAACAGGTGCACTAGAGGAGCATCAATGACTCGACCCCCATAACAGGAATGGTTTAAAAGGTGGAGGTCATTGACGTTTTGTCCCTCCTCATCTATTCCTGATTTTTCACTAGTTTTGCAGTTGGCTTGGGTCAGCGTCACTACTAGTACCATGGTGCGGTACCTGGACCTTACAGAGGTTGCACAGGTAGGCCAACTCCTGCAGGATGGCACATCAATATGTGCCATTGCCAGATGGTTTGCTGTGTCTCCCAGCACAGTCTTAAGAGTATGGTGGAGATTCCAGGAGACAGGCAGTTACTCTAGGAGAGCTGGACAAGGCCGTAGAAGGACCTTAACCCCTCAGCAGCACTGGTATCTGCTCCTTTGTGTAAGGAGGAACAGGATGAGCACTGCCAGAGCCCTACAAAATGAACTCCAACAGGCCACTGCTGTAAATGTGTCTGACCAAACAATCAGAAACAGGCTTCATGAGGGTGCCCTGAGGGCGCGATGTCCTGTAGCAGGCCCTGTGCTCATTGCCTGGCACCGTAGCGCTCGATTGGCATTTGCCATAGAACGCCGGAATTGGCAGATCCACCACTGGTGCGCTTTTCACAGATGAGAGCAGGTTTCGCCAGAGCACATGTGACAGACGTGACAGGGTCTGGAGACGCCGTGGAGAACGTTATGCCACCTGCAACATCATTCAGCATGACTGGTTTGGTGGTGGGTCAGTGGTGGTCTGGGGAGACATAGCCCTGAAAGGACGCACAGACCTCTACAGGCTAGACAACGGCACCCTGACTGCTGTGGTCCAGATCTGGGAGGAGATCCCCCAGGACACCACCCGTCGTCTCATTAGGAGCATGCCCCGATGTTGTCAGGCATGCATACAAGCCCGTAGAGGCCATAGAAACTACTGAGTACAGTTCTGAGTTGCTGGAATTTTGGAATTTCGGTTAAATGGACTTGCCTGATCATTTTTTTGCTTTGATTTTCAGGGTGTCTCTGAATTCAACCCTCTGTAGGGTGATCATTTTTATTTCCATCAAACGATGTGGCATCCTTTCTTTCCTAACACATTACCCAGTCCATATGAGGAAAGATATTCTGCATGATTTTTTTTCCCATTGAGATCTGATGTGTTTTCAAAGTGTTCATTTAATTTTTTGAGCAGTGTACATATATGTATGCATACTCAAACACTCCTGGGCAAAAAGTAGGCCAAAAATGACAAAATATTAAGCTTTTAGTGGTCAAATCCTTAAACTGAGGAAGTGACTTAATATTTAATTTCTTTAAATAGTGAAGGTTTGTGGGTTAAACTTGAAGAAGAGTTGATACTGTTCCACTCAGTAATGATGGCTTCAAACAGCTGGAAAACACTGCCAACATTCAACACTGTGTTTAATGTGAGACAAAATATCTTCTAAATGGTTTAAATCTAGACTTTGCCCAGGTCAAACCAAACAATAACTACCACTGTACTTTTGGGCTTGGTCCCTTTTTTGCCCCGGTGTACACGTAATCGCATTGTAGACCCCTGGTTTTTTAATGCCTCTACTGTAATGAAATCCAAGTAATCAAGTTTCTCTATTCCACATCAAACTCTGAATGACTTGTTTACAGACCGATTCAATTATGCAGAAATTTCGAAAAATCGGTGCAATTTCCCTTTTCAGCGCATTGCATTACCAGGCCTTATCCAGCAGGTGGCAGTAGACTGCAACGCTTTTAGTGCTGAACTGAAACTATTTCCAAAGTTAATTTTAGAAGTTACAATAACTGCATCTTAGGCTGTAACGGGAAATTGAAGGTTGATTACATAATTAATATGGACGCGTAGGCGCGTAAAATATCTGCACGAATTATGCACGAAAACTTTTCTGACTTTTATGACGATTCTGCAATGAAACTATCTGATAAATAATGGTGCGTTTCGTGTTATGAAGCCCTGTGTATAGGAATAGAATAAATAGGTTACGTAATCAAGAATTCAGGAATTGCGTGTGATGTCGCGTCTGACAGGAAATCCACTTGGTCCAGAAGAAACTAATCTTGTTCATCATGGGACGCTGTGACTGAGATAACATCCAGTGTTTGCTGCGGGGTCCACCCCACCCCATCCGTTTTTCCACCCGTGTTCCGGTCAACGGCGTCTCCTGCGTCCGGATTGGTTAGTACGATCCGGCGTCCTGCGCTACGATTGGCTATCAGTTTATACCCTCAAACAGTCTACCAATAATAGCGCAGAAGAGGCGGGGCGTGCCGGAATACGGGTGAGGGAAAACAAATTGAGCCTTTTATCCCGTCTTATCGAAGTTTCTCATGAAACCTCCATAAACAAAGTTTTAATATTACATCTGTGTGGAAATGCTCAGAGCTCGGCTACACTGCACTGCATGAGGGGTCTCCAGGGTGGTTTTGTATGCAGGCCCCTACAGTGAGGAGAAGGGGAGGGGACCTGCACTGTGTTTGGATGCTGCAGGATCAGCAGCGTCCACTTAGCGGTTAAACCTGGGCTCGTTTTGTCGGTACTGTCAGGAACAATACTGAATCCGGGCGCGTTTCTCTGACATTTCTCTGCACCGCTTGTCGCTGAGATCATGCGGAGATCCGAGCACACGTAGTCCGGCGTCTGGAGCGCGAGAGCGGGAGGAGTGCATGCGCAGCTGTCCGTGTTTTCTCGGGCTTGCCTGCGGTGGCCCAGACTTGGGCCAGAAATCTTTTTTTCCTTTCTGGGTGGGTTAGCGCGCCGTATAAGGGATGCCTCTGATCAGTCTGGACGACGACGACCCGCGGTGGGTTCCCACGCACGTGAACGTGACCGTGCTTCGCGCGCGGGGTCTGCGAACCAAGGGCAAGCAAGGTAGCCGGTACGTGTACACGGTCATCCAGGTGGGCAAGGACAAGTATACCACGGGCCTGGTGGAGAAGGCCGACGAACCCCAATGGAAGGAGGAATGCAGCTTCGAGCTGATGCCCGGGCTGCTGGAGGATCCGGCGGGTCCGGTGGGCGCCTACCCGCCCGGGAGCAGCAACTTGGTCCTCACCGTCATGCACCGGGTTCTCATCGGACTGGACGTGTTCCTGGGGCAGGCCGTCGTCCCACTGGACAAAGCCTTTCGGGATGGAGCGTGTCCCAGGAACGAGTAAGTTTTAGTTGCCTTGAGGGAAAAAGTTGGTAATCTGTGCATGTGGAGGGTTTACTCTCCGAGCCTTATATAAACTCTCACTATGGCGGCCATTGTTGCTGTTTACAGTGCAACATTGGACAGTGAGTGGTCAAGTGGTCAAATGTGTTCCAAGGGTGATGATGGAGTGGAGGGTATGAACTGTAGGTCTGCCTTTTTATTATTGTTTTTTAGCCCAGGAAGAAACAGTTTCCAATGTCTTAACTTGTGATTAGATTTGCTACACATCAACAGTCAGACTTAATTTAATATTATAATCACATAACCCATATTGGGTAAGCAGAGTTCATTTATGGGAGTTGTTTTTTTTCAAGAACTTTGGTCCATCATAAGTCATTTGATGTGTAAATCTCAAATACTTAAGGTTTGAATACATTGACATGTATAATGTCAATTGAAAGGGGAAGGAAAGGTGGCAGGGGGATTAACAGCCCACACAGACCCCATCAAGTCAAGCCTTGTGGACCCTTGCACAGTAACTTTGCTAACATCCTTGCAGGACTAAAGAGAAAAACATATTTAAATTGTGCAGATGCAAACAAAGTCAGTCAAAGGGGTTTGATATGCAATATGCCATTCTAGAGAAACTTGGCGATTCATAATTCTTTACAGTGATGGTGATAGGAACCAGGAGTTGAAGTCCAGAGATGCAAATGTAGCCATTTTATTTATGAACCCACATATATCTTCTGAATTTACACAATCCCATTTGCGAACATGTTGTGACACTGTTCAAAATGTCAATAAAAGCAGAAGGTCTGGTGTCACGCGTCCAGAAGGTCTGGTGTCACTCCACCTCCACCCCTACCACACAGTCTGCAGGAACTGTGTGAGAATATTCAAGCTGAATGGGATGGATTATCACACCATTAGGAATCTCTACAACTCCATCCCCGACATCATACTGAGAGACACTACTTTTGTATTTGTAGCTCAATAAATATTGCCCATATCAGTCTAAATTCTTTATCATTTATTATTCATTGTATCATTTATATTCCTTCTAAAATTGTCGCTATATACACAAATGCAAATTAAACTCTACAATGCAGCGAAAAAAACATGTATAAATAGGACCAGAAATACCACCGCCGCCTCTGGGCCTGAGCTCCTTTAAGAGGGTGCAGTGTCCTGTGGTCTGAAAAGGAAAATGTATTACAACAGCATTGCTCCATAGTAAAATGAGGTCTGCGTGTTAAACTGGCCTGCCTGCATCCCAGACCTGTCACCCACTGAAAACACTTAGTGCATTATGAAAGGAAAATAGGGCAAAGCAACTGTTGATCAGCTAAAATCCTATAACAGGCAAGTTTCACCTTCGAATGTACCATAATTGTCTCCTCAGTTTCCAAAGAAGAGGTGATGAACACAAGGGTAAGCATGAACCCGTACCAACTTATTTGAAACATGTTGCATGTGGCATCAGATTCAAAATGGGCATAAAAAATACAATGAAAATATAAACTTTAGACATTTTGTCTTTGTACTATCTTCAATTAAACATAGGGTTTAAATGATTCTCATGTACATTTTGCGCAGTATTCCAACTTTAAAGGTTGTGCACATAATGCTAATTATGGCTTTCTTTGGGCACTAGTTTGCCAAAAAAAATGGCCTACATGTTCCTCTCTGCCATGACTGCATTTAAAAATATGTTTTGTCCAAGACCTCATCTCAAATCCATTGTTAAACAGTGTCTCAGGAATTGGTCGGCATATTGATGACCACTTCTTGTTTATAACACTTCTTTAGACATCTGTTTCCTATCACTGCCACAGTGAACAGTCTTAGTTCTCAAACCACTTTAAAGGATTTTGTTTACACCATCACATTATTTAATAACACATAAATGTACTTATGTACAAGTAGAAGGAACTGTCTGTATGAGCAGCGAATAAAACAGCTCTATTTTTGCTTGTTGGTAGTGAGGTGAGGCATTTGACACATATGACTCAAATCCTCTGAGCTGGTGATTAAGGGTGAAAATATGTGTACAACTATGTCAGGGAGTCACCAATGACAGGAAAGCTCTTCGGTTAAGGTTAATAAACTGGGTAACAACGTACTCATGTACTAGGCCTGTCTTCATGTCCTCATGCATTAACCCCTTAAAGTGCAGACCCAATAATCTTAGAATGAATTGTGTGACTAATAGCAGTTATTTGTTAACTTGTAGGATGCACATACGGGCATTTGCAGTTTAATATATGAGATTAAACCCAGAGGTAGTGAACCAGGATTGTTTTGGTTGTAGAGGTGGGCAATATGACAGTATTTTATTGTTATTGTGATACAAAACACTTTCTGATAATATAGTGGATATTGTATATAATTACACTAACCAACTGCTTGATTCATTAAAATGAGAACATATTAGTCCTGCATGATTGGTTTTACATCAGCAGAACATGTCAAATGCTGAATGAAATATCCACAGTTTATAAATGTGACCGTGCTAGTGCATTGGTGTCTGTGTCAAACTATCATGATACCGTGAAGGAATCCTGATGTGATATTATTGCCATATCTCTCACCTCTGTTTGGTTGGACTGGGGAATGCACAGCTCAAGCTGCACTAGCGGTCTGGCAGTCAGCTGTGAGTAGATCAGCTGGCGCAGTGCTCGCCTCAGCAGGGGGCAGTGCCAGTGTGTTCCAGGAGCATTACAGCATCAAGCCGTGACTAAACAGCACACACACACACACACACACACACACACTCCCACACATCTCCCTGCAAGGGAGCAATCATTGAATCCGGTGCGTCATCAAAGTAAGTCTGTTTATATGTTCTCACAGTGTTTGTTTGGTAGATGCAGATTGGTGCGGCTGCGGTGGTCATTGTCATGCGATTGTTGTTCCTCTGTGTGGGGAAGACCAAGCTGTATTTAAGGAAAGCCTTGGAAGCTGAAGAGGACACTAGGGCCTCTGGGCTAAAGCCTTCAAAAACAAAATGAGGGAGGAAGCCAGCGAGCTGGGCTAAGCAACAATAATATTGTCGTTGTCATATTTAACTGCAGATGCTTTTTTCTTTTTCTCTCTGCGTTTTTCTTGGAGCCTGGGCTAAAAACCTAGGGCCGCTGGGATGTGTTTGTGAAGCAGCAAGTCCACATTGGCAGTGACTGTCTGGGCGGTTTCAGACATGTCTGACCTCTTGTATGAGTTACGATTTACACCAAGATTGGTGCTATATTGGGCTGTGCCACGTTGCCTATTGTGAAACTGCCTGCTCTGTTTACAAGGAAAGTGCAAGAATGCATGAGCATCGGTTCCAATACAGTTAGCTGGATCCGACAGGGCCTGTACTGTTTCTGCCTGCTTGAATCACGTGTAGAGGCACATGGGGACACACAGAGTACTCCGTCAAACAACCAGCAGAGTGAGAGTGAGGTAACCCTGAGCACATCTGGCTTTAATTGTGCTCATAGCAGCACACACCCCTTTTTCTCTCTCTCTTTCTTTCTCTTGGTTCATTGTTTGTCTTGGCCCCCTTGCACGTGTCTATATTGTGCCCCCGTGAGATGCTGTGTGTGGGAGCGGAAATGGAGGAAATAGTTTGAACGTTGCTCCTCTCCTGAACAAAGGCACTGTGCTAGATAAAGGCAGTGTGACAGAGCACGCCCCCACCACCACCCCAATACTGGCTCTTGGGCAGAACTGTGTTTTATGTTTAGCTGCTATGAAGGACCTCATGTTTCTGCTGCTGGACAGACGTAACCAGTATGTCTAAGAGGAGATGGGAACATTCTTGCCATATGTCTCAGATCAGGGAGGTCACTAGCAGAGGAGAATGATATATTTGAGCCTCATGTAGTCACATGCAGTTGTGTAGCTATCGTCTGTGCGGACAGGGTAATTGCACTAGAGCCTGTGGTGCTGAGGGGCCAAGAGGTGACCAGGGACCGGCACCCTAATGTTGTTATTAGACTAATCATATGACTGATTCACTGCTTATGCAATTTTAAACCCATTACTCACAGGTAGCTTTGTTAATAGTATACTGTAAGCGTTAAATTACATTAGCACATCGGCTTTGAGTCTTACACCCACTGTGCACTTTATTAGGAACACTTTTTTCAGTCTGCAGTCACTGTCTATTCTGTCAGCTCCATTTACTGTTTAGGAGCACCATCTGCATACTTTGTTAGCCCACAGAGCAGGTACTACTTGGCATGACCAATACAAACTTTGCAGCAACAGATGAGCTATCGTCTCTGAATTTACGTCTACAAGGTGGATCAGCAAAGTAGGAGTGGACACATGATGCAGACATATACAGTGGTGGTTGAAAGATTGTAATTTAGAATTTTCTATATTTCTGCATAAAAACACTTCATCAGAAGTCCTAAAAATAGATAAGGAGAACCGATTAAACTAAAGAGACTAAAATTAGAGTGGAGGTGGAGTGACACCAGGCCTTCTGGATGTGTGATGCATGACTGTTCATCTTGGTGCTGACCGCGGTGCCTCCACACACAGATTTCTTGGTTGTCTCCACCAAGATAAAAGTGGGACTCGTCACTGAAGATGACCTGCTGCCATTTTGAGTCACTCCATGACAGTCTGGCACAACACCATTGCAGTCTTTGGCGACATTGACATGGTGTTAAGGGCAGTCGATGTAACAGTCTGTGTGCATGTAGTCCTGCGTCATGCAGCCATCTGCCACAATGGTGCTGGCACGAACAGGATGACTCGTGGAGGGCATCACTGCTCGCTGAATGTCCAATCATGGCTGTTGGCTTAGTCAGGTACAGTGATAAGACCCGTCCTTGTTCATGCCACAGGCGTGGCCCAGCATGAATCTTAAATCATTCATGTCAAACCTACCCAACAAGTTTCATTCCTGTTGGTTGATTCCTTCTGGGTGCAGCTATTTGTGCAACTATTTTTTGATGATTGGTGTATTTAGGCTGAGGCTTCTGTGTAGTTTTCTGTTAACTCTGTAGCACTTTACAGATCAGTAATAAGTAGGTCATGATATGGTAGTTTTACCGTAACAAATTGTATTTAATCATTAATTAAGTTCTTACTAATTAATAAATCAGAAATTGTAGTGAGTGTAGAATTTGTTACCGTAAATCATTACCTACTTATTACCGATCTGTAAAGTGCTACCGTTAACTCTTTTACTCTTTTTTTTCCTCTGATGCCAAAAGATGAACAAAGAAATGTTCATCTGCACATTAATGTAGGTCATTTTCACATAATAAAATATACCAATACAATTCCATGTTTTAGTTTAATTACTTTTGGCTATTGTGTTTATACTCTAAACTGAAATCTTTTTTTCAGCCCTAGTTATGTCCCTGGAATGCACTAAAGTGTGTGTGTGTCCTCTGTTTGTTGTGCAGGTGGTTGAAACTGCGTTCCAAAGTAGGGAGAAAAGAGAAGGAGCGTGGAGAGCTGCAGGTCACCGTCCAGTTCACTCGCAACAACATGACTGCCAGCATGTACGATCTGACCATTAAGGACAAGCCTCGGTCGGCCTTCGGCAAGCTGAAGGACCGTGTCACCGGCAAGAAGAGAGGAGATGTGGAGTCATCCTCAGCCATTCTGCCCGGCCGCTATGCTGCCCTGTCTAGCTCAGCCAGTCAGTCCCTGCAGGAAAACGGCACTGGGGCAAACCCTGTGATGGAGGAGAGCGCCGATGAACGCCGGAGCAAAGTGAAGGATTTTTTCCTGAAGGGAAAACTTCGGAAGAGCTCAGACACACGCTCCTGCTCATCACTGGCCTCGGAGAGCAGTGTGGCATCCTCAGTTGGGGAACCATTCATTCCCATAGAGCTGTGCAGCACACCCATCTACAGCAGCAAAGTCATGGAGCCCTTCCGTGCCGACTCAGATGGAGGAGTAAAAGGTAGGCAGTAGGAGAGCTCTACTATGAAGTTTTCTGAACTACAAACAATAACCAATAATTAATACTTTTTGTGGCTCAGTGATATTATATCTCTACCTGTGTAAAAACCCATATGTTTGCACAGCAGAATATTTTGACGTGTGAGGTAGCTACTTTTTTCCCAACTTTTCAACTGATTTTCAAACACAGCCTGTCTTGAAAACTAGCCATCTATCCCACTGTTTGGCTAGGCTTCGAGTTAAAGTGGAGATATTTTCTGTTGTTCTCTCTTTTTTTTGTAGCGTGTTTTATAGCATTTTGCGCATGCAAGTTATACAGCACCAAGTGAATGCCAGAGGGAGAATCTCCCTCCCACAGGAACCACTTTTCTCAGCTGCCTAAAACACCTCATTGAAATTTCAGCCCTTTTCTCTGTTACAAGGTGATGTTGTCAAAACGTCCTGCTTCACTCTAGCTTGAAAAGATGGATCGGGTCCACCAAGTTGTTGTAACCCAGGATTGACCTCTGGCTCAAACTGATACAGCAGAACTGACACCATTGTAAGAATAGCCACAGGGGTGTGGGGTGGAGCAGGATGCTGCTCTGGTGGTTGATCAATCAGAACAGAATGGGCGAGCTGACCAATAAGAGCATACTGGGCTCATCGGGAGGCGGGGCTTAAAAAGAGTTTAGACAGAGGATGAATACAAAAAAACATATGTTTGGGAAAAATTAAGCACGTAAATCTGTTCTAGTAGACCTCAAAAACAAAATTCTAAACAATGAACAATAGAAAAGTAGGTCCCTTTTAAAACCCGAGGCACCTGAATGTAACTGCTGCACCATTTAAGGTGGAACAGGAAAATTTTATTACGTATATTATGTTGCTATCAGTATAAAATGTATCATTTGATTGACATGCTAGTTTGACATGCGGTAACTAGCTATTTTCCTCCCAGGTGTATTCACTGTATTACTTTCAGATACATAGCCTTGTCTTGAAACCTAGCTAGTTAACTAAAGTGTAGCTAAAATTGAAAATGGGGGGAAAAGCTCAATAGGCTTTAGCTTAATGCTAACAAAGAATGTATAATCCCATGTCGCCACTAGCAGAAATTAGCGTTCTCATTAGTGTTTTTAAAGGATTTTCTAGTGTAGCTCTGTTATATATTGACTGACATGGCATTTACATGGTTATTATATGATAAACTTCAGTATGTGCCATTATTATGCTGCTATATTGAATGTATTAGTAACATGTTCCATATGTTAAAGCAGCTTCACATCTCTTGGTATAGATCCTAGATCTTTATATAGCTAATGAGACACAGTGAGCATGTGTGCCTAGTTGTAAGCCCATTATTGGACACTGTCCATGCACAAAGGTGCAGCACTCTTTCTATCTGTATAAAGTTACACACTAGCCAGCTAGAATTCTATAAAGCTGCATTTCCCGAAACTGCTCCTGCAGTAGCCCCGCTCGGCACATTTTAGTGCTTTCCTTTTTCGCAAGACACCCACTTTAACAAGACAAGGGATTGTTAGTTAGTTTTTTTGATTAATTCAAGCCGTCTACCAATTATTAAAACACAAAGAGTTATTTTTGTAGTGAATTAAAGAAATAAATTGGCCTTTGTGTGTGAGGAATTGTTTTTTTCCATTGTAAATGTAATTGAATACAGAATATGCAGTAAAACTGTAGTGGACAAAATCCTAATTGTAAATTCCTCATTACGGTTATATTAAAATTATATATTCTGGTCTGCTTATAAAAGTGACACATTTTTATTATGTTATATTTCCCTGTATCTGCTGATAAGCAGGGAACATTGTCATTTTGATTTTTTTATTTTTATTTATTTTTAGTCACATTTAATTTAGTTTTATTTGTTTTAGTATTTCATTTTTATTCAGGTTCAATGGCAATATGTAATATTATATTGAAAGCTGAGATAGTAGGTATTATTGATAGTAGAATCCATGATGTGTGTATAAATAACAGAACCATAGACTGTATGTGTTCAACTCCCGCCCTGAAAAGCCACACCACTGCAGAGTTGAGAATATGACCCTAGAAGGATTTAAATAGAAAAGGAAGGCTTTGGTTTTGCCATCCACATCTAGGCTGTCATTTTGTAGGGATGTGCAAAGTTCTGTTGGCATCTGCAGATAGTTGCTTAAACACAATTGGACAAGTTTATAGATTTGAGCATTTCAGACGTTTATGAATGCAGAAAGAATGTTCAGGTGATGCTGGGCTACTGTGCTAAAGTGTGATTTTTTTATTCAGTTCTAAACCCGTGTAATTATTTTCTATAAAAGCATCAGCATCAGTAGTTGCATAGACAGTGCGTCTAAAATATTGGATATCAGCATCAGCACACAATTCCCATGTTTTTTTTTTTTGTTGTTGTTGTTTTTTTTCCACATTGCATTAGTATTCTGTACTACATTATTTCACTGTTATTTTTACTGAAAACCTGCATTATGCTACATATCACAGTTGAAATAATGGAATTTGTTAGTCTGTTTTCGTTTACTCTGCACTTTTTGATCTTTAGTGTTTTTTCAACCAATTTTGTCTTACTTGTGGTTTCTCTGTGTGCACATGACTCCTGAAGTGATGACCCACAAGCGTGCTTACAGTGACGAGGCCAGTAAAGTCACTGCCGTGCGGCCCTGTCCGGCAGTGGAGAATCTGCAAGGCCAGAACACATTGCTGTCTAAGTCCACCCTCTGCATCAATGGCAGCCATGTCTACTCTTCTGAGCCTGCCTGTTCCAAAGGCCCTGGTGGCCTGCCTGTTAAGCGCAGCCTACTGGAGAAATGCTCTCCGCTCTCACGCTCGCTGCAGAACCTCACCCGCCGCAGTGAGGATCCCCAGAAGGCCGAGGGGAGGCGCTGGTCCATCGACAAGAGCAAAAAGGAGGCTGAGAAGGAGTCTGAGTTCTCTGGTGCGCAAGCGCAAGGAGTCACCACATCAGAGGGAAAACCAATCTTAGCCACTGCCCCACTAGTGGTGGCTGCTGGTGGTACAGAGGGGACAGATAAGGGGAAGAAGCTGAGGAAGACTCTTTTCTCCAGTGGCAGGAGCGACTCTCTCCCAGCAAAACCTGACCAGGCTGCTGCCACTCAGGAGGGACGCTTGCGTGGCTGGTTCGGCTCCAGTGATTCCCAGAACAAGCCGAGGTGAGTGCCCGTAGGGTTTAACCACTTGAACGTGGCTTATTGTTCTGTTACTAATGTTAAGGTTTATTATTTGGTAATTAGCATGAATGTAGATGTAAAACATTGTTACAAGGTGAGGAACTGAGATCTCTGCCCACATTCAGGCCCTTAGGGTCCAGAAATGATATACTCCATCCAAACTTGGTAGCATCTGATATACATCGCTCTTCCCCGTAGTTCTTCTGTTTGTCTGTTAGTATTTCTGCATAATTACAACTTGATTTTTAAGCCCATATAACTACTGTAAACTTTATAAACCACTATAAGAATTACTATAACAGTTTTCAGGTTATCTGTCTTTATGCTGCCTCAACCGTTTACAATGTTTTGCTCATCCTTAGTGACGTAAGCCTGTGCACCTTTTCAGTCACATGCAGAAGAAGGGCTCCATTATACTGCATTATTTTGATACATTCTATTATACATGTTTATTGTTTTTCATATGCACATATTTTAAAAGGTCATTCTTTATTTAATTGTAATATTATTTATCTTTAAATTATAAATTATATCACAATTCATTTTAAGTTTTTGTTTTATTTTGCTCAGTTGTTTATTTTGTGTAGCCGCATGTTTTCTGGAGACTGGACACGTTTTTACCATTTTGTTAAAGATTACGCCTCCCATTTCATTTAGACCCATCGGTGAATTCATAGAAATTTCTGTTGGGATTTTAACTGTGCTGTAGTGAACATTTTCTGTGACACCAATGGAAACTTTTGATGCATTCTGATTGCTTTTTCCTATCTTATAGTATTGATTAATTAATTCCCAATGCAAGAAAACATTGCCAGAACCCAGTGGACATGTCATGTTTGACATTTAAAAGTATGAACCATTTAAAACCTATAGCCTGTGTCCTTATTGTGACCCTTTTACTTATAGAGAACACTATTAATAAAGCCTGTAGTGCGCTGTAGAAAGGGTTGCGCCCCATAGATATGACTAAGAGGATTACTTCTTCCCTCCACAGGCTGGGAGTCTCATCTTATGTAGAAAGCAACTCAGACCAATCCTCCCCACTCCCTCCCTGCTTCCCCAGCCCACCACCAGGCTCTCTTCCCCTTGATTCTTCTACCGGCTATGTGTCGCCCCCTAGTGTCAGCCATTACACTAACCCATTCACCCACTCCTCACCTCCAACCACTTCCATGTCCTCCTCCAACCCTTTCCTCACACGACTGCAGAGGAACCCGTTTTTTGAAGAGCTTATAGCCGAGGAGGCTTTGAAATCTCCTACTGAAATGTCTTCCTATCCTAACTTTCCCCATGGCCATAACCCAGCATTCTTGGCCAGGCCTGGCCCCTCAAGCCCTGCCAGTGATGGCACACCAAGCAGAATGTCTTCCATAAAGAGAGAGCGGCCTCGGAGCGTAGCCAGGCAGAGTTCCCTCCCTGCCTTAATGCCCGGGACACAAGAGTCAGCCACTGGGAATGTTAATAACAGTTACACTAATCCAGGCCGCCCATTATCTGAGAGTAGAGGAGAATTTGATGATTTTGAGGCCTTTGCCACTAGCCGTCTAAAATCGCCAACGAGGACTCCCACTAGGCCACCCTCCGTCCCAATCCCATGCTCTCTACCAAGCCATCATAACCCAGTGGAGCACTATGCTGTTCAACCAAATAATGGCACTGCGGTCGACCAAGCTGACCGCCCCAGAAGTTGGGACTTGCCTCCTTTGCCTCCAAGGAAGCCCACAAGAATCCCATTTCCGGTGCGACAGAGGTGCTTAGAGAGCTGGCTAGACCGAGGACAAGAGCTAGCTGTCCAAAAAGAAGCAAGTGTGCTCTTCCACACAGATTTAGCCTCGCTACACCACATTAGGGAGACAAATACCCAAGTCTCCCCTTTAAATAAAGAGCCATTTATGTTCTTCCACTGTGCTGCTCTAGAGCAGAATATTAATGTGTGTCCACTGTCACATACTTCTCAAATGCCCACAGATGGAAATCTCAACCTCTTAGAAGTAGGAGGTGGTAGGATTTTGGCTGAGAGAGGCCTCAGTCCTAATCTGACAGGAAGCCATGGTAGTGATCCTGGTCAAAACAGCCCTGTGTTTGGCCTTCCTGAGAATGCCATCGTAAACACAAGTCAAAATAATTACATGTATAGAGATGTACAGGAAGCCTCCCTGTATGCTGAAAACGAGCACACTGTGCCAAATACGCCATATTGCCTCTCAGACTGGGACACAACTGTGAGTGAGTCACTCTGTAGTTCATTTCAGACCCTACCAAAGCCTCCTGATTCCTTCTGTGAGGAGAACTCACAGCCTAAGCCAACTTCAGATCAACAGAATGAGAACATCACCAATGGAGATATCGCTGCGCAGACACTTCCCGCTCGAGATTCCAATAATAATACGAACGATACTTCACAGTTTGCTTTTATTGACTCTGACAATTCGCTTTCAGATGGGCCGATAGATGATAACAAAGATAACAACAAAGCATCAACACAGCAACAGGATTCTTCTGCGTATGACCCCTCTAGGGACGTGTTCTTAATAAGCAAGTCTTACCAAAGAATCCATGAAGATTTGATAAATAAAATGAATACAGAACTGAACATGTTTTCCCCAAAGAACACTTTGGAGACCATAAAGATTCCTAAGGACGTAACATCACAACAGACCCCTGTTACAGCTGGAATACCCAACAATAGCCATTTTAAAGCCTTGTTTTTTGGGGGGCCTTGTGACAGCGTAGAAGGACATGACTCCACCATGACCCAGCCTAGAGAGCGTGTGAGTGATTTAAAAGACGTTTCTTCAGTGCTTGTCTCCAAACAGCCTCCTTTGGAGGCAAATCTGAGAGTTGAATCAGAGGGTTCTGGTTACAAAGACAACTTTGTGACTCCACAAACTGCCTCTACCCTCGACAGCAATGACGACAATATAACAACACAGCTCAAACCTGAGGCAGTGGAGGACAATGCAGGCTTAGATGCTGCATGCGAGTGTGTAGGCTATCTGGCTTATGATGAGCTTAAGACTGAAAAAGCTGAACTCGAGGCGCAGGAAAATAACTGCGAGGTTCCTGTTTTGGAGACGAGGAAGTCATGTTTCAATCATGCAAGTGCCATCAGTTTTGAGGAGTTACATGCCCAGGTAGCCCCCAAAGCCTCTCGGAGTCACTCCAAAACTGAAGTAAGATCTGCACGCCTCAGAACATGTTCCACCACAAACTCGTCCAAAGCTGACTCCAGTACATTCCCATCCACAGCTAGTGCTGACACAAATTCAGCCAAACCTATGCATGACTCTGCTTCTACATTCCTGTGTCTATCTGACCCCAACACCGTTCCTGACCCCGTTCCTGACTTTGACTCTGACTTGACCTCCCTCACGTATCCCCCAACCTTGAGGCCCGGCTTGGGAAGCCCTTTGGCCGCAGCACCCTCCACCACCTCCACAGCTCAGCCCCAGGTCGCTGCACGGCACACACTTCCTCCCGAGGAGGCACAGTCGGCTAGCAGCCCCCCTCCCCCTGAGGACAGCAGGTGAGCCCTCAGTGCCTCCAAGAGAAGGAGTGGGAGAACAAATTATGTACATCATAGTATTGGGATATTTTGGGTGAACAAAATAATGTAGGCCCAAATATCTATATTTTATAGTTTTTAATATAGAGGACAGGAATGCCACTGCTATGCCATTAAGATGGTTTGGGCTAGTAAATTTCTCTGGATAAATTTGTGTGCTAAATGTATAGGAAGTTAACTTACATACTTAAAATGTCATCTTGAACATTTGTGATAGAATCATATTGTATTGTGGCTTAGGTACCATGATAATATCACACCGTGGGGCCTTCAGTGATACCCGCCTCTATCCAAGTATTCACCCTTACCCTCCTCCTTCAATGCAGAAATGCACCTAAGTCTGGTAGTCAGGTGAAGGAAGCCAAGAATTAGCTTTTGCTTCGTCCATTTTGACCTCTCATTGGTCTGTTCTTTTCTGGTTCACCCCGGTCCATCTCCTGTTAGAGTGCTATGTTCAGCTTTACTCATGTGATACTGTTTACTTTGCTGGTTTTCTATTTCCTTTGCTTCTTCTTTTTTCACTCTTTTGTTTTGTGCTTCTTGTGCATCTGTTCTGCTGCAGGATAGAACATTCCATGTAGTGCTCCTCAAAATAGAAGAGTCTAGCTTAATCAAATTGAGGAATTGAGGAATGTGCAGTTCAGTGTTAATGAAATAAAAAATATTGGCATTTTAATGATGTGTCTGAATGGAAAGCCTAGCATGGGGTAAAAGTAGGGATTCCAATGATTTTCAACCCACCTCACACATAACCATTGAATTCAGGTCGGGCTAGGGTTGCATCATAGGGACAAAGCATATATGGTGACTATATTAGCACATATCATACTGCAGTATGCCCTATAATGTATCAAAACACACTGAATAGGCCGTGGTACTGGCATGGTTAGTATTACTGTTACTAACTTCTTATAATTTCATATGTATAACCTATTATTATAGTCATACTATGCATTCTTAGCATCAGGTAATGTGACCAGACTCTTCATAAACTCAAAACAGATCTCATCACAGCAGGCTCTTTTGTATTACTGCATGTTTTCTGAGTCTTGCATGTTTTCTGTTTCTTGCTTAAACCTGTATTGAAACTCTGTTACTCGGCTGACTTTAGGTGAATACTGGCACTCTGGCATTTTTTAGTGCTTGATTTTGCAGTGTTCTTGCTGTCCATGCAGTCCTCACCCAGTGAAGCCACTGACCAACACAGCAACGCAGGGAGAGAAGAAATCAGAGGGGCGCTCAGTGCTAGAGAAACTGCGCTCCTCCATCCACCCTGGACGCTCCAGTCAGCAGAGCACAGCTGAGCCAGAGAAAGCACAGGTACTGCAGGCTGCTCAATGAAAGAGCCAGGCTACAGCTGCTTTGGAACCACTCTCACTTTTAACACACCTGAGCACTTTGTCTAGGATGTGGTCGTGTCAGCGTGTGTTGCGCTGGTACAGGTGGATCAGATACAGCCGTGCTTTTGGAGTTTGGCAACACTGTGTCCACACAAGTTCCACACAACTGTTAAAAGCTCATATTGATCATTTTTGGCTGTGCAATCAAAGCATTACTCAAGTTACATTGTTACTTTGTTTGTGTGCATTGTGTTGCAGGCATATGAGCTTATAACTAACATCATGCAGTTCTCAAATAACTGGAATGCATGCAATTAAATTAAACAGATATTTTACAACACCATGTGGTTTTGGGCATTAATATAAAAATATAAAAAAGGTTAAAAACATTTTTCTCCTACTTGTTGGTTTTCATACAAAAGCACTTGTGCCAAAGTGTTAGCAGACTGTCGGTGACTCGTTTCTGAGCTGATGCAGAGACTGTTACCCTTATATTTTAAGTCCTTAAATATTTTAAGCCCTTAATAGACTGAATCATACCACACTGTCTGCTGTGCTGTGTTGAACTACTTCCTTATCATATTCCATTTCTGAGAGGTCTGTGTGTCTCTCCCTCTGGATCAGGTGTGTATGTCCGAGGCTCGTGCTCATTACCAGACGCTGACCAACATGGAGCTGATCGCTCTGCTGCTGCAGCAGGAGATTGATGCAGAGCAGCAGCGGGAGGAGTCCGAGCTGCAGGCCACACTGCTGGAGATGCGTGAGGCTGAACTGAAGAAGTTGAAGGTCCAGGTTCGGGATCTGGAGGACTATATTGATAAGCTGCTAGTTCGCATCATGGAGCAAACACCCACCCTGCTGCAGGTACGCGCACGGCCCAAGTGACACATATGCTTCAGCGGACATTATGCACCTATATGTAATCCTCGGTCACTTTACTGCCCTGTTCACAAACACAATTAAAGGAATACTCACATCTGTAGCATCCCGTACATTACTATGTAGCTTACTTATTTCTACATGCTTCCTTGTTCTTAGAAAAGAACAGAACACCTGTTAGCAGGTGTCGTTTTCAGTTGACGAGTTTTCTATTCATTTCCAAGCACAAGGACATCACTGTCTGTGGTAATCCACTGTTTGCTACACAGGCTGCAGGAATTAGGTTGAGTATTCCTTTAAGCTTTGCATGCATGATGTTGGTCATTAGAAGCTTATTCTAATCAGTAGCTTTTAGTATGCCTAATGCAAACTGCAGAAAGAAACCAGTCCTGCACCTTTAAGTTGCCTCTGTAGACAGCATTGCTGTAAATCGTTTTATTACACTGGGAACTGCATAGGGAGGATGCCACAAACAGTTTTTCCCTAAGGAGTGTTGTCTACATGTCAGAATGTAGAGTTAAAAAGTGTATCCACCGTGTTAAAATGTCTGATGCCACAGATACAAATTAAACACTGCCTACAGAGACAAATACCTTTTAATGTTGTTGATGCCCATGTAATAAGGAATTAACTGAACAAAACAGTGAATAGACAAAGACAACTAACATTTTACTGCTCCATAATGCTGACTTAACCACACTATAAACATCATTGCAAATGCTGTCATCAGTTGTCATAACAGGTTTGGCTCAGTAACATAGCAGTGTCATGTTATCATAACTGCTAATTTGCCACAATGCTGATATTTGCTGTGTACTCTTGTTAGCTGTCATGACATTAAATACTATGACACAAATACTAAGTCACAAGTAAACATTATGACAACATAATGACATCTGGCATGACAGTGTATGGTATGGTTGTGTGAATGTATAGCCATATGCAAATGTTTGGATGCTCCTGGTCAAATTATATGACTTGTTTTCCTGAATAAGTAAGTCATATGCACATATGCACATTTTAATGCACATTTACTGTTTATTCGCTGATTTTAACGTGTTGGGGGAAAAACATAATGTCTTGGGCACATTATATTGTTTCATTTTTTTCTCTATTTATTAAATGAGGCAAATAAATAGAATCTGTGCAGTGCATTTGCAGAAAGTTGCTGTATTTAAGTGTTAACCCGGTGCTGAATGTGTTAACTTGTAACATGTAATTTGACCAGGGTACTTGAATGTCTATAAGTACCAAGTTTCAAATAAAGTATTGCCAAAAATATATATATTTATAATATATGATGATTATTATAATATATATAAAATGATCTCTAAGTGTATTGTTTAGCCTCATTAGATATCTAATAGATTTAAGACTTCTGGTCTTCTAGCTTATATCTCTTCATAATCATTTTCAGTCATACTTGGTCATGGTTCCCGAAAGTTTTTTCTGTTATATCCTGTGTGCTTATGGACTATTACAACTGCAGTTTACTTGTAAACACACCTCAGTGTCTGATCTCTGTGTAGAAATGTTTTTGGTAAATTAACTCTCTCTCTCTGATATCTTCTTGTTTGCAGAGCTTATGCACAAAAAGGTCTTGATTTTATTTCTAGAGAATAATTCAGTTTTGTGCTTCCAAGTGTTGGAGTTGACAAGAAATACTCAGGTTGGTAAACAGCATCCAATAATAAAAAAAAGTTCCTCAAATTCCATTATGAACCCGTGTCTCACGTGGGTCGTGTAAAGTTCTGCATTGTGCACTTTTCTGTCTGTAAATATCGCTTACTTTAAGATTACTTTTAGAGTCACCTTATATTATAATATGCAAAGAGTTGATGCTTAAGCTAGTCAGCTTTGCCACAATAACCCAGTCAAATGAAAGCATGCTAATCATTGCTTTTTTGAGCACTTGCACAAAAGAACAGGCTCTTTGTAAATAGACCTACATGTAAGCTATGCAATACTATGTGCTAACTTGTAACTAGAGTCTCTCAGTTATGTTCATTGCATTGCTATACTCTTCCGCAGCCAAGCACTGCAGAAGTAGCCAGTTTTGCAAAGATGCAAACAAAGTAACCAAACCTTTGCTTTTTTTCGCTAAGCAATGACAGTAGCCTGTATTCTGGTTGTAAGAATGTAATGACTGCTTTTGTTCCAAGGACTTCTTTTAGTTCTTTGACACAGAAATGTTGATTGTTTTCATTGTACGTGCAGTATTAAATCTGTTATATTGCCTTACAATTGGATGAAAGTATTTTCAGTTCACTTTTTTTTAAAGAATTGAGAAATGAAACGTAATTAAGAGATTGCTTTTGCAGATGCAGTGACTGTTTCAGTATTACTGAATGTTGAAGACGTTGAACAAGTTAAAGTTGTGGTTGACACAACCCAAAGTGTAGCGAATGCTTGCTGTAAGATTTAATAGATAAAGAGTTTTATTAAGTTTACAGGCAGTGCAGTTTCAAATGTGGCTATGTTCACGTTTTCATCAGCCAGCCTTACTGAAAAGGGCTTCTCAATCGAATGTTAGAGCTGACGCCATAGAGCACTGTGACAGGTGATTCATCTGACAATTCAAATTATACATTTTGTTACTTGTAGATTTAATTTACAGGACATTTGTGTTTTATCAACACTTATTTATTTCAAGTGTTTGTGTTTTTTTTGTTTCAGAGTTGTTTGAAAAATAAAGTTGTAAATTCCTCATTTCATGTGGAGTTTTGCCTTTTATTGTGACTTTTCTTCTTTAAAGAAAAAAAGATTTTTTTATTTATATTTTGTCTTTCTTTTGGTAAAAAGCAGTTCGAGTGGTTTTATTCAGTTGAACTAAATAAAGTAAAGCAAAACAACACTTAAGCAATATTACTGATCATTCAAACACTTCTGCCTTTTTGTGTTGCTATATGGAATGTTACAGTATATCAAATCTGAACGCATTACTCTTAAAGATGCAGTTTAATGAAGTACAAGCAAATCCACTTGGTGGTGCTGTTGTTCAACTGCTGCCTAGCTGTGTAACCCAGGATGGAAATGAGCATTATTTTATTTAGTACAGTTGTGCCCAAACTGAAATAGATGAGTTTTTTTAGATATCTAGTTTATTACATATCTATACACTATATAATTACCACAATGTGATGGTATGTGTTTATACTATATAAACATTATTTAGAAGAAGAACTGTCGATAAAACTATGGGCTCAGTACCACTTTTCATGTCCGATTACTGATAATGATGTTTGATACATGACTGTGGATAGTACTACATACTTTAAAAACAAGATCTGTTGCGTTTTTGGGAGTATGGATCGTAAATGACTGTTTTATGATGTGATGAATTTGCAAATATGATTTGTGATACTATTGCTTTAGTGCCTCCTATCAATATATGTCCTCTGAATTTTGCACCATGTTTTAACATTTGGCATTGAGCAGGTAAACCCAGTTTAGTTTTCAAATCAGACAATACATTCTTATCATTGCACTAATCTCCTGAAAACATATGTAAATCATAGTTTTTGATTGCCTGTTGAGCAAAGTTCAGTGTTGGCTATTTATATGCCAGCTTCTTAATCAAATGTTCCATCTTATACGGGCATCAGAATGTAACTTGGGCTCCATTTAAGGTGGAACAGAAAATTCACAAAACAAGCTGGAATATGTTGAGATACTAGGTCGTTATTTTGAGATGCCAAGTCGTATTTGAGAAGTGATTTTGACATTACTAAGCCATTATTCTGAGAGAATTTCTCATTGTTTTGAGATGCTTTTTGTTGTTTTAAACATTTTATCTCATTTATCTCATATCTTTATTTGCTATTTTAAGATCCTTTCTCAGTATATTTAGATGATTTCTTGTTATTGTGAGACAATTTCCTGATACTTTGAAATGTTTTATATGGTTTTGGAATGAAGATATATGTTATAATAACATTCCAAAAGCATATAAAACACCCCAAAATATAATAATAATAATAATAATAATAATAATAATAATTAAATGAAGAGAACAGGGTTCCATAAGTCTATGTAAACATCAGAGAATCATTTAAAATACTGATTGTATAAATGTATTTTATGGCATCTTTAAAACCTTTAAAATTCTTACGACCTGAACAGCACAATATTCCAATATTACTGTTTTATAGTGATCTATAATATGTGTACACCGTTATAAAATTTAGTAATTATCCTTGTTTAGGAATCCTGTAGAAATCCTTCTGTAACTATATGAATTATTTGCATTTGCCAATGGCAGGTTGGCATTGTGATTCCTCGAATCATAAAATCAACGAGCAAGAAAACGCCACCGCTGTAGCTCCTGATTGACAACAGAGCGAAAACTACATTTCCCACATTCCTTTGCGGCTCATTGCTCCACTAGTTTCGTACTCGAGTTGACTCTTCTTTAAAATTCCGTCTCACGAGCCTTTCTCGTTATTTAACGCCACTTCGCCGCTGTTGTGATGGCTGAGTCCGCTGGTTGTCCTGCCTTTCAGCTGGGAAGACCTCGCTATGACCAGGTAAAAACATCATTTTGTACCGAGTTGTGTTTTTTCCCCTCACCGTTATTTTTCTTGCGATCCGCATCTTTGTGTGTCAGCGGTGATTGTTGGTGGGCGTTGATAAACAAGTCAAATCTCTGTCGATGTACGACCACCAACGGTTTAGACAAAAGTTTCGACCCTGTTGAACTTGATTTCGTACTCGAATCAGCTTTAAGAAGACTTTTTTGGACGAGGCTAAAGTTGACTTCCTATTCGCCCGGCTTCATGTTCGAATTTGCCCGTTCCACCTTAAATGGTGCAGCAGTTACATTGAGGCGCCTGAATGCTGCACCGTTTAAGGTGGAACGGGGAAATTCGAACATGAAGCTGCGCGTATCGAAATCTGACTTGGGTAAAGTCGTGCTGTCCATATGCTGGTTATTCCCTTGCAGGTTCAAAGTTCAGAGTTCACTTATTTAAGGCATCACCGGCGTTATAGTCTTTCCACAGGTTTTGAACAGACTGCTTCCCTGGTCTTGAAATCTGGGTCACTTCAGTGCAAAGAATGCAAAGTAATTGCTTGTCTTCTGGGATCCTCATCCCTCCATCTCTTCCAGCCCGGTCTTGCCTGCATCGGTCAAATGAATGACTTGTCTATTTAAATCCCCCAGGCTCCATGGCAACGCCATGGTCAGCTTTAATTAATGTGGGGTCTCAGATTAAAACGCAGCGCGCGCCAAACCTGACCGTGTTCTCTCCATGTGCTGGATGGGCTGCATGATGAATATGAGGTGTGCACTGAAATGCATTGGCAGTAACACCCAGGGTTGCAACCTTCAGCACACCTCAGTTGTCTGTCTGTGTATCTCTTTGTTCCTGGGCTGCACAGGGGAGAGGTGCAATGTGCAGCTTGATTGCACCATCCTGTGTTGAGATTTCCTCTCAAAGCTGAAGCGGTGCTATCTTTATTGGTGCTATAGAGCAGTGTTTCTCAACCCTGGTCCTGGAGACCCACTGTCCTGAACGTATTTAGTGTTGTCCTTGCCTCAGTCAGCCCATGCTAGCTCAGCAAGGGGCTGATTATTTGGAGCAGGTGTGCTGGGAGCAGGGAAAACCGAGGACTCCTAGACCAGGGTTGAGAAACACCACGATATGCACCTTATCTTGTTTTATTATTGTATTATTATGCAACAGATGTGTTTTTGGGATATCTCCCAAATGAGAACTGTATAGGAGAAGGAGACAACTGCTATTAAAATGCTATTAAAATCTACTTAAAGGTGCAGTATGCAATTTAATGACAATATAGTTTTTGCCTTGTTCGGCCAGTGTCTCCTCATGGTCCGCTAGCCATCTGTTCTGTGCATGCACTGAAAGAAAATTTGGTGTTGGTACACAGGCTTGGCTCTGTAAATGGGAAATAAACAAAGTGACTCGGGTAGAGCCACACAACACTCTTCCAGCCGATCAGCAGCAGGGGGCTTTCATGTTTTTGCACAGGACAGGGGGAAGGGGAGGGGCTACGAGAGATGGCCAAGAAATATCCAAAGAGGAAAAGATCTGAAGAGCAAAGAAGTTTTTATGTTGCGTTCAAGTGCTCATTGAAGGCTTGAATATACCAGGTGGTATTTATAGTAAATACGACTTAGCTTGATTGCTTTTTTTGGATACGTTCACTACGCGGAAAAAGGAGACTGAAGGTCTGGAGAATAAAAATCCTACTTTTTATTTGCTACATATCTGATAGAAGCGAGTCAGATATATATTTTTTCCACATTAACTGCAGGTTTCGTGTTTTTTCCATGTGTAAAAAGCTAAAAGTCATGTTATATATTGCATTGCATAAACTTGTTTAGAGTTTACCAGCTGTGCCTCCCATTAGAGTGCAGTTACCAGTGGGAAGATGGTTATTTCCCAGTTTCTGGCACCACTCGAATGCAGCATTAGATCAGGGCGTTTGCACAGTGAAGGAGACCTCCAAGAGTTGATGAGTATTGTTTGAAATGTTTGAAATGTTGAGCTCAGTGTTGTTTTGTCCTGTTTGCTCATTTTTGTACTAGCAACTGGTTAGCATCACAGCAGCAGTTGTAGTGACAGTTTGCTAACCCACAACCAGCTAATGCTAGTTACTTTACTTGCTGTGTCATTGTACATTCCAATGTTATATCGTGCTGTTTGTCTGCCATACAATGGACGAAGGGTTTAACGACCACAATGAACTGAAAAGTGAACGATCACTTGGTTAGCAGGCCATCGCTACAGTTGCTTCTGCAGTGCTAACCAGTTGCGTTCACAAAAGGGACAAACAGAACTGACCTATTGGTTCTGACCTACAGCAAAAAAAGATTAACGTTCCCCACCTGTCCATCAGAGACAGAGCAGCCACCTCATCCCTTTTCAACCCTTTTTCACCCCGTCTTTCAACTGTTGATGAAGCTGACTTCAACTTCTTGTTCAAGTTTTCCTGTTCCACCTTAAAATGTGCAGCAGTTACATTCAGGTGACTCAGGCACCAGAATGTAACTGCTGGACCATTTAAGGTGGAATGGGAAAGTCAGTAGAAATCCAACTTCAACCTCATCAGCTCTCAGAGACCTCTCCACTCTTGAAACAATCTTGCCTGATATAAGAACTTCTTTCTCAATCTTTGTTCTCTTTGTTTATTGTTTGTCATATCTCCTTCCCCTGGTCCTGTGCATAAGCATAAATGCCCCCTGTTACGGATTGGCTGGAGTAGAGTTGTGTAGATCGACCCGAGCCATCTTGATTCATTTCCCATTTACAGAGCCAGGGCTGTGTACAAGCACACAGAACGGACAGCTTGCAGAGCTTGACAGACGGTGTTTTGAAATAACAGCGCTTACTGTGTCTTAAAATGCTTCAAATGCACATCTGGTTTCTCTCACCACCACAATTGAGAACAGTTCTGACTCTGTGAGTTTCTCTAGAACAGAGCATTTCACGAGAAACTGCTCTAAATAGTTTTGTTTACGTCTTAGTGATCATGCAATTATGCAGAAGCTTTCAAATAACAGAGGAATTCCTCTTTAAAACCTACAAATAATTGTCCATTGAATAATGGACTCTTTCTCACAGGTCATTGACCTTTAAATTTCAGATCAGTCAGGATTACATTTATTATGAGATTTAGTTTTGGTGGAACAGGGAAAATGCATCAGAAAAACAGTAGAGCCACTTTTTAAGAAGTATATAAAACTATGAGTTATTTTTCTATGAAATGTTTTAATCAAACAAAAAATAAATGAATAAAATCAAATAATGGCATATAATCAGCTGCATGTTACTGTGCGGGTCTGGTTGTTATTTACAGGGTGGTCTAAATACTGATGATTCCCACAATGTGCTCGGAACAGAGTACTGTGATGTAATTTTTCACAATAATGATAATATACCATTATATTGCCCATCGCTACTGTAGTGTATTGTTACTCTTGTATTGTTTTCAGTACATTTTTAATGCCGTAAACATGATTATCTTTATATTTCTGCAGGATGCAGAATGTGTTCCTTTATAAACCGGTAAATCAGGATGTTTTCCTCTTTCCATCGGAACATGCAGGAGCACAGGTTAATGTTGTGATCGGGCAGGTATCGAGCTGCTGCCTCTTTGCTTCTGTTTTTAGCCGGATCGAGGGCGACTGAAGGATACAGCAGGATTTTATTTTTTGTTCTTGCAGGGCTCCAGCTAGCTGCATCTCTGTGATCTGCGAGGCATATTCTCCAGAGAGCAGAAACACATGCATTATTAACAAGCGTCTTCTCCCGCAGACTTCCGCGCACATACCACTGCAAAATGGGGGGCAAAAAAAACCCTGCTTTGATGCAGCCGCCTGCACCTCCACAGAGCGTTAGTGAGGAAAGCAGCGAGCTTGGCAGATTTTTGGAACCTGCCAGATACTAAAAGATGAAAGGTGGCAGAAACTCCCAGCTCCAGAGACCTTGAGAGCTATTTTTATTCTTCTGCTGATTTTTCATGAGAGGAAAATGTCTTAGATGCAGCATGATTGAAGCCGGCGTTTTCTCACTGTGTGTTGTTTGCCAAATAAACCCTTGGCATGCCCGGCCACAGGGCCTCTGAAACAGTTGGCACTCAGGATGCCACTGGCATCTGTGCTTAGAACAAGCAGGAAGAGAGAGGAGAGAACTGCAATAGCAGCAGTAAGCAGGCTGAGCCTTTGACTAACCTCACTTAAACACTGTCATAGAGTGAACCCAGTTGTGCTTTGTTTATTTGTTTGTTTTCTATGTGTTTCTGTTCCTTTATTATTATTCCTCATGTCTTTTAGGGATATTGTTATGAATTATATTAGTCATTGTATAACTGATCAGTAGTTTTGACAGTTAGTCTCATAATAGAGTCTTTCTAATAAAGCCAAAAGAGAAAAATGGACTTTATTATACAAAAACAAACTATGCAAAATCTTTAAAAGTTGCCACAGCACTGTCCTGGGAAGAGCCTTTTCTCACTTTCCTAAACAAATGAATTTGATAAACACTCGTCATCAAAAAATAGACCAATAGTTGTACCCAGAAGGAATCAACCGACAGGAATGAAACTTGGTTGGTAGGTTTGACATCATGAGACATGCAGCTGATTCAAGTTTCACGCTCGGTCACGCATGTAACGTAAGCAAGGACGGGCCTTATCGCTCTACCTGACTGACCCAACAGCCACGATTGCAGACATTCAGCGAGCAGTGATGCCCTCCATGAGTCATACTGTTAGTGCCAGCACCATTGGCAGACGGTTGCACGCCACATGACTACCTGCACCCAGACCGTTATGACGACTGCCCTTAACACCACGTCAAAAATTGCAATGGTTTAGTGCCTAACTAAATATTGGCTACATCAGTCTAAATCTGTTCATGGTAGCCTTTACCTTCCTTCTGAATAGCACTGCAATCCAACACTTCCTTCTGTGTGCAACTATTGTTTTGACGATGAGACTATGTATTCGCTTTCCAGTGCGTATGGTCTATATATGACAACAAAGCTGCAGAAACAGTCTGTTCTGAATTCACTATTTTTGTGATACAAAAAACACTACATTTACATAAACCTACCTCTTTAGCCAACAGTAGCCAAGTCACACTGATTTTTGAATGAGGCACAATACAGGACAGCCAGTCAGAACAAAGATCATACACATTTAACAGACTTTAATACACAGTAACCAAAACTGCCTTCTAAGGAGATTTGTTCATGTAAAATTGTATTATGATTGTTTTTGTTACCACAAAAGACAAAAAAAGAAGCATATGGATCCTTTGAAAAGATTGCTTTAAAAAAACACTGTGGCAAACAAATGCATATAAATGTATTATATACAGGGCCTGGTTCTTACTGTAATTAATGCTTCATTATATGTAAATTATCGCCTAAGTTATCATGAAGGTGAATTTTAATCAGTAATTTAAGAAAGTCTGGTAATCAAGTTTAATCAAGTAATCCTGAATCGGTGAGAACACTGCTGACACTGATTGTATGCATAGCATTTAATGGATTGTTTAAAAGCCGAATCAGGAATCACAGCACTTCTTGTTGTTGTTGCAGAGATAGCTGAAGTGTTTTAACCGCAACAACAGCAACAACAATGCAACAAGACCACACACACTACTGTGTACGCATGTTTCATGCTGTTCGTGAACTCTGAGCTGGCCCTCCGGTGGGGGTGGTGCAGAGTCAGCAGCTTCTGATTGCCTCTTTAATGGAATGTCTTTTTCCCCTAGAGCTCCTTCCTCGGCAGGTTCAGGCACTTTGTTGACATCATCGATCCCAGAACTCTCTTTGTGTCAGAGGTAAAAACACACCCACTGTCTGTACATACTGAAAGGTACATATAAATCACTGAAGCGTCTGTAATTTCAATGAGTTATTCATTCTTTCAGACTCGCTTAAAGGAATGTGTCGAGCTCCTAGACCATTTTAAACACGGAACTCTTCCTCCTGGAACAACAAACCAGCAGGTGAAGCAGTAGAAACACACTAAGCATCAGAGCAACAGTTGTAAAATCAAATGTACACAGTTTTCCCCTTGCCCCAGATTTAGCTGATCAATAAAGACACAGTGTCCAGAATGAATATTTAACTAACACCTGATGCCAGCTTATAGGCCTGTAGGTTAGACGTGTATAAACTGTTATCATGACTAAGTCATGACACATTTTCCCCATTCGTATCAAGTTCTGTAATATCAGATAGACTGGCTTCTACTGTTTTTAGTTTTCTAGTTGTTTTCTAGTTGTTTTTACCTGTGCAGTATACTTCTGTTCATGTATATACAGGGGTTGGACAATGAAACTGAAACACCTGTCATTTTGGTGTGGGAGGTTTCATGGCTAAATTGGACCAGCCTGGTGGCCAATCTTCATTAATTGCACATTGCACCAGTAAGAGCAGAGTGTGAAGGTTCAATTAGCAGGTAAGAGCACAGTTTTGCTCAAAATATTGCAATGCACACAACATTATGGGTGACATACCAGAGTTCAAAAGAGGACAAATTGTTGGTGCACGTCTTGCTGGCGCATCTGTGACCAAGACAGCAAGTCTTTGTGATGTATCAAGAGCCACGGTATCCAGGGTAATGTCAGCAGAAGAATGGCTTAAAATCCCTCTGACCACTGTGCAGGACTTGTATATGTCATTCCCAAGACGAACTGA